>WNWK01000535.1:312500-453397 GCA_009830355.1 Cherax destructor
TCTGCTGTAACGAAACATTTAACTCTCGTAGCTACTGAACCCAAGGCAGAACACCTGATGATATCCTCTTCGCTTTATTGAAGTCTCCCAGTTCAGGGACATGGTAGTAAGTGTCGCAAGTTCCCGACTTTTCATCGCCTTCCCTTTGTGCATAAGGGCATTTACCAACAAACCTCTGTCTTCATACGTTGACTGCGTGCGGCCATCAGTAACAGCCTGGTTGATCAGTCCATGATCCACCGTGAGGCCTGATCATGAACCGGGACGTGGGGGCACTTGTTAGTAATACCTCCGAAAACATTCTTCAAATATCCTTCAGGCTGACAGATTTCATTATATGTACAAAACTCATACTGTGTGATGGAATATGACAAGAAACTGCTAGCTTTTCTTCTCACAATATAACTATCATACATAGTAGTTCAGCAGCACAATGCTGATGCACCCAACCTTGTTAAATTAAAAAAAAAAATCCTGTCTCGCCACAGCAGCTGGTGTTTCTCCCCTGCCTCCGGTACCTCTCCCTCCATCCCCAACCATCACCCCACGAGAGGGTGCTTCAGGAACATTACACGAGCTATATAAGGTCGTCTCCTACACAAACTCTTCGTTTAAACATTTATATCCCTCGTAACTCTCAGCTCCTCTAATACACTACACGCCCTCTTTATCTCGTCAAGAGTTTTTGTTTACCTCACTCGATCATCCCCCACCAGTGCCCGCTCCAGCTCATACAGGGTTCTTGTCTGCACAGGCTTTGTATATCGTGTGTTACCCTTACAAGCTGGTGCTGGCTTTGATAAGATTTTATACATCGAACAAGTGTTCATACCTGGTGCTCTCAAAAGATTAATCAGCAGCGGATCTTACTCTACTTAAGTCATTTAGTACCATAAGAAGCGTTGGCAATTTATTCCTAGTCTTCACTAAGCCACAAACTCCTCACCGAAAAGTAAGAAAAGCCTGGATGAAAGGACATCTTTATTGGATATGTTTCGACCCTGATACCTTGATATATATATATAAGTTGAGGAAGCCTAGAGAACAAATGGATTTGACAGTTAAAAATAGGAGAGGAGAGTTATTAAATGGAGAGTTAGAGGTATCGGGAAGATGGAGAGAATATTTTGAGGATTTGTTAAATGTTGATGAAGACAGGGAAGCTGTGATTTCGTGTGTAGGGCAAGGAGGAATAACATCTTGTAGGAGTGTGGAAGAGCCAGTTGTGGGTGTAGGGAAGTTCGTGAGGCAGTGGGTAGAATGAAAGGGGTAAGGCAGCTGGGATTGATGGGATAAAGATAGAAATGTTAAAAGCAGGTGGGGATATAATTTTGGAGTGGTTGGTGCTATTATTTAATAAATGTATGGAAGAGGGTAAGGTACCTAGGGATTGGCAGAGAGCGTGTATTGTTCCTTTGTATAAAGGCAAAGGGGACAAAAGAGAGTGCAAAAATTATAGGGGGAAAAAGTCTGTTGAGTGTACCTGGTAAAGTGTATGGTAGAGTTATTATTGAAAGAATTAAGAGTAAAACAGAAAGCAGGATAGCAGATGAACAAGGGGCTTTAGGAAAGGTAGGGGGTGTGTAGACCAAGTGTTTACAGTGAAACATATAGGTGAACAGTATTTGGATAAGGGTAAAGATGTTTTTGTGGCATTTATGGATTTGGAAAAGGCGTATGATAGGGTGGATAGGGGGGCAATGTGGCAGATGTTGCAGGTGTATGGAATAGGAGGAAGGTTACTGAAGGCAGTGAAGAGTTTTTATGAGGATAGTGAGGCTCAGGTTAGAGTGTGTAGGAGGGAAGGGGACTATTTCCCAGTAAAGTGGGCCTTAGACAAGGATGTGTGATGTCACCGTGGTTGTTCAATATATTTATAGATGGGGTTGTAAGAGAAGTGAATGCGAGGGTCTTGGCAAGAGGTGTTGGGCTAAAAGATAAAGAAGCAAATACAAAGTGGGAGTTGTCACAGTTGCTTTTTGCTGATGACACTGTGCTTTTGGGGGATTCTGAAGAGAAGCTGCAGAGGTTGGTGGATGAATTTGGTAGGGTGTGTAAAAAAAGAAAATTGAAAGTGAATATAGGAAAGAGTAAGGTGATGAGGATAACAAAAAGAATAGGTGACGAAAGATTGGATATCAGATTGGAGGGAGAGAGTATGGAGGAGGTGAATGTATTCAGATATTTGGGAGTGGACATGTCGGCGGATGGGTCTATGAAGGATGAGGTGAATCATAGAATTGATGAGGGAAAAGGGTGAGTGGAGCACTTGGAGTCTGTGGAGACAAAGAACCTTGTCCATGGAAGTAAAGAGGGAATGTATGAAAGTATAGTTATACCAACGCTCTTATATGGGTGTGAAGCATGGGTGATGAATGTTGCAACGAGGAGAAGGCTGGAGGCAGTGGAGATGTCATGTCTGAGGTCAATGTGTGGTGTGAATATAATGCAGAGAATTGGAGTTTGGAAATTAGGAGGAGGTGCGGGATTACCAAAACGATTGTCCAGAGAGCTGAGGAGGGGTTGTTGAGGTGGTTTGGACATGTAGAGAGAATGGAACGAGACAGAGTGACTTCGAGAGTGTATGGATCTGTAGTGGAGGGAAGGCGGGTAGGGGTCGGCCTAGGAAAGGTTGGAGGGAGGGGTAAAGGAAGTTTTGTGTGCGAGGGGCTTGGATTTCCAGCAAGCATGTGTGAGCGTATTTGATAGGAGTGAATGGAGGCATATGGTTTTTAATACTTGACGTGCTGTTGGAGTGTGAGCAAAGTAACATTTATGAAGGGATTCAGGGAAACCGGCAGGCCGGACTTGAGTTCTGGAGATGGGAAGTACAGTGCCGGCACTCTGAAGGAGGGGTGTAAATGTTGTAGTTTTATAACTGTAGTGTAAAGCACCCTTCTGGCAAGACAGTGATAGAGTGAATGATGATGAAAGTTTTTCTTTTCGGGCCACCCTGCCTTGGTGGGAATCGGCCGATGTGTTAATAAAAAAATATATATATATATATATATATATATATATATATATATATATATATATATATATATTATATATATATTATATATATATATATATTATTGTAACCACGAACGAGTGGTATTGATCAATAACTACACTGCACTAGCCAGGGGTCGAACCCATGATGCTTTTGCCCGCCTCATGATGAGCGAAAACACATGACGCTATATATATCCGTGGTAGAGTACTGGTTACTCTGGTACAGAGTTTGCAGGTTCGAGTCCTGCTGTGGACGTAGAGACAATGTTTGTAAATAATTTCGCCTGTTTGCGAATTGTTAAGCATTTCAAATCTCTTTTGTTGTCCACTGCATGTAGCAGGATTCGATGATATAACTTTCAAAACGAGCCTGGTGCCCGGGGGTATGGGAAAACATCGTCTGTCTCCGGCTGGACGCCCTTACTTTTCGCGGGTCTAGCTCCCTGGTAAAGTATTGGTCACTCTGATTCAGAGTTTGCAGGATCGAGTCCTGCTGTGGATGTAGAGACAAATGTATATATATATATATATATATATATATATATATATATATATATATATATATATATATATATATATATACATACATATATCGTGCTGAATATGTAAAACTGGTCAATTAGCAAGAACTCATTTAAAATTAAGTCCTTTCTAAAATTTTCTCTTATACTTTTAAAGATATATTTTTTTCATTTATGTTAATGTAAAAAATAATAATTTTGCACCAAAAGAACCTTAGAAAAACTTACCTAACCTTATTATAACAAGCGTAATTTAATTAAGCTTAATCCAACTAAATATATTTTAGATAAGTTTACAATAATTTAATAATAACAAAAATGAAATATATATTTTTTAGTTAGGTTCAGAATGATTTTTGCGAAATTATTACGTACACAAATTTGAGCTTGCCTTATTCGGCAAGAAGTGTGTTGCTATTTAAGCCAAAATAGCAAGTTTTACCTATTCGGCACGACATTATATATGTATATATATATGAGAGAGAGAGAGAGAGAGAGAGAGAGGATTACATTCTCCATGAGGAATTGGACAAGAATCTGTCCTCCGTAATCCACGCGTGTCGTAAAAGTCGATTAAAATGCCGGGAGCAAGGGACTAATAATCCATTTTCTTTATAGCTTCCTTCTTTTTTGGTTCACCCTGCCTCGGTGGGAGACGGCCGGTGTATTAAAAAACATATATATAAGTATCTCAAACCATCGAATTGAAATTGGAATATTAAAGGAAAAACAGCTATAAAGAAATACGCAGAAAAGTAGATAGTACATACTGAATGCAAATAAAACTTTGTAAAATTTACCTGCTATCTTATATGTTTATGAAACAAAGACAAAAACGGCAAATTTGCCAGAGTGCATAACATTAAAGAGCCTTTCGTTTCACTTTTATATGAGAGTACTGTAGTATCTTAATGGAAGTTGTCTACAAGCCTACTACATGGATCTGGTTAGATGATTCCCTACGAAATAATACTAATTAGCAGTCAAATTAGAGAAAGCACATAGAAAGAGGGGAGGGGCGGCGGGAGCGCGTGCGCAAGCTTGCTCAGTGTGTTGGTTTGGTAGGTGAGGTGGGAGGAAGCCTGGGCAGGTGTTGACCAAACAACAACGTCTGACACCACCCACACCCCCATCACACTGAGTTCATCACACTCTACCACCTACAAAGTCTCTCAGCAACGAACGATATATTCATCAACACAAAATGCTATTACTGAAATAGAAAGTGGAAGAATGGACAGTGTCCCGTAGCTCGATCGCTAGCGCACTCAGCTCACACACTGAGGTCCGGAGTTCGAATCCCCGGTACGGCTGGATAACATTAGGTCGAGTTTCCATAAGACACCTGCTGTCCATGTTCACCCATCAGTATAAAATGGGTATCTGGGAGTTAGTCGACTGGTGTGGGTCGCATCCTGGGACAAAATTGACCTAATTTGCCCGAAATGATCTGCATAAAAAGCGGCTTTCTGTATAGTAGTATGTCATTAATGTCAGCTAGGCCTGTATACCTTGTACTTGTAGAATTAAGAAAGATAATCTACACCGACAGATTACCTTCATAAAGCAGAAACTAAAACATTCACACCAGACGGAAGAAGCACAAAAGAAAAAAAAAAGATGTTCGGGATATTGCAATCAATGCTAGATATTTCTACTCACGCAATAACCATATAAAAAACCACTTCTAGAATTGATCCACTACTCACAAGAGATCTATTCACCGATGACAAAAAAACAAGAAACATGCCCATTCATTGCACTTTTTTTATTAATTTATAAACTGCTAAATACCACTAGAATAAGGACTTAGGATTCTTTGGAGAAAGAACTTATCCGCAGTCTACGTGGAGACAGTATCGATGGGCAACGCCCCCGCGGCCCGATCCCAGACCAGGCTTTCCGGTGGATAGCCAATCATCCAGGCTGTTGGTGCTAGTCGCAAGCAGTCCAACGTGTGCACTAGAGCAAAGATGATCAGGCACAAACCAGAGGTCTGTTGGTAGTCCCTCTTTGGAACGAAAGGAGAGTGTTGATCCCATTACGTGTATTGAATTATCTCTTAGAGTATGCATTGCACCCTTGTTTTCCAGTGGGAGGATTTTGCAGTCTGCCAAACCTAATCTTTTCATAGGGAGTGATATGTATGTATGTATGTATGTATGTATGTATGTGTGTGTGTGTGTGTGTGTGTGTGTGTGTGTGTGTGTGTGTGTGTGTGTGTGTGTGTGACTCGACCCCTGCAACCACCTAATTGTGGTTGCAGGGGTCGAGTCATAGCTCCTGGCCCCGCCTCTTCACTAGTCGCTACCAGGTCATCTTAAAGCTTTGTATGGATCCTGCCTCCACTACATCACTCTTCGGACTATTCCACTTCCTAACATCTCTGTGACTCAGCTGAGTGTTTAACTTCCAATTGTGACCCCTTGTTGCTGTGTCCCATCTGTGAAACATCCTGTCTCTGTCCATCTTGTCAATGCCTCTCAGTATTTTATATGTCGTTATCATGTCCCCCCCCCTCCCTCTTTCTCCTGTTCTCCAGTGTCGCCAGGTCGATTTCCCTTAACCTCTCCTCCGGGTCTAGTCTCGTTGCAAACCTTTGCACTTTTTCTAATTTTTTGACGTGCTTGACCAGGTGTGGGCTCCAAAGTGGTGCTGCATACTCCAGTATGGGCCTGACGTAAACTGTGTACAGAGTCCTGACTGATTCCTTACTGAGGTGACGGAACGCTATTCTTAGGTTTGCTAGTCGCCCATATGCTGCAGCAGTTATTTGGTTGATGTGCGCCTCAGATGTGCTCGGTATTATATTCACCCTAAGATCCTTTTCCTTGAGTGAGGTTTGCAGTCTTTGGCCTTCTAGACTGTACTCTGTCTGCGGTCTTCTTTGCCCTTCCTCAATCTTCATGACTTTGCACTTGGTGGAGTTAAACTCTAGGAGACAGTTGCTGGACCAGGCTTGCAGCCTGTCTAGGTCCCTTTTTAATTATGCCTGATCCTCATCCGACTGAATTCTCATTAGCTTCATACCGTCTGCAAACAGGGACACTTCTGAGTCTATCCCTTCCGTCATGTCATTCACATATCCCAGAAACAGCAAAGGTCCTAAGACTGAGCCCCTGTGGACCCCTGCTCGTCATGGGCGCCCACTTTGACACCTCGTCATGTACCATGACTCCTTGTTGCCTTCGTGATCCACTGCAGTGAATTCCTGTTATACCTGTCCGGTCCTCCAGCTTTTGCACTAATCTCTTGTGTGAAACTGTGTCAAAAGCTTTCTTACAGTCCAAAAAAAATGCAATCTACCCACCCCTCTCTCTCTCTCTTGCCTTACTGCCGTCACCTCATAGAACTCCAGTAGATTTGTGAGACAAGATTTCCCTTCCATGAAACCGTGCTGGTTGCCGTGAATAAGCTCATTCCTTTCTAGGTGCTCCACCACTCTTCTGATAATCTTCTCCATGACTTTGCATACTATACATCAGTAACATTGATCTGTAGTTTAGTGCTACGAGTCTGTCTCCTTTCTTAAAAATTAGGACTACATTTACCGTCTTCCACATCTTAGGTAGTCGCCCTGTTTCGATAGATGTGTTGAAGATTGGTTGTTGGTCCAGCCCCATCGCCTTTGAGGTATCTAGTTTACTTAGCAACCTCTTCACCTCCTCCTCTGTTGTATGTACTGTGTCCACCACTTGATGGTGTACCCCACCACTCAAGCTTTCTGGAGTTCTTTCTGTCTCCACTGTAAATACTTCTTTAAATCTCTTGCTGAGCTCGTCACACACTTCTCTGTCGTTTCTTGTGATCTCCCCTTCTTCCTTCCTCAGCCTCATTATCTGGTCCTTGACTGTTGTTTTCCTCCTGATGTGAATGTACAACAGCTTTAGGTCAGACTTTTCTTTCGCTATGTTATTTTCGTATAGTCGCTTGACCTCCCTCCTTATCTGTGCATATTCATTTCTGGTTCTTCGACTAATCTAGTTTCCCTGGGTCGTTTGCCTTATATACCTCTACTATTCTCTGGCGCACTTGGTTTTGGCCTCGCAACACCTTTGGTGTGTGTGGGGTTTGTGTTTTTTTTTTTTGTTTTTGTGTGTTTTTTGTTTGTGTGTGTCTTTGTGTTTTTTTTTGTGTGTATGCGTGTTTTTGTGTGTATGCGTGTTTTTGTGTTTTTGTGTGTGTGGTGTTTGTATGCGGTGTTTGTGTGTGTTTTTGTGTGTCGCACGCAGATTTGGGACTAATCCCTCTAGAACTTTTCAAGTGTAAATTATGTATATTTCTCGCCTACATTCTAAGTAATACAGTTTGATTAACTTCAAGGGTTCCTAATAATTTAGGTGCTTGAGACACACATAATAGGCCATCGTAAATAGCACACTGGAAATCTGGGTAGACAGTGAAGCTAGATCCAATAAAGTCAATAACTAGGACGAGCGAAACGAGGGATTGCATGGAGCTCCGCAGTGAACACCGAGGACTAGTTTGGTAACTCTGCACACTGAGTCCTCACCACCCTCGTTCACTGACCCGTCAGTGAAGACCTTTATCATTGAAATTAGCCAAGGTCACCACAATGAAGAAATATATCCTTGTACTGATAAAGTCACTGGATGGCGAAACGTCTACAAATATGCTCAGATGTTGCACATGTGTCTATTTCTTCATCGTGTAACTATTGTATACCAGGACTCAGCACTCCACTGCCGATAAAGATGTACCTCAGGCACAGCCCAAGAACGGCAGGGAGAGAAGCCAGCCTCTCTTGCTGCACACACATCTAGGCCACACTCCAGGAGAGAAGCTCGCATCCAAGCAATAAACAGCAGAGGAAGCCTGGCACTACGAGCAAAGGATTTCCCCGTCTCTGCTTCATGAAGACCACAGCATAAACTGGATTGCCAGGTGTACTCTGAACCCGCAACGTCTAGCTCAGCCCTAACTCACGGTGGAGATCTAGGGAAACAGCTCAATGGATTAAACAGAATTTAGCAAGCACAACAGGAAAGAGCTGGCCTAGGAGTAGATCTAGCAGCCACACTCCAACCTATAACGGCACAAGGCCTCCTACAGGCGAAGCACAGTCTGCCGATCCACCCCTAGATACATTGGTAGAGCACTCGCAGAGTACCCAGTACCCACCTTGATCTTTATATATGGGGCGGCACATGAGAAGGCCTTCCAATCCTATCCGGGAAAAATAGCCGTAGGAAACAGTCCACTCCGTAATGTTGTCCACTGCCACCTGAAGCCCGTGACATGCCCCCACGGAAGCAGTACATCGCAAGATCGTCTACACACAAAAAACCTTGCCTCTGTCAGAGACAACACTGACCACACCATCTATAATTACAAGGAAAATATGTGACCCTCAAGATGCTGCCCTTCGGGACCCACTCCTCCAGGGGTAATATCCCGTGAGAAGCATAAACCATTCTTCTCCTTAAATTATTTCTTAGAAACTGTTGGAGAGAAATGGATTTCAAGGACAAACTTGAACTCACCAACCAAAGAAGTGGATTCAAGATGGTACATGACAATGATATACAAAATACTCTGAGGTCTTGATATACGTAATTAGTAGGAAGAAGCTGTTCAAAATATGATGAGCGGGAGCCAAAGAACACAAATAACATATAAAGATAAAGATGATTCACGGGGACGTTAGAACTACTTTTTTCAGTCTCTGGGAAGTGGAAGGAACGTTAGTGAAGGCAACCAGCATGCACAGTTTTAGGAGTAAGTATGGTCGGGTCTGGAAATTAGTAATCATTAAGCAGGTCCATAGTGGCTAAGAGGTGGGGCCAATAACAATGAATCGACCCCTGCAAACACAAATAGGAACATAGCAGCTAAACATGGGAGGTAGTGCATGATATATCCTGCACCCAGAGCTGCACTACTCCCGCCCTCAACCCTAATGTGGGCACTTAAACCACCACCCAACACATGCCTGACGCCCACGCCCACACACACTAAATGGGTTGCTCCGTACAACTCGCATCGGTGACATGACAAGCAGGTCGACCTCTCCTTGGGCGCTACTCTGTGGTACCTACCAGTACATTTTATGTGATATTGGTAAGTTAGCGTGACCACACGACTGAGATCCTCGTCACGAGAAATTCTAACAAGCTTACTGCACTACACACATCCAATATCTATACATCTAATGCTCAGCATAAAGGAGGCAGCAGGGTAGGTTACTACGGGAATAAATGATCGTATCACTGAATAAGACATTTCAAGCTTGCAAGACATAAAAAATGCATTTCATTTTTACTGTTGTTTCCGTTTTTATTCGCCCACCTTAAAATAGTCTTGGAATTTCTCCTTCGATTACCTTGGATTATCATTATATTCTAGAGAAAGCGCTAAATCCCTAATGTCATATATCCCCTCGGAAATGGAGAGTAATCAAGTTTGATTCAAAGAAGGGAAGGGAGGCTCTAATTCCTTGAATCACTATCCCTTACTTGCATCACGGTAATGCCCTTCATCATTACGCTGGTTAGTGAGAGATGACTTAGTCTTGCCAGCGTAGCACAGCAACACGCCTTGCCCACACACCACTACACAATATTACATTAACTAAGCAGAAGTAAGATTTTATAATTCTATCTCGAGGGGCGAGTTTAATGAGCAACGTCACTCATCGTGAGTGAACATAACACCATAGTGAGGAGGGCAGCATCCAGTACTGTCCTTATGGTGTATGGTCACTGGTCAGGGCCCAGTGAACATAAGTAAGCATATTCAGGTATACACAAATACAGTTACATAGATTATCATACATAGCATATGTGTAGAGAACCTAGGATAACCCAAAAAAGTCAGACAAAGTGACTTATTTATTATTATATTATAAATGAGATATACTAGGAATAATTAAAATGACTTATTTATATTTCCATGTGTGTTAGTTAAAAAAAAAAAAATTCTCCTCCCTTTCTGTCGCTACATTCATTAGGCACATTTTGGTTCTCTTCTTGAACTGGGTCATGTTATGACTGGCTTTGACATGTACAGGCAGTCTGTTCCATTCCTTTATTGCTGTACAATAAAAGGTGTTTGAAGCCTGGCCAATGACTGTGGGTACTGCAAAGTTGTGCTCTCGTCCCCTAGTACCACTATAGTGACAGTACACACACAACCCGCACATATAAAAGGGAGGAGCTTACGACGACGTGTGTTAGTGTGACTTTGTAAATGGTCCAAGTCGGGCCGAAACGTCGTCGTAAGCTCCTCCCTTTTAAATGTGCGGGTTGTGTGTGTATTGTTCCAGTCACGGTATTGTGCCTTTTTTGTTATTTATAGTGACAGTATTGGTTAGCGGCACTTATCCTGTGAAATACCATACCACCAAGATGATACTATTGTGCAGTGCCACTCATTATGTGAGTGGACGCGCTACAACAAAGGCCATATTGAGCAGTGCTACTCATCCTATGAGTGGACATACCATCATAATAGCAGTAATGGGCAGCGCCACTCATCCTAAGTGACCATATCACCATAATGAAAGAACATATCACCTTAAATAGTTCACACATCCGTGGCGATATCGAAAAGGAAAACTGGTAGAATGGAGGTGGTTTCGTAACCAGTGGTCAGAATATTAAACACGCCATATAGCCATCTTATGTTTGCAAATGAGAGTCTACCTTCCAGGTGTCTACCTACTGAAGGTTCTGGTGACTGATCACTCCCTGCCACCCGATCTTAGACCAGGTTTCATGCTTAACGACAAAATCTGAGACCAACATAAGCACCACCGCCCGACTAATAAGGAATACTTGCATAAACTTATCAAGTTCCATCTGGAAAACAGTAAGATGTCTTATACTTGATGGGCGTTGAAAACACTTGCACTCGCTGAGTTATCTCTACTTTTCACTGCAGGTAATTTACACTGTCATCCGTGAGTCCCGTTCGCGTAATTGGTCATTTCAGCCTACAGTTTTGAAACCAGCCTCTTCAGTAGTTCAGTATGTTTATGTAGGATTTAGTGTGAAAAAAAGCAGCGCAGAGTACATGTAAATATATCTGCATGGAGCCAATGAGACGGCACCTCTCCGCACCTTGGCCTTGCGCTGCCCAAGCCGTTATGCTAATTTGATGCACACCCTTAACACCCCACCTTCCTGTCTCCTCTCATTCTCCCCTGTGATCCTGATCAGCTACTTTCCCATGCAAGGCAAATGATCCCTACATGCCAGACAGACAGACACAGACACACACACACACACACACACACAGACACGCTCATGGAGCGGGAAGAGTGACCTTGTAGCGGCCAGCGAAGAGGCGGGGCCAGGAGCTGTGAATCGACCCCTGCAACCACAACTAGGCGAGTATAACTAGGCGAGTACACACACAGGTTGCTTAAAGTACAAAAATTAACTGCGAAGAAGGAATCTTTCATATCACTACTAACCATACACTCAACACCAAGTTTAAATTATGTGGCACCAATATGGAGTTCATGTTTAGCAAAACAAAGAGAAACTATAACAGATACAAATGTTCTGGTATCGGAACCAAAGTATCAAAAGCAACGAAGACTCTGCACTTTCTGGAATGTGGAGCAACGAAAAGCAAGAGGTGACATTGAAGTACTCCGGAACGTTATCCTAAATGGATAAATAATATATTAAAACATCTCATTGGTCAAAAGAGAGGCATATATAAGCGGATCAAAAGATGAGAGGGGCAGTTAATAAATCAATATATTCAGTTAGAGAGAAATAAAAAAGGGAATAAGAAAAGAAGAGAGAGATTATGAGGTTAAAGCTGCAAGGAAATCGAAGACTAATCCAAAAGGATTCTTTCAGGTTGTAGATGAATGGTCAAGATTCTTTCAGGTATACAGAAGTAAGATTAGGGACAAGATAGGCCCACTCAAAACTTACTCGGGTCAGCCCGCCGACAGTGATAAGGAAACGTGTAGAATTTTTAACACTTCCTCTCAATTTTTACACAGGAAGATACTAGCGAAATTCTAGAAATAATAAATTATGTAGAACAGGACGATAATAAACTATGCACGATTAGGGTCACAAGTGACATGGTCTTTAGACAAACAGATAAATTAAAACCTAACAAATCTCCAGGCCCTGATGAACTGTATGCAAGGGTTCTAAAATAATGTAAAGAGGAGCTTAGCAAACCTTTGGCTAATCTTTTTCAACATATCACTACAAACTGGCATAGTTCCAGATAAGTGGAAAATGGCAAATGTGATACCTATTTTCAAAGCAGGTGACAGGTTTCGGAATAAAGATGCCTAAATGTTGCCTATGTGTCTTACTTACAAGCTAGTCAGGTCCAACTCACACCCACTCATATATTTATCCATCCTATTTTTAAAACTACACAACGTCTTAGCTTCTATGACGGTACTCGGGAGTTTGTTCCACTCATCCACAACTCTGTTACCAAAATAAACCTCTCTCTAAGGGAGGGGTCCTAATCATATGTAGCAACTTGCCTAGAAGGGGAGTGGGAATGGATGTCTAGGGCAAGTGGTGTAAATTGCAGGCTAGACAGATACTGCAAGGAACTTACAATCCCATTCATTGACAACTGGGACAACTTTCATGTCAAACATGACATGTATGCAAGGAATGGGGTACATCTCTTTGGGGCAGGGGTGGTAGCATTTGTCGCAGGGGTGGTAGCATTTGTCAACTCGATCGAGAGGCCCATTGCTGACATGTCTAGGATTTTAAACTGATAGAAGATAGAGGTGTGGGTGAGTGTGGGAAACAGTCTGGTTGCAGCACTAGAGTTGAAAACAGTAAATGCTTAAAAGACATTATTCATCATAAAGTTACAAATAAAGACAATGTGTCATATATGCTATACTTGTGTAGTATATGTACTAATTGTACTATACTTGTGTAGTATATGTTGTAAGACCAGCCTTTATATGTGAGATCCCTGTTGAACCTGTGACGTCATGCGTCCTGCGCATGTGTGCGCTACCCACGGACATTCGCCCTCATTCCCTCGACGGTAGGCTTAGACGACGGAACAGGTACGGCTGGGACCTCCTCACTCACTCAATATATCTACTCACCAGCCATCCAGTGTTTCTATACACCCATATTTACTCCGCGATACCCACACGACAAACAAACAAAGTAATACAGCGAGAGACTAGTTCCCTTAAGGTTTACTATAATAGCAATACTTGTCGGTATTGTATGCCATTTTGATATTCACCTGACTAGCTTGTGATAATAGGTCTGATGCCGTGACTTGACCTGACTAGGTTGGGTCATTGGCTTAAGCAGGTAGGAGACTTGGACCTGCCTCGCAGTGTTCCTTCTTTCTTATGTTCTTAACATATACAAGGTGAACAAGGGCAGCCTGTTTACGAAGTAAATAACAAGGACAAGGGCACACAGATACAAGTACTTTTACAGTGTTACTGTAGTAAAGAAAGATAATGAACTACAAAAGGGGATATATGAGAGAAGGCAAATCAATTGCACCTAATTGTGTACTCCTGATGGTGGTGTAAGTGCGCCGCCAACCACTGTCATTAGCAACACGTTCCAACCATCGCCAACATATCACACAAAAGCCACGCAAATTTTTAAGTGGTATTTTGCGACCCGCAGATGACGTCGAAGTTCACTCCAAGAATTCCTTAACTTACTGCATCAAGAATATACCTGTGACATATAAGAGCGGTTTCGAGGGTACTCCAACTGTCACATCCCGGCCTGAGGCCAGACTACTTGATCAAGCTCAAAGCTTCAGCAACTGCTGCATCTTACAGACCTAGCCACTAACATATATATTTGGGCAGCCTAGGTTAGAACAGGTGCACCGCACATAAACGCCGCCCACAGAAACATATATTTGTACTGTGTGTAGAGTGTTTTTTTAAGTCTTGGCAAGTATGACAAAGGAACAACCCTCGCCACTCACTCCCTGCAGCAACCTGCTGCGCTCGCTCTATTAACATCTCGTATCTAAAGATATCTTAAAATAAAACCAAGTGAAGACACCAATGTGAATTTTATTGTTGTTTATGATTCTTTATTTTCTTCAGATCAGATGCGATTGCTCGCCTGTCCTCAGTATCACCGCCTGACACTATGAATCTTCACATTCACACAGCCTAACATTAAGCTCGGCCAGTTTATAACACTATCTTTCATAGTCTAACATTAACGTCTGCCACTTTAATCATTAAAAACTTCTATAATATACATTATCTGTTTACACAACAAAACATGAAGCTCCGGCACTTTCTGTCAATGTATCTTTACACTGTTAGGTAACGAGGAGGGAAGGAGAGGTGGTTATGGTAGTGAGAAGGGAAGGAGAGGTGGTTATGGTAGTGAGGAGGGAAGGAGAGGTGGTTAGGGTAGTGAGAAGGGAAGGAGAGGTGGTTATGGTAGTGAGAAGGGAAGGATAGGTGGTTATGGTAGTGAGGAGGGAAGGAGAGGTGACTATGGTAGTGAGGAGGGAAGGAGAGGTGACTATGGTAGTGTGGAGGGAAGGAGAGGTGACTATGGTAGTGTGGAGGGAAGGAGAGGTGACTATGGTAGTGTGGAGGGAAGGAGAGGTGACTATGGTAGTGTGGAGGGAAGGAGAGGTGACTATGGTAGTGTGGAGGGAAGGAGAGGTGACTATGGTAGTGTGGAGGGAAGGAGAGGTGACTATGGTAGTGTGGAGGGAAGGAGAGGTGACTATGGTAGTGTGGAGGGAAGGAGAAGTGACTATGGTAGTGTGGAGGGAAGAAGTGACTATGGTAGTGTGGAGGGAAGGAGAGGTGACTATGGTAGTGTGGAGGGAAGGAGAGGTGACTATGGTAGTGTGGAGGGAAGGAGAGGTGACTATGGTAGTGTGGAGGGAAGGAGGTGACTATGGTAGTGTGGAGGGAAGGAGAAGTGACTATGGTAGTGAGGAGAGAAGGAGAGGTGACTATGGTAGTGTGGAGGGAAGGAGAGGTGACTATGGTAGTGTGGAGGGAAGAAGTGAATATGGTAGTGAGGAGGGAAGGAGAGGTGACTATGGTAGTGAGGAGGGAAGAAGTGACTATGGTAGTGAGGAGGGAAGGATAAGTGACTATAGTAGTGTGGGGGGAAGAAGTGACTATGGTAGTGAGGAGGGAAGGAGAAGTGACTATGGTAGTGAGGAGGGAAGGAGAAGTGACTATGGTAGTGAGGAGGGAAGGAGAAGTGACTATGGTAGTGAGGAGGGAAGGAGAAGTGACTATGGTAGTGAGGAGGGAAGGAGAAGTGACTATGGTAGTGAGGAGGGAAGAACTATGGTAGTGAGGAGGGAAGAAGTGACTATGGTAGTGAGGAGGGAAGGAGAAGTGACTATGGTAGTGAGGAGGGAAGGAGAAGTGACTATGGTAGTGAGGAGTTAAGGAGAGGTAACTATGGTAGTGTGGAGGGAAGGAGAAGTGACTATGGTAGTGAGGAGGGAAGGAGAAGTGACTATGGCAGTGAGGAAGGAAGGAGGGGAAGGTGACTACAGAAGATTTAATGGAGGGGTAACAATGGAAGTGTGGAGGGAGGGAGGGGTAACTATGTGTGGAGGGAGGGAGGGGTAACTATGATGTGGAGGGAGAGTAACTATGATGTGGAGGGAAGGGTAACTATGATGTGTCCAGAGAAGGGTAACTGTGTGGAGGGAGGAAGGGGTAACTATGGATGCGTAGAGAGAGGGAGGGGTAACTATGGATGTGTGGAGGGAGGGAGGGAGGAAGCCTCAAATGTCATTTCCTGTGTCGCTCACTGCTTATGCTCGCTACACTGAACTGTGCTTTACTCAACCACACTGCCCCTGACACACCCTACCTACACCACACTGCCCCTGACACACCCTACCTACACCACACTGCCCCTGACACACCCAACCTACACCACACTGCCCCTGACACACCCTACCTACACCACACTGCCCCTGACACACCCTACCTACACCACACTGCCCCTGACACACCCAACCTACACCACACTGCCCCTGACACACCCAACCTACACCACACTGCCCCTGACACACCCAACCTACACCACACTGCCCCTGACACACCCAACCTACACCACACTGCCCCTGACACACCCAACCTACACCACACTGCCCTGACACACCCAACCTACACCACACTGCCCCTGACACACCCAACCTACACCACACTGCCCTGATACACCCAACCTACACCACACTGCCCTGACACACCCAACCTACACCACACTGCCCCTGATACACCCAACCTACACCACACTGCCCCTGACACACCCTACCTACACCACACTGCCCCTGACACACCCAACCTACACCACACTGCTCCTGACACACCCAACCTACACCACACTGCCCCTGACACACCCAACCTACACCACACTGCCCCTGATACACCCAACCTACACCACACTGCCCTGACACACCCAACCTACACCACACTGCCCTGACACACCCAACCTACACCACACTGCCCCTGATACACCCAACCTACACCACACTGCCCCTGAACACCCAACCTACACCACACTGCCCCTGATACACCCAACATACACCACACTACCCTGACACACCCTACCTACACCACACTGCCCCTGACACACCCTACCTACACCACACTGCCCCTGACACACCCAACCTACACCACACTGCCCCTGACACACCCTATCTACACCACACTGCCCCTGACACACCCAACCTACACCACACTGCCCTGACACACCCAACCTACACCACACTGCCCCTGACACACCAACCTACACCACACTGCCCTGACACACCCTACCTACACCACACTGCCCCTGACACACCCTACCTACACCACACTGCCCCTGACACACCCAACCTACACCACACTGCCCTGACACACCCAACCTACACCACACTGCCCCTGACACACCCAACCTACACCACACTGCCCCTGACACACCCTACCTACACCACACTGCCCCTGACACACCCTACCTACACCACACTGCCCCTGACACACCCAACCTACACCACACTGCCCCTGACACACCCAACCTACACCACACTGCCTCTGACACACCCTACCTACACCACACTGCCCCTGACACACCCTACCTACACCACACTGCCCCTGACACACCCAACCTACACCACACTGCCCCTGACACACCCTACCTACACCACACTGCCCCTGACACACCCTACCTACACCACACTGCCCATGACACACCCAACCTACACCACACTGCCCCTGACACACCCAACCTACACCACACTGCCCCTGACACACCCTACCTACACCACACTGCCCCTGACACACCCTACCTACACCACACTGCCCCTGACACACCCTACCTACACCACGCTGCCCCTGACACACCCAACCTACACCACACTGCCCTGACACACCCAACCTACACCACACTGCCCCTGACACACCCAACCTACACCACACTGCCCCTGATACACCCAACCTACACCACACTGCCCCTGACACACCCAACCTACACCACACTGCCCCTGATACACCCAACCTACACCACACTGCCCCTGACACACCCTACCTACACCACACTGCCCCTGACACACCCAACCTACACCACACTGCTCCTGACACACCCAACCTACACCACACTGCCCCTGACACACCCAACCTACACCACACTGCCCTGATACACCCAACCTACACCACACTGCCCCTGACACACCCAACCTACACCACACTGCCCCTGATACACCCAACCTACACCACACTGCCCCTGACACACCCAACCTACACCACACTGCTCCTGATACACCCAACCTACACCACACTGCCCCTGACACACCCAACCTACACCACACTGCTCCTGATACACCCAACCTACACCACACTGCCCCTGACACACCCAACCTACACCACACTGCCCCTGATACACCCTACCTACACCACACTGCCCCTGACACACCCAACCTACACCACACTGCCCCTGACACACCAACCTACACCACACTGCCCCTGATACACCCAACCTACACTACACTGCCCCTGACACACCCAACCTACACCACACTGCCCCTGATACACCCTACCTACACCACACTGCCCCTGACACACCCAACCTACACCACACTGCCTCTGACACACCCTACCTACACCACACTGCCCCTGACACACCTTACCTACACCACACTGCCCCTGACACACCCTACCTACACCACACTGCCCCTGAAACACCCTACCTAAACCACACTGCCCCTGAGACACCAAACCTACACCACACTGCCCCTGACACACCCTACCTACACCACACTGCCCCTGACACACCCTACCTACACCACACTGCCCCTGACACACCCTACCTACACCACACTGCCCCTGACACACCCTACCTACACCACACTGCCCCTAACACCTTACCTACCCCACACTGCCCCTGACACACCCTACCTACACCACACTGCCCCTGATACACCCTACCTACACCACACTGCCCCTGATACACCATACCTACACCACACTGCTTCTGATATACCTTGCCTACACCTTACTGCCCCTGATACAACCTAACGACACCTCACCGCCCTTGATTCACCCTACCTATACCTCACTACCCTTAATATACCCTACCTACACCTCACTACCCTTGATATACCCATCCTACCTACACCTCACACTGCCTCTGATACAACCTGCCTACACCTCTCACTACCTCTGATACAACCTGCCTACACCTCACACTGCCCCTGATACAACCTGCCTACACCTCACACTGCCCCTGATACAACCTGCCTACACCTCACACTGCCTCTGATACACCCAGCTTACACTACAGCCTACCAGCCTCACTTCTTCGCCCACATCACACAGAGAACTAGGTAGCGTGTGTCTCCAAGTTTAGCGTACGGAGGTTCGAGCCATCACCACCACCACTCCTTGTGCTAAACGATCCACAAGGGTTTAGTGCTTCACATAAATGTAATAACACTGGTATACTACACCTTATACCCAGCTCAGGCAACGCCTCGCTTGCATTACTCAACATTAACCACTACTTATAGTTACACTAACGCCCACTGCCTAGTTGCTGGCGTCTTGTGGCACCGCCCCTAGTGCTGTTCTACCCACTCAGCCTCCTCTCCCCTCTGTATACCTCTGATATACCTGTGATCAGTTTCAAGAGATCTACCATCACAGCCATGCCTGAGGCCAGACTTTCTTACTGACTACCTTGTCAACCAGGCAATTGCTGCTAGCGGCCAGCAAGCCTGATATAAAATCCCTGCCGTACCTACAATCACCTTGTACCCACTACCTGCTGTACGAAATACCTTTTGTACCCACCACCCCCCTGTTCTCACTACCTACTATACCCAATACCATTCTGTACCCATTACCACAATACTTGCTGTAAAGAGACAATTTAAACCGCTGCCACAAATACCGTAGATATGAAAGTGGAAGAAGAGACCCAGATTCTGTCTGACTGGAATATTATTTACTAATAAAAAAGCTTGTAGCCATGCTTACTGCATGTCAGGCCAGGCATCACAAGATGTAATTCATTCATTCATTCATTCTCATTCTCTCTCTCTCTCATTCATTCTCATTCTCTCTCTCTCTCTCATTCATTCTCATTCTCATTCTCTCTCTCATTCATTCTCATTCTCTCTCTCTCTCATTCATTCTCATTCTCTCTCTCTCTCTCTCATTCATTCATTCATTCACTCTCTCTCTCTCTCTCTCTCTCTCCTCTCTCTCTCTCCTCTCTCTCTCTCCTCTCTCTCCTCTCTCTCTCTCTCTCTCTCCTCTCTCTCCTCTCTCCCTCTCCTCTCTCTCTCCTCTCTCTCCCTCTCTCTCTCCCTCCTCTCTCCTCCTCTCTCTCCCCTCTCTCTCTCCCTCTCTCCTCTCTCTCTCCCTCTCTCTCTCCTCTCTCTCTCTCTCTCTCTCTCTCACACACACACACACACACCACTATGCAGAGATGTGCTCCTCTTAACCCTTTTGGGGCCTAGTTCTTAAGCGTTGTGTGTATACATGTGCACTACCGTGTACAGAATGGAGATGAGTACACAAACTAGCAGCTTTAGTAGCAAAATCTAGACTGACTGCCACAGACGAAACCAACCGCTCATCCTCGCTCAACCTTCATATCTGACTCCCCCATTACCTACTTTTTTCTTTCTGGAATATGACAAGGAAACTTAAGCAAAATTCTGGTTCTGGCAAGGTAGCCGCACACTGCGGGGTCACCCACATTGTAAATACATAGAACAGGGTAGGTGCACACTGCGAGTGTACCTTCACTATTATACAGAAAAGGATAACCGCTCAGTGTACCCAATTTCTTTTACAAGACAAAGTGATGCAGTGTGCGCGCTTCTTGGCCACACCCAGGTCATCTTATCTAACCCTGCGCCACAATCACAACAATCTACAGCTTAAAGCTGCCCTAATCAAGAATTAGTGGCCTTGCTTCGCCTTCTAGTGGACCACTTTTTAACTGTGTTGTAAATGGTATAAAATACCGACAAGCTGACGATTAAGACATGTGCAACAGTTAGTTATCTTTATTGCTGTACTATTTCACCTACACAGTAGGCTTGTTCAGTCAAATAGGGAAGGCAGCAGGTGTAGTAGTGAAGAGTGGGTCTGGAACGATAATATCGTTCAAGACCATGGAGCTGAACTCTTCTCCAGGATGAGGGACTGACCACCTCAAATACTATTTCACCAAGGTTGATGGACTGATTACATCATCTTCATTTCACTACTACACCTGCTGCCTCCGAATTTGACTAAAGTCTGCTGTGTAGGTGAAAAGTTTCACCTACACACCTGCAAATGGCTCTTAATAAATTTTGTAACTGCATTAAAAGCGATCTGCCTGCCCCTCCCCCCCCCCCCACCATCTTATAATCTCAGAAAATATTTCAACATACACTGTACCCACACGTGGATACAGCACCCACAGCTAATATATACTTCTCGCACCTGATGTCACCATGCCCACGCCGACCCTACTCGCATCACACCTACGCCCACAGACATCCTACTTACGCCCACCACTACTTACGCACACTTACGATAAGTGAACTACACGACCTACTACAGTGCTGCCCACACACCACACTTGTGTCTGGGATCATACACCATTCCATTCCAGCAACATATCGTCCAATCCATCTTTTACTCTTCTTGGACGCATCAATTTCTCTTCACATAACTTATTAGTAGCCTCCATTTTCGCGCAGACAAGCTAGCACTTTCAGCATCTTCCTCATTCAGGCCAAAACTAACTCACTCACTCACTCACTCACTCACTCTCTCACTCTCTCACTCTCTCCCTCTCCTCTCTCTCTCTCTCTCTCTGAGCCATCGATATCCTAGCAATGACTGTCTTCCTCACCTTTAGTCTTAAGAGCATCTCCTGGGACCACCACCGCAAATCAACCATTAACCCGCTTCTCCCCTCAAACCTCCCTCCCCTACACACACAACCAGAGAAAGTACAAAACAAATGCAAACTAATCCTAGAACTACGAGGAGTGTGCTATGACTAGAGGAACTGACAGGGTCCATTTAAACATACTTGTTTAAAATGTGAGGACCATGACCAAGAAGGAATGAAAGCTAAATCAATATTTTATTCAAGCCAGGATCCAAGAAAGCTGGCCTAGGTAGTTTCTGAAGCGGACACGAGCTATAACTAAAACCCTGCAATATAAAAGGGACTTATTCTATCTGAGAACATCACTGAAGAGGCTGAAGAAGCCAGGATGTTATACATACACGATGTATGGTAAGTCCATCACAGTATGGTGACCCTCCACCTCGTGTGTATGTATGGAGATTCCATCTAACTTGAGCGAAACGTCCATCAAGTATGTGGGTTATTCTCTTCCGTATATATATATATATATATATATATATATATATATATATATATATATATATATATATATATATGTGGAAGAGAATTGAGGACAAAACGAAGGTCTTCTTCAGCAGCTACCTTAGATGGAGGTCGAAATATATTGAGAAAAATTCTTGTTTTGTTCCCATGTGTCTTGCCATTCTACTGTGTTCATTAAACTTTGATGCTCACTCGCTCTCTCTTTTAATAAAAGAAAGAGAGAGAGAGAATCAACAAGCACAAGAGAGGAAGCTATGTATACAAGAATCAGATCACAACCTGAGGCAAGTGACCTCAGGGTCAGGACAAATTGCGTCAGGTCTTCATTGGCCTTGCAAGACGTTAAAATTAGGTTATGATGCAATCACATATCCCAAACGAGGGTTTTGTGCTTACACAGACAATTTATTCTGTCTACGTTTGCAACTTCCCTATCAATATTATGATTATAAGCAGTTATATGTTGACATAATATTGCACTATTACACAGACCTAAGACTGTTGCTTCAGTGCTTAAATTCTTGCTAGTTTGTGATACGCCCGATTACAGTCTTTAAAGGGAAATTCATGTGCAGCTAAATAATATTATTGTTATTACTATTATTATTGGGAAGCGCTTAAATCATAAGTCATCCAGCGCCTTGAGAATAAGAAATAATCCTAAGTGAACCTAGGGAGATGAGATGAGCTTCAATTCTGTGGATCAAAAGCACCTACCAACATCTCGTGCTTCTGTTTCCTGAGAGGATGGAGAAAGCCAAGAGGGAGAGGAAAACAAGGAAAAAGAGGCAAGGGAAGGAAAAGAGGGAGGGTGGGAAGGGGAAAAAATGCTGGAGATCAGACCGTAAGGTGTGTGCGGCGGGTACAACACTGGTAGCATATAATATATATATATATATATATATATATACCACCTCTGGAACTGTCCTGGGGACCCTCATCCTCAGAGAAAAGAATAAACTTGCCGAATAGGTAAAACTTGCTATAAATAGCAACGCTCTTCTTGCCGAATAATGCAAGTGAAAATTTGTGTATGCAATAATTTCGCAAAAATCATTCTGAACCTAACGATAAAAATATATTTCATTGTGTTTGTTTATTATTAAATTATTGTAAACTTATCTAAAATATATTTAGATGGATTAGGCTAAATTAAATTGCGCTTGTTATAATAAAGTTAGGTAAGTTTTCTAAGTTTTTTAGTACAAAATTATTAATTTTTACATTAACATTAGAAAGGACTTAATTTTAAATGAGTTCTTGCCAACTGACCAGTTTTACCTATTCGGCACGACATATATATATATATATATATATATATATATATATATATATATATATATATATATATATATATATATATATATATATATATATATATATATATGTGTGTGTGTGTGTATGTATGTATGTGTAATGTATATACTTCTATGTTTCACTATAACGATACACTCTTAAAACAGTTGAAAAGTTTAGTCAATGGTAAAGTTTTGTAATGATTTTATAACCTTCCTCCCGTGGATTACGATTTATTGTTTATTACTGCATTTTGTCCCTTTTATTATAAAATTAATATTATATGTGTGGAAAAAAGAGTGGTGAATGAAGTGATTCGTGGAAGCAGTGCAGTGATCAACACATGGATCCAGCAAGGTAATTACTCTGCTCTGTTATAGTTATTACATCCAGTGTGATACCACGATCCGTTGCAAAATACACACACACACACACACACACACACACACACACACACACACCCACACACACACACACACCCACACACACACACACACACACACAAGAGTCAGTGACATGTATAGTATGCAAAGTCATGGAGAAGCTTATCAGAAGAGTGGTGGAGCACCTAGATAGGAATGAGGTTATACATGATAGCCAGCACGGTTTCAGGGAAGGGAAATACTGTATCACAAATCTACGTTTTACGACAAGCTGACAGAAGGAAGACAGGAGAGAGAAGAGAGAGTGGTAGGTACATTGCATTTTTCTCGAACTGTAAGAAGACTTTCGACACAGTTCCGCACAAGAGCTAGAGAAGCAGGCAGGAATAACAGGAAAGGCACTGCAATGGATCAAAGAATACCTGACAGGAAAGAAACAACGAATGATAGTACGTAATGAGGTGTCAGAGTGGGCGCCTGTGGCAAGCGGGGTTCCTCAGGGGTCAGTCCTGTTTTTGGTGTGAATGACATGGCGGAAGGGATAAATTCAGAGATTCAGAGGTGTCCCTGTTTGCAGACGATGTAAAGCTAATGCGGGGAGTTCAAACGGATGAGGATCAGGTAGGACTACATAGGGATCTGGACAGGCTGCAAGCCTAGTCCAACTGGTTCCTGGCGTTTAACCCCACTAAATGCAAAGTCATGAAGATTGGGGAAGGGCAAAGAAGACCGCAGACGGAGCACAGGCTAGGAGGCCAAAGGCTGCAAACCTCACTCAAGAAAAAGGATCCTGGGGTGAGTATCAACGAGCACATGTGAGGTGCACATCAACCAAAGAACTGCTGCAGCATATGGGTGCCTGGCGTTTCGACACCCGAGTAAAGGAGTCATTTAAGACACTGTACACCGTGCTCATATTGGAGTATGCAACACGAGTATGGAACACACATCTGATCAAACACGTCAAGAAATTAGAGACTAGTCCCAAAACTAAGGGGTATGTCCTAAAAGGAGAGGTTAAGGGAAATCAACCTGACGGCACTGGAGGACAGGAGAGATCGGGGGAACATGATAATGACAAAATACTAAGAGGAATTGACAAGGTGGATAGAGACAGGATGTTTCAGAGATGGGACACAAAAACGAAAGGTCACAACTGGAAGTTGAAAACTTAGATGAGTCACAGGGATATTAGGAAGTATTTCTTCAGTCATAGAGTTGTCAGGAAGTGGAACAATCTGGAGAGTTATGTACTGGAAGCAGGATTCATACATAGCTTTAAGAGGTACGATAAAGCTCACGGAGCAGGGAGAGAGTGGACCTAGAAGGGACCAGCGAAGAGGCGGGGTCAGGAGCTGTGAATCGACCTCTGCAACCACAAATAGGTGAGTACATTCAAAAGCTGCTGGCACAACTAGTCCCCCAAGATCCAGGTTCTGCTTCAACCCCACCCACTCACTCCTGTCCTGTCTCCCTTTCCTGGGATCAAACTTGATTACCCCCGTTCTTCCCATTCTCCAGGCCCTGTAAAGACCATTACGAGTTAAATTTAAGAACCTCCCCACGAATAATTTCCTTCCTTTCTTTTTTTTCTCTTATCTAGGCTTTCAAAACAATTTAATATCGGCGCTTGCGGATCTTATATATGTTGAAACATGCAGAGCTTATTTACCATGTTAAGAGTATATGTTAAGATGAGTGTTGAAGTTGGTGAATTCCTTGAGGGCTTAACAGGAGTGAGTGGCCAGGATCCACAAATACGAAGGCAGCTGTAAAAACAACAGCCTAGCCAGTGAGTAAATATCGTCGGTGACAAGACGAAGTCACCGAAAAAAAGGAAGGAGGAAAATGGGAGCGAGGGGAGGAGGAAGAGAGAGGGGAGGAAGAGGGATGGATGGAGGAAGCAGGAAGCATAAGGAAAGAGGGAAGAAGGAAGAAGAGGGAGGGAAGGAGGGAGGGAAGGAGGAAGAGGGAGGGAAGGAGGAAGAGGGAGGGAAGGAGGGAGGGAAGGAGGAAGAGGGAGGGAAGGAGGAAGAGGGAGAGGGAAGAGGAATAGACAGGTCAGCAACCAATTCCAGGCATGAAGATTGAGACACTTAGGCAACATGGGAATCTTTATTGAAGAAACGTTTCGCCACACAGTGGCTTTATCAGTCCAATACAAAGCAGAAAGGTGTAAGAAGAGGAGTTTGAGGTAATCAGTCCCTCAGCCTGGAATCGATGTGTTCAGTCCATCAATCTTGTAGAAAGTACAGCATAGGGCCGTAGAAGTGGCTTATATACTGTAGTCAGGTGAGTGGAAGCAGGAGGAGGCGGGGTCACAGTGGAACTATCCACTAGTGTAAGTAGGTCTTCGTCCAAAGGTTGGACAACTGTTGAAGAATTCATTGTATCAAGATTCCATGATGTTGCAGTGTTGCAATGGGATCTTGATACAAGGAATTCTTCAACAGTTGTCCAACCTTTGGACGAAGACCTACTTACACTAGTGGATGATTTCACTGATTCCGCCTCCTCCTGTTTCGACTCGCCTGACTACAGTATATAAGCCACTTTTACGGCCCTATGCTGTACTTTCTACAAGATTGATGGACTTGCCACCCACAAAAAAGACCACTTTAACAACGAAATATGGATATCTGGGTACAACCTATATGTGAGAGGCATCAAGGGGTGGGGAGTGAGGGCCTGTATTTCAGTCTCTCTCATTTGCAGTTACTTAACACCACAAATGATGTAGTTGAAGTTTTGGCAATAAAAACTGAGAAACAGGAGCTAGTTATTGTACTTGCATACAAGCAGCCGGATGTAACTTCTAAACAGTTCAAAGATCAGTGTACTATCTGGAAAATCTTTGAATGCCAGTCCCAAATATCTTGTTTCTTGTGATTTCAGTTTAAGGCATTTAAGATAAGATAATCTAGCAAATACTATAATAGCAGAGTATTCCCAGGAGGCAGCTTAGATGAACCAAGTTCTCTAGTATACCTTTGATATACCTTTGAAGAGTTTCGAGAGTTTCTCTACTCTCTCAGCCCGGCCATACTTGCCACTGAAAACAATAAGTGGACAAATTTCAGCTATTCTAATATAGAAAAAATACGGAAATATAAACTAGAACTCCAAACCACTCAACAGAATGAAAAAAAAAGCTAAGGTGAAGGGATTTATGAGTGATAATATCAGAGGATCTCACTTTCAAGGATCACAATAGTTTTATTAGCACAACAACAAAGAAACTGATAGGATGGATAATTAGAACCTTCAAAACAAGATAGATATATAAAGGCAACAATAGTTTTCAAGTCATTTGTCCTCTCTAGGTTGAATATCTGAATATTGCTGTGCACTAATAGCTCCTTTTAAAACAGACAAAACTGCAGACCTAGAGATTGTACAGAGAACCTTCAATTGTATGTATAAATTCAGTCAAGCATCTAAATTACGGGGAATGATGGAAGTCAATCTGCATGTACCAACTGGAATGCGAGCGAGGAAGATACATAATAATTTACACCTGGAAAATCTTAGGAGGACTGGTCTTGAATCTGCACACAGAAATTTCCCCCCCCCCCTACAACAGCAAAGAGGGTTGGCAAACCTTGCACATCACTACCAATAAAAAAAAAACAGAGGTGCCAAAAGTATACTAATAGGCCCAAGACTTCAGCAGCTTCCTATCATACATATGGGGATTTACCAACAGATCGCTAGGCGTCTTCAAGAGGAAAATTGGAGTTTCTCATGTGCTGATCAGCCGGGCTGTAGAGTGCGTGAGACCAATAATAAAAGTCTGGCTGGTCAAGCCTTGATCCACCAGGATTTTTGATATAGGACGAGGCCGCGGGATGTTTACCACTGAAAATATCTTTCAGATACATGTGCAAATGAATTTAAATTTATCTGTGAAATTTTAAAATGTATAATATTACAATGAGTAGTTGGGATTGTATTCGACACTATACATACATGCGCATAAATATATACACACCTAATTAGAGTTTACAAAAAGGCAGAGCAGACGCAATTCCGGAAAGCACACTTTCAAACGATAGCAAGCAGGCGAGTTACACGGATAAATTTGGACATTCGGAGGAGATATAAAGGAAACGAGTTCGTTATCTACACAACATAATTCGCACATACAGTATATGTACAATTTATGAAAACAAAATTCTAAATTTGGGTTGACTGTTTCCGGCCACAAGCCTCCCGCTGGAGACTAGTCTTGAAACCACTTCTCGCTCTCCCCACCAATCCTGGAGACTCACTCTAAGATAACTCACATCGCCTCGAGTACCATGTCACATAAAATACTCACTCTGGCGAGGAACCCTCACCAGAGCTCAGGCAGTGGTTAAATCTCCCTGGTGATAAAATGACACCGGAAATCCTTCAGCGTTAAATATGAGAAGGGGATAGCAAGGCAAGCGTAGTGCGACGAGGAATAAGGGAAGGAGGAGAAAGAAGGAAAGGTGAAGAAGAAATGGGTCAAAAGAGGTTTATAAGTGTTAATAGTTCCGAAGATGATCGCCCCCGCGGCCCGGTCTCAGACAGGCCTCCCCGAATAGAAAGAAAATGACAGGGGTAAGAACCCTTAACAAACGCAAGAAAGTAACGTGTACGGTGAATGTAGGAAGTAAACTGTAAATTTACCTGCCATCATAATTTGTTCATGATTGTAACCACGTATAAACGTAAGTAAGTAAATTTACTTACATGCTTTATTACCTTTTAAACTTGCGAGTTCATTGCCTTTATACCTTGTTCAACTATCAAAACTTTGGGACCCAGTCTCTGGACCCATTATGTACCTCTGTAATCTGTAAATACCTTCGAAACTTGTCATGATTGAGACCAGATCTACCTGAGATCATTACCTTTGTAACTTGCTCAGCTATCAAAACTTTGAGGACCAGTCCCTGGACCCATTATATACCTCTGTAATCTTGTGACTACCGCCTACAGGATGGGTATGGGGTGCATAATAAAGATATTAAACTAAACTAACATCGTACGTGTTCACGAAACAGAAAGAGAAGATCATCAACCTTGCCAGACTGATGACATAAGGGTAGTCCTCTTTGACAGAGGGGTGCCTACCAACGTAGGGTAGGACACGGGACAAGCGACTGGGAGGATAAAGAAAAGGTACAGTATGTATATTATAGTGGTCAACCTAGAAAAGGTGCAGTACGTATATTAGTGGTAAAACTAGAAAAGGTACAGTAGGTATATTATAGTGGTCAACCTAGAAAAGGTACAGTAGGTATATTATAGTGGTCAACCTAGAAAAGGTGCAGTAGGTATATTATAGTGGTAAAACTAGAAAAGGTGCAGTTGGTATATTATAGTGGTCAACCTAGAAAAGGTGCAGTAGGTATATTATAGTGGTCAACCTAGAAAAGGTGCAGTTGGTATATTATAGTGGTCAACCTAGAAAAGGTGCAGTTGGTATATTATAGTGGTCAACCTAGAAAAGGTACAATAGGTATATTACAGTGGTCAACCTAGAAAAGGCGAGTAGCCAAAAGAAGTGTGTGAAGTGTTTATGGCGAGGAAAGGCAAACAGCCCTCACTGCAAGGCAGTCACCACATTCTTGTTTTACTTTAATGAAAGGTGTCCATAAGACTGTGTACAGGTCATCAATGGAGCAATGCTTACAATAATTAAGAACCACCAGAAGGCACCATACAACACCATTTGCATGCAGCCCGATATCTTAACCAGACATAGTGGCAATGTTGTAAAAACAGTTAAAATGGTGACTGTTGAAGGTGCCGTGAACAGTAGTAATTTGACCGTACTGATCAAGCCGCTCGCAGTGGCTACTCGTTTTCTGTTAGTGCCCCAGACTTCTTTATCCCCTTTTATCTTATATTTATAGTTTTTCCATTATGGCATAATTATTTTTTCTATAGATACTAAGTTAGAGATGTGCTACAAACCGTAGTGAAGAAATGAGTTAATTGCTGGAAGGACGGGTTGTTATATGAGAAAAAACAGACACAGGAGCTAGCATGGTGGGGTACTTATGCCAGCTTAAAGATACATCAGGAGGCACCATTCATGGAAGCTGTCATAACTTCACAAGAACATACGCCAAATAACTTTTTAAACCCACAATAAAACACTGCCACGACCGGAAGAGATGTCACTACGTTGGTAGGTGAAAAATGTTATTCTCACAAAGGAGAGTTAGAGGGCGGCGGCTGCCGAAGATGGAGAGGAAATGGGAAGAAATGGAGAGAGGGAAATTGGGAGGAGAGGGATAGAAGTGGGGAAGAGAGGTAGGCAGGGAAAGAGAAAGAGCTAGGGACGGAGGCAGAGAGAGGAAGGCAATGAGGAGAGGAAAGTAGTATATGAACCAAGATTCCATCATGGAATTTGGTTCAGAGGACATCTCCACAACCTTCTTCACTTCTATTAACCCACCCCTTGGGTATGACCTACTTCCACTGGAAAATCCCGCCTACCAGTGACAATGCCTTCGTCTGTTACCCGCCCCCTTTTCACCTGACGCCAGTATATAAGCGCCAGCCTTTCTTGTCTGTGCTCTAAGAGTAGTTAGACTGTTGGGTTTAGTCCTGACTCTTTCTCTTCTACTTCGGCTCTTCCTCTCACCGGCTATTCTTCGTCTGTCCCCACTTCCCCCTCGCCCCTAGTGGGTCCTTACCTGAGAGACTGAACTCTGTGCTCTAGATTTGTCACGATTACGGTGCTCTTCACACCAACTCCAAGGCTGAGGGACTGATTACCTCATCTTTTGTATATAGTTTTACTGTCTTCAAACTATGTCCTAGAATTTGTATTGATAAAGCCACTGGATGGCGAAACGTCTGCATTAAAGATAACGAGATGTTGCATGTGCGTCTAATTTTCATCAAGAGGAAAGTAGGTTTGTGACCTGGTAGATCACTCAGTGATCTACAATGAATAAAACACAACACAATTACTACTATCATGCCAAGTTAAAATAACCAGCATCACTAAAAAAAAAAAACATTAAATTGTTAATGCCAAAAAGACTTCCCTAAAAGTTTCCCAACAACCCTAAAGGCACCCTGGTAATTATAAACACAATGACCAGGAACTGGGTAAAATGAACAGCCACTATCTTCTGGGTGAAAAACCGGTAGCCATTAGAAGCAGCCCACTCCGTGATGCTGGGTCAGTGAGCTGCACGAATCAACCTTCACCTTGAACGAATTTAATAGTCATAAACTGTTGGTGAAACCGGAATAGTCGTCCCCGAGACTGGAAACTGGGAGGAACGCTGTGTTATAGGCTTTCTCCAGGTCAAAGAAACCGTCAGAGTTTGAGTTTAGCGAATTCCTTCTGGATGGCAACAGCCAGCCGAACCAAGGGGTCAGTCGTCGACCAGAACTTGTGGAAACCAAACATAACCCAAGAGTTATAGAGTTTCGTTTCCAAGACCAAGACTAGATGAACATTCAGCGTCTTCCTCAACAACTTACAAATGCAGCTCACCAGAGTTCGCAAAAAAAAGGGAGAGATAAAATGTGAAGGCAGGAAGGAAAGGGAGAGGAAACTGGAGAAGTAACAATCAGACGAAGTAACGGCGAGTACTGCTGCTAGCAGGAGCACAAACGCATCAATCCGGAGAGATCATACGAGGGAATGAGGCGAAGGGCTACGTTAGGACATTCAGTAGTCATTTAACATAAAGTGTAAACCAGTGATTACGGAAAAATGGAACAAACGGTTCACAAGAACTTCACAATGATGGCACCAAGTGTAAGAAGTTATCTTGTAGTAAAAGCAAGGGAAACCTTTGGTGGCTGGTCACGACCCCTGGATGCCAATGACTAGCTGTGTGGCATCCCTCTCAACCAGTCACGACCCGTGAGTGCCAATGATCTAAGTGGAATCCCACCCTGCCTGCTATTACATGAGCTTGGACTGGGATCGGGCACTGGGGGCGTTGACCACGAAACTGTCAAGTAAACTTCTCGTAAATACCCAGTTTCTACAGCAACACCAATACAGTAAATCCAATTTAAAAAAAAAAAAACACACACAATTATATGTATGTATATATATATATACATATATATATTAATACAAAAGTAGATTAACTTACACCGACTGATTTCACATTAAACATGCAGTTGTAGAGGCTGTGACGAGTCTGCAGCTGTGAACTACAAGTGTGAGCACCAGAAAACAGATCACCTATAAAATAAAACTGCCGCTACAAAGCTGAAAAACCCTGGTCCAAATATTCTTAAGTTATGGATTAATTAAATCTAAGTATATGCAGGCAGTAGGTTCGTACGTCTACAGCAACCTAGGGAGGAACTACCGTGTATGAAACTGAAGCCTGGTTACCGGCGCCTTTCTTAATAGTTTTTATTCTTCTAATATTCGTCTTTTAATTTAGGAGACCTGATAGAAGACCGGGCTGTGGGGAAAAAATAATCCCGGAACGACGAACAGATAGCAACATATATTGTGTGTACCTTTGTAGTGTGGTGGCTGCCAGGAACGACGAACAGATAGCAACATATATTGTGTGTACCTTTGTAGTGTGGTGGCTGCCAGGAACGACGAACAGATGAACTATGTGTGTACCTTGAGTGTGGTGGCTGCCAGGAACGACGAACAGATAGCAACAGATATTGTGTGTACCTTTGTAGTGTGGTGGCTGCCAGGAACGACGAACAGATAGCAACATATATTGTGTGTACCTTTGTAGTGTGGTGGCTGCCAGGAACGACGAACAGATAGCAACATATATTGTGTGTACCTTTGTAGTGTGGTGGCTGCCAGGAACGACGAACAGATAGCAACAATATTGTGTGTACCTTTGTAGTGTGGTAGCTGCCAGGAACGACGAACAGATAGCAACATATATTGTGTGTACCTTTGTAGTGTGGTGGCTGCCAGGAACGACGAACAGATAGCAACATATATTGTGTGTACCTTTGTAGTGTGGTGGCTGCCAGGAACGACGAACAGATAGCAACATATATTGTGTGTACCTTTGTAGTGTGGTGGCTGCCAGGAACGACGAACAGATAGCAACATATATTGTGTGTACCTTTGTAGTGTGGTAGCTGCCAGGAACGACGAACAGATAGCAACAGATATTGTGTGTACCTTTGTAGTGTGGTGGCTGCCAGGAACGACGAACAGATAGCAACATATATTGTGTGTACCTTTATAGTGTGGTGGCTGCCAGGAACGACGAACAGATAGCAACAGATATTGTGTGTACCTTTATAGTGTGGTGGCTGCCAGGAACGTATTATGGTAGAGCAACATGCTCCTCCCACGGGGATTGTCCTATCAATCCCTTCAAGAGGAATGAGAGCTTTGGTATTGAAGGACTCTTGATCCAAGGAATTTGAACGCCCTTTCCCTTTCTCGGATCAAACATAATTATCTCCCATTTCTCACGCGTTGAATGACCCTTAGAAATATAGAACTTCCCTGTGAATATAATAATAATAATAATAATAATAATAATAATAATAATAATAATAATAATAATAATAATAATGTGTGTAGTCAAACCTCGGGTACCACTTCAGTATTATTTAAACAAACAAATTCATTGATATAAATTTCACCAATCGTGTAAAGGAAAAAAATATTATGCAGTATATAACATTATTCTAAACGTAAAAGATTTTATCACAGTTTTTAGATACATACAGAGAAACTAACATTCCTTTCTTCTTATATAAACATAAAAATATAAAGTTATCCACATGGAAAATTTGTAGCGATTATCTTATATTACTTTAACGTCCAACGAACAATGTAAAATAAAATCCCCGAAGTGGATCTAGTTAGAAAAACAAACAAAAATGAACTTACACTGAGGGGAGACTATACAGCACATCATCTGCTGTTACAGAGTGTGTGGGGTGAATCTGGCGTAGTTCCTACTTATTAATTATCATCCCAGAACCAACTCGAGAAATTCCTTCTCCGCCACCCCCCTCCATACCCCACAACCAAGCTTCATATATTATAAATTAGTTAAGAAATTTGTCACCAATCCTCACTGTTTAATTTCATCACGAAGTTTTTTTCCATGAAGATACTTCATGGTTGTAAGTTTTTTCATGAACATACCTCATAGCTGTATATTTTAAATCAGTATTGAGACTCTTTAAACGAGAGAGAAACGGGGAATAAAAATATTAAAAAATTACAAAACAATAATGTATTACCACCGAGGATACCTAATACCAAGAATGTTTCACGTCTGGTAAGCCTCAGGACACAGGGTACAGCAGCGAGCACATCTCTCTCAGCCATTACCCCTACCATCCTACCCTTCCTTCCTTACACACACACAGGAATGAGCTTATAAACGACAACCAGGACGAATTTAGAGACGGGAAATCCTGTCACAAACCTACTAGAGTTCTATGATAAGGTGACAGCACTAAGACGAGAGAGAGGGGCGGGTAGATTGCGTTTTCTTGGACTGTAAGAAGGCTTTTGACACAGTTCCACACAAGAGGCTAGTCCAAAAGCTGGAGGACCAGGTAGGTATAACAGGAAGGCACTGCAATGGATCAGAGAATACCTGATGGGAAGGCAGCAGCGAGTCATGGTACGTGGTGAGGTGTCAGAGTGGGCGACTGTGACGAGCGGGGGTTCCACAGGGTTCAGTTCTGGGACCGGTGCTGTTCCTGGTATGCGAGTGAAATGACGGAAGGAATAGACTCAGCAGTGCCCCTGTTTGCAGACAATGTGAAGCTAATTAGTAGAATTCAGTCGGAGGAGGATAAGGCAGGACTACAGAAGGATCTAGACAGGCTGCAAGCCTGGTTCAGCAACTGGCTTCTGGGCAAAGAAGACCGAAGACAAAGTACAGTCTAGGGGGCCAAAGACTACAAACCTCACTCAAGGAAAAGGATCTTAGAGTGCGTATAATACCGACCACATTTCCTGGGGCGCACATCAATCAAATAACTGCTGCAGCATATGGGCGACTAGCGAACCTAAGAACAGCATTTCGACATCTCAGCAGGGAGTCGTTCCGGACCCTGTACACCGTGTACGTCAGGCCCATATTGGAATATGCAGCTCCAGTTTGGAACCCTCACCTGCTCAAGTACGTCAGGAAACTATAGAAAGGGCAAAGGTTTGCAACGAGATTAGTCCCAGAACTAAGGGGCATGTCTTACGAGGAGAAGTTAAGAGAACTCGACCTGACGACACTGGAGAACAGGAGGGACAGGGAAAACATGATAACGACATATAAAATACGGAGAAGAATCGACAAGGTGGACAGAGACAGGATGTTCCAGAGATGTGACACAGCAACACGGGGTCACAATTGGAAGCTGAAGACTCTGATAAGTCACAGGGATGTTAGGAAGTATTTCTTCAGCCAAAGAGTTATCAGGAAGTGGAATAGTCTGGAAAGTGAGGTTGTGGAGAAGAGATACGATAAAGTCCACGGAGCAGGGACAGAGTGCACCTAGCGGCGACCAGTGAAGAGGCGGGGCCAGGTGCTATGATTCGACCCCTGCAACCACAATTAGTTGAGTACAATTAGATGAGTACACACGCGCGCGCGCGCACACACACACACATACGCTCGCATACACGCGCGATTGACCCCTTTAACCACATACAGGTGGGTACATATATAAACAATTATAGCTAGCTTTAGTTCAGCTTGCTTTTGTTCCATGCAACTATCATACAGAATAGGTTAGCAATATAATGCTGAATATTCAATTTTGCTAACATGAACTATCAATACATGACCCTCTATGGCATGTGCAAATACCTAATCAATAAATATATGGCACCAGAAACTGATAAAATTATGCACGTATTGTCTTTTGTCGGCCAAGCGTCCGCTGAGTGCAATGCTCTCAAGAAGATTGTGCAAAAAAATTGTGTAAATTTTAAAAACAATAAATGAAAACTGCCTAATAAAAATCCTAATGACAAAATAATAATGATAAATTAAAAATTATAGATTAAATAAAAGGTACATCACAATCCTGGCAAAATAAAGTTGGATGTGAGAAGAGAATTATAATACGCGTTTGTGCACTTGAGGGCGAAAAAAAGCAGAGAAAATTAAGATATGGGAATGCTGAAGGAGGTTAGAACCAAATGAAAGCATAATTGTTGTGGGTCACCTAAATGTTAAACTGGTAGACTGTTGCACAGGGCACAGCAGGTAAGTTTTGAGTACCAGAGGGTAAAGGATAATTAGAGGCTCTAAGAGATAATGCATATTTCAAGAAAAATAGGATATATAATTATACGAGAGCAATATGAGCACTGGCATCAGTTGGCTAGATTATGTATTGGTGGAAAAGATAGATGTGTAGACTTTTGGTAGTGTATATTTTTCAAGGAGCAACTGACAAGTCAGTAACAGTAAAAGGCAGATGCAGTACAAGAAGAATGGCATAAGTGGTTAAGAGAAAAAAGTGAATAAACTAAAGGGTATAACGTGAGATATAAGAAACTATTAGTATAATGGTGGGGTAGAGATATTACAGGTAATCAGGGGATTGAAGAGATACGGGGTAGATAAAGAATGAAGTGCCAGTGTACCCAGCAGAAATTTGTCCGGCTTATCGATCTGCCCTCCCCTCCCCCATGTCTATGGTAATTACTACCTGACCTGAAAATAAAGTTGAACGGCTCGCTATACGATGATGAATGAGCATAAATGGATGTATCGACTGTTTTATTTTGTCTAGACCTTGGTAACACTAGGCCGAAGGGTGATGTTTGCGGTTCGAATATGTTTTCCAGTTGGGGTCAATTAGTAGTCAGCTGCTAGAAAACACCTGTGGCCTCTACTCCGAGGCAAAATTCCCTGTTGAACGCCAGATCAACTGGGATATTGCTGTCCTCGGCCCATACTTACATAATTACTAAGACCTGTTTAATTCAGCACTCACCGTTTACTTCTAGCTTTGTTCCAGCAATATTGCTGTGCAAGCTAAGTCAAGAGACTCTGGGTAGCTGCACTAAAGGGCTCAAGGAGCCGGGTCAGTCAAAAAAAAAAAAAAAACTCCGTTTCATGGCCACGATGATACCAGAGCAAGAAGAGTTTCTCGTTCAAGAGATAGTAAGAATCAAGTCATGGTCAGACTCGGGTCAAGATATGGTCAGAGTCAGCCCAAGCGACTGTCCAGTGTGTGGAGGAGGGCTCAACCACCTGATACACACATTCCTTCACGCAACATGAAGGAAAAAATATCTTTTCCGACGGTGGCATTGTAATGAGAAGTAAAATTGGCAGTGTGACAAGGAAGATAACCTGGAGCTGGAGAGGAAGCTTCATAGCGCGACACCATTACTGACAGCCAAGCAGATAGTAAACTGCATCCAATATGCAATCTTAAAATGTACTGGGGAAGCTGAGATCCTACCCGATACACTTGCCCTCTACTTCCCTCGGGTCTGATATGGCTGCTTCTTAGGCTTACCATACTTGCCCCTTGTTTCCCCTACGTATACAATACCGACATGTTGATGAGTAAGACACATGTGCAATCGTTAGGTATCTTTATTCCGAAACGTTTCGCCTACGCAGTAGGCTTATAGAAGTACCTCTAACCAATTGCAATGTTGTAGCTATACGGTCACCTACCATGTTACTGATCATATCAACAGTTTTTAACCTGACTGACCGAGCGACAAACGTCCAAATCGCCATGTCTATTAGTGATAGATTTGTGAATGTAAATATTTGCAGACGATGTTAAACTAATAATGATATGAATGATGAAGAACAACTGAAGAAAAAAGAAGACATGGACAGTTGTGTGTGCTAAGAATGTGGCTATTAGAGTTCATCCCCATATACAAATTAATGAAGAAGAGATACGATAATGCTGCTGAAATTGATCTGGAATATAGACAAGGTAAACAAGGACAAGCAGACATAAGAGACCATGAAGGGTAAAAAATTAAATTTAAACATCCGGAATCAGAAAATATTCTTTTACAATGAAGGGATGTAAAGAATCGGAATGGGATAGGAAGAAAGAATTATATTGGAAGCTTTGATATACCTCTGATATACCTTTGATGAGTTTCGAGAGTCGCTCTACTCTTGGAGCCCGGCCATGGCCAGGCTCGTCTGGTGCTTGCCTGGTCAACCAGGCTGTTGCTGCTGGAGGCCCGCTGCTCCACATATCCATCACAGCCTGGTTGATCTGGCATTTGGTGAAGATACTTGTCCAGTTTCCTCCTGAAGGCTTCTACACTTGTTCCAGTCATGTTTCTGATATCTTCTGGTAAAATGTTGAATAGTCTGGGGCCACGAATGTTAATACAGTGTTTCCTTATTATGTCCACCGCATCCCTGCTTCTCACTGGGTTTATTTTGCATTTCCTCCCATATCTTTCATTCCAGTATGTTGTTATGACAGTGTGCAGATTTGGGACCAGGCTGACTCCATGCCTGGATTTAAAGCAAAGTATGACAAAATTAAACCAATCTTGCAGACCTGGGAGATGAAGTTCAACTCTCACGAACTGAACTAGGTCAATAAACACAGCTAGATACACACATATGCAACACCTCAGAGATTAAAGCCTCCGACAAAGGCCATCAAACTCACAAAGGACCGACCCTCGTCCATTCAAGTTAGACTCAACTCTCACATGGTAAACCAATCTTGTAACTCTCATTCTTAACAGCCGCAAATCATCGACAACACACGAGACTACTCTGAGAGAACCTTCATACATTCGCCAAACTTCCTCAATCTCTTAAACCTTAAGGCAACCGATTACGGGAAGCAGTAAAAAAAAAAAATACATTCCAGTCGACGTGTCGCATCTCCACACAACACAGTGATGAAAGTCGTTACTGGCTACATATATATTTTTTTTGGTACCATCACTGGTTGCTAAGAGAAACAGGAACAGGAAGGGAACAACAATAAAAACAACCACTAGCAATAACAACTTCAGTATATTATTGTTACTATTTATGGTATGCCACAAAAACACTAATGCCAACATAAGCAACTCAAAAAAAAATCACCTCCACTCTTTCAAAAACGAAAATACTTGGCTTCTTAGCAAATATCGTTCATGCTTAACATATTTTCTTGATTTGAATTATGACATATTAACGTAAGATAAGGTGGTAGAAGTGATATACCTGGACTTTCACAAAGGCTGTACATCAGAAATAAGGGTCTTCACCAGAAGCTATTTTTCAAAAGATAAAGTAGATGGTAGTGATGGGTGTTTACTAAAATTGCAAATTATTATTATTATAGTCACGGAGATGCTCTAAATATATATATATATATATATATGGACCATAGAGAGCCTGGGTTTTATCAGAGAAAAGGGAGGAACAGCTCCAATTTCTTGGATCAAAAGCTCTTCTGTACCAAGGTACCCTTCAAGGGTTAGATACCTTTAAAATAGGATGGACCTTAAGTATTTACATGAAAATGACTGGGTACAAAATGTGACGACTTACAAAGCCATGGGAGTAATAGTGGGAAGTGGATCAAGGCAGTCAAAATGTCAACCTTTACTGCAAATATTTAAGCATTATTTGTAAAATGTCGTGTATACACTAAGTAGACTCTTCTTCCCAAATACAGAACGCTAAACTCACATTTATTTAATCCTCATAATTAATTCACACCTTATATTATGATAAGCAAACTTAAGTTGGCCTCACAAACCCAAACAGAAAAGTCATGGTTCACTACATACAGTAGTGCGAGTAATCCCCGAGGAAGCTAGCGCTAGTATGGAACCCCTCACAGAGTTCAACACGAAGCGAGTCTCGGTAAGGCCAACTAGAGCCGAGAGGATAGTGCTACGAGGAAACGTTGCGTCACTTACATATCTTGTTCTCTAACTGGTGTAGAAGAGATGATACACAATCACGTCCCTCAGAATCATTCCGGGAACAAACGACGCCGACAAAAATACACAGTACCAAAGTCTGAGGTCGGGTCGCGGAAGCGATGATTTCCGGAACCCTCTGAAGGCAGCTTGAGCAATCGAGGAACCGGAACAATGAAAACGAATAAAAACAGACTAGCCAAAGTACCCAACGACAAATTAACAGCAGCTGACTCTATCCAGACCTTCAAACAGCAAGACCTCTTCACTGCACACCTACACCATCTACATAATAATACATCATACCTACCTACTCTATGTAGTACGAACGTGATGTATCATTAAACTACATTATTATAGCATGTGAGCACAAATATCAGTCACTGTGGTGTCGGGGACTCCTTGGCCAGATCACAGAGTTTGGAAGGGCGTTTCCTTAGTTCCTGCGGATGGGTGTACTTATAAGGCCGGAGCAGCAGTGATATGCAGGTACCGGGTAGCGCGTACACGCAAGTGGGCACCCCAACACTCCCTGCCCCAAATGTTGCTAGCTATACTGCCCACACACTCCTAGTCCCACTCACGCGTTTCTAGCAACATTACCAACAACTCCATCACACGCTACACTAACTTTTTTTTAACCTATGACCGCCATGAAGCCTATCTTAAACAATTTTATCTCTAAATGGAATCTTTAACACTTTCTCAAGTTCCATCTGGTAAGAGATGGGAGCGTAGGTAGCGGGGGAGCGTAGGTAGCGGGGGAGCGTAGGTAGCGGAGGAGGGGAAGGTAGAGGAGGAGGGGAAGGTAGAGGAGGAGGGGAAGGTAGAGGAAAAGGGAAAAGGCTTGTTCAGTGGAAGGGAACAATTCATTCATACAGAGTATAACAATGGTCTTCACTGCATGGGTCAGGGCGTACGAGCAGCACATCCCTTCTAATTACAGGACCATCACATCACTACAGGGCGCATCAATGCCACTTTCTGCTAGAAAAATACTTAGCGCAGAGCAATCCTTCATTATAGAGATTTCCCTATGTGTAGATAAAAATCAATTTATGCTTCTTTACCGTTATATACTTTGTATCTGAATGTCATGCATATTTACTCTCATACATTCATTTCATTCTCACTATCACCAACTTATAATGCAAGCTCTTCTGTAATCAGCACTCTGATGACACACTCGCTCCCCATATTCGTCCTGTTCCACGCTGCAGGAACCAGCTGAACACAGAGCGGTATGAATAGCTGGTCCTCCATCATCGCCAGTATTAAAAACTATAAACACGCCAACATGCTTCTTACCTCAGCACCCTATGCCACCTTATTCCTAATTAGACACATATGCAACATTTGGGTATCTTTATTGAGGAAACGTTTCGCCACACAGTGGCTTCATCAGTCAATACTTTGTATTGGACTGATGAAGCCACTGTGTGGCGAAACGTTTCCTCAATAAAGATACCCAAATGTTGCATATGTGTCTAATTTGTAACTTGTCGGTTCTCTGAACCATTCATCTACACCTTATTCCTACAACCAGTGTAGAAGCCTTCAAGAGGAAACTGGACAAATATCTTCACCAGGTGCCAGATCAACCAGGCTGTGATGGATATGTGGGGCAGCGGGCCTCCAGCAGCAACAGCCTGGTTGACCAGGCAAGCACCAGACGAGCCTGGCCCATGGCCGGGCTCAGAGAGTAGATACTCTCGAAACTCTTTAAAGGTATATCAAAGGTATATCTTATTCACAAACACGACGACACGATTTTGCATACACTGGATAAAAAGCAAAATGCCGACGTAATACATGAGAATTTCGCGAAAGCCCTTGACAGGAGTGACCATGATGTGATAACACAATTTTTACAGGCCGTGTAATTATCTGTTCCTTTAACACACTATACTCAACTCAATTCTCGTTCTGATTTTTATATATGGAATACATAAAAGCGTAAATCACAGAGCACACTTGACTGAGTGTTGTATCCATTGAGAATACAGCAAACCTTCAGCCCTATACAAACTAATTCTTTCTGTGGGCCACTGGAAACAATATGTTGTTCAATTAGGACTAATTTCATCTCTCCAGTGAAAGTTTGGAAATATAGAAACTGCAACAGTCAAACCTGGGGGGGGGGGAGGATCCACGTAGGAGGATCTTACATTCAAATAACACAATGATGTTATCACTAAGGTAAGGCAAATGACAGGAAAGGTAACAAGAACCTTCATGACAAAGATACCCAGGAAAAAATAATATACAAAGAAATTGTACCCGCATCTTTTCAAACATCTGTATTACTGGGAATGATTAAAACTCTTCACATTGGACTGGTTCAGTGCTGGCGATGAGTAAGAGATGGTATAAAATACTGACACGTGTGAAAAAAAGATACGAGCAGTATTAGGATATTTTAGTGAAGGGAATTGTAATGCACGTGTCTTATTTCACAAGTGCAAGCAATGATTCCCTGAACCATCAGCAAGTAAGCACCAAATAATCCCGTAGCCACTAACCTGTGGCTCCATGGAACCCCAAACAGTGAAAACTATTATAACCACGAGGAAGTGCTAAACCCACAGGGGTCATACAGTACTTGAGGAATGAGAAGTAATCAACATCAAAGCCACATGGTGAAAAGCCAAGTAAAAATAAGAATTGTTCTGAGCCCCCACGTGGGATAAAGTACTACCGTCCTGTCATACAAGTGTGAAATGGAAGCCTGTTTATCGTTTTGCATTCCGGCAAGATTGCTAGGCAGGTCTCTTTCATCAACATGAAAGGTAAATCTTACAAACCACAACTTAAATTTACTTCTAGTGTTTCTCAATAATTCATATTCCTGATATATTTCCTTTCGAACCAAGAAGGCCTGAGCTGAGACGGGGCCGCGGGGGCGATGATCCCAGGCACAATTAGCATATGTGCCAAAAGCCCTGCACACAGTAACCAAAATCTCAGCGCCAAGCACCCCCATCCTCCCTTCTTCCTCAGAGAGGACCAAACCTTCTACTCCATTCCACTGACTCCATAGCGAGCACTCATTTAATAAATTAAGTCCTTTGTAAAATTTTCTCTTATACGTTTAAATATATATTTTTTCATATATATATATATATATATATATATATATATATATATATATATATATATATAAATTTGTGTGTGTGTGTGTGTGTGTGTGTGTGTGTGTGTGTGTACTCACCTAATTGTGGTTGCAGGGGTCGAGACTCAGCTCCTGGCCCCGCCTCTTCGCTGTCTGCTACTGGGTCTCTGCTCTCCCTGCTCCATGAGCTTTATCATACCTTGTCTTAAAACTATGTATGGTTCCTGCCTCCACTATATCTTTCTCTAGTCCATTCCACTTCCTGACTACTCTGTGGCTGAAGAAATGTTTCCTGACATCCCTTTGACTCATCTGAGTCTTCAGCTTCCAGTTGTGTCCCCTTGTTTCTGTGTTCCCTCTCTGAAACAACCTGTCACTATCTACCTTGTCAATTCCCCACAGTATTTTGTATGTCGTTATCATGTCTCCTCTGACCCTTCTTTCCTCCAGTGTTGTTAGTCCTATTTCCCTCAACCTTTCTTCATAAGACAGACCCCTGAGTTGTGGAACTAACCTTGTATCTTCACCAGGTGCCAGATCAACCAGGCTGTGATGGATATGTGGGGCAGCGGGCCTCCAGCAGCAACAGCCTGGTTGACCAGGCAAGCACCAGACGAGCCTGGCCCATGGCCGGGCTCAGAGAGTAGATACTCTCGAAACTCTTCAAAGGTATATCAAAGGTTGTCGCAAACCTTTGCACTTTCTCTAGTTTCTTGACGTGCTTGACCAGGTGTGGGTTCCAGACTGGTGCTGCATACTCTAGTATGGGCCTGACGTATACGGTATACAGTGTCTTGAACGATTCCTTGTTAAGGTAACGGAACGCTAATCTTAGGTTTGCCAGTCGCCCATATGCTGCCGCGGTTATCTGGTTGATGTGTGCTTCCGGAGACGTGCTTGGTGTTATACTCACCCCAAGGTCTTTCTCCTTTGATGAGGTTTGTAGCCTTTGTCCACCTAGCCTGTACTCTGTCAGCGGTCTTCTTTGCCCTTCTCCGATCTTCATGACTTTGCATTTGGTGGGGTTAAATTCGAGAAGCCAGTTGCTAGACCAGATGTCAAGCTTGTCCAGGTCACTTTGAAGTCCTGCTTGGTCTTCATCCGATGTGATTCTCCTCATTAGTTTCACATCATCTGCGAAAAGAGACACTTCTGAGTCTATCCCATCCGTCATGTCATTCACATATAGCAAGAATAGCACTGGTCCTAGGACTGACCCCTGCGGTACACCACTCGTCACAGGCGCCCACTGTGATACCTCATGTGTGTGTGTGTGTGTGTGTGTGTGTGTGTGTGTGTGTGTGTGTGTGTGTGTGTGTGTGTGTGTGCGCGCGAATAGGTAAAACTTGCTATTTTGGCTTAAATAGCAACGCTCTTCTTGCCGAATAAGGCAAGCGAAAATTTGTGTATGCAGTAATTTTGCAAAAATCATTCTGAACCTAATGAAAAAAATATATTTCATTGTGTTTGTTTATTATTAAATTATTGTAAACTTATCTAAAATATATTTAGTTGGATTAGGCTAAGGCGAGACATAGGTCGAAGTATCCTAAACGTTTCATTTACCTAATTGATTGTCGGTATTTTTATAACTTTCATACTCATTTAGTGTCCTTGATAAGACTGAAGGTCAGGGGAGGGAGAGGACAGTGTGTGTGTTAACGTCAGAACATTTTCCGCTGCATTATGAAGATGAGGCAACACTTAACGCTTGTAACAGAGCCCCAGGCTGGGCCGGGAACCATGTGCAATTGAATAGACTCATGATGTAATCCTGCTACCACCAGGAGCGTCATATGAGTGACGCGCCTCATTATGTACACCTGTTGTCAAGGAGCGTCACACCTGTCTACCTGGAATCTACTTGGTTGTTTCTGGGGGTCAACGCTTCTGCGGCCCGGTCCTCGACCAGGCCTCCCGATGGATCAGGGCCTGATCAACCAGGCTGTTACTGCTGGCCGCACGCAATCCAGTTTGTGTTCTCTTAGCGTGCTCATGGCACTCCTGCTTTTCATTGGGGTATGTTGCACCGTTTGCCAAGTATTTTGCTTTCGTAAGGAGTGATTTGTGTGTGCAGATTTGCGCCAAGTCCCTCTAGGATACCTATTGCCAGGCGTGTCACATGTGTAACTTACTAGGTGAACAGGTTACTGTAGCTGGCAGTAGTGTACGAGGGTGCTATAGCTGGTACTAGAAGACAATGGTATTATAGTTGGTACTAGAGGACAAGGGTATTATAGCTGGTACTAGAAGACAAGGGTATTATAGCTGGTACTAGAAGACGAGGCTGTCGTAGTTGGTAGTAGAAGACAAATCTATTGTAGCTGTTGTTAGGAAAAGAGGAACGTATTTTAGCTGGTGCTAGAAGACGAGGGTATTTAAGTTGGAACTAAGGATAAGGATTTTGTAGTTAGTACTAAGAAAAGACGAGGCTGTTGTAGCTGGTACTAGACGAGGTTGTTGTAACTGGTACTAGAAGACGGAGCTATCGTAGCTGGTACTAAGAGAAAACGAGGCTTTTAGCTGGCTCTAGAAGACCAGGCTGTTTTAGCTGGAACTCAAAGACGAGGGTGTTGTAGCTGGTACTAGGAGACGACGAGGGTGTTGTAGCTGGAACTAGGAGACGACGAGGGTGTTGTAGCTGGTACTAGGAGACGACGAGGGTGTTGTAGCTGGTACTAGGAGACGACGAGGGTGTTGTAGCTGGAAGTAGGAGACGACGAGGGTGTTGTAGCTGGTACTAGGAGACGATGAGGGTGTTTAAGCTAGTACTGATGGGTGGGCCTGACGGGAAAATGCAGCGGTTGTTGATCAAATTACTTATAAATGCCAGCAGGTTTAGTGGTCGAGCCAAGGCCATGTTTGGTTAGAACTTTGAGGTTGGACAAGGACAGGTTCTGCCACACTCGTACACGGTTGCCGATGCTGGATTTCAACCCTGGGACGTAGATTCCTACTCTTGTGGGTGCTGTTCTGCATTACACTGGACTAATCTTAAGAACATTAGTGAGAACATAAAGGAACCTTACAAACTCGCCACGGAGTCAGTGGAATGGAGTGGAAGGTTTGGTCCGAAGGAAGAAGGGGGATGGGGGTGTCTGGAGCTGAGATTTTGGTTACTGAGTGCAAGGCTTTTGGCACATATACTAATTATGCCTGGGATCATCGCCCCCGCGGCCCCGTCTCAGCTCAGGCCTCCTTAGTTGGAAAAGAAATATAGCAGGAATATGAACTATTAAAAAACACATATATATAATGTCGTGCCGAATAGGTAAAACTGGTCAATTAGCAAGAACTCATTTAAAATTAAGTCCTTTCTAAAATTTTCTCTTATACGCTTAAATATATATATTTTTTATTTATGTTAATGTAACATTAAATAATTTTGTACTAAAAGAACCTTAGAAAACTTATCTAACCTTATTATAAGAAGCGCAATTTAATTTAGCCTAATCCAAATAAATATATTCTAGATACGTTTACAATAATTTAATAAACAAACACAATGGAACATATTTTTTTCGTTAGGTTCAGAAAGATTTTTGCGAAATTATTGCATACACAAATTTTTGCTTACCTTATTCGGCAAGAAGAGCGTTGCTATTTAAGCCAAAATTGCAAGTTTTATCTATTCGGCACGACATTCTATATGTATGTACTAGACATGTATCTCTCAAACCTCATGTACTGTATATGCCATCTTTATATCAACAATGTATCTCTTAAATCTTTTGTGCCATATTATGTAATAATAATAACACACACACTATATATATATATATATATATATATATATATATATATATATATATATTAATCCCTTAGTAGTTATTTTACCTATTCCCTTTAATATTACTTTGTTATATTTTTCCTCTGTTGGCTTCTCGTTCATCATTGTGCCGTCGAGGTTAATCCCCGTTTTTTAAAGAGGTAATCTTGTAATATATCACGATGTGTAAACCTTTTAATCCTCAGAGCAGAAGTTCACAACAAAGAACTATTGTAATGACATACAGATGGATCAAAATCTCTCTCAGCCAGCGCTAGTTGCATCAGGGTGTTCCCTCTTTCTCTTACATCACCGTGAAAACATACTAGTCCATTCATATAAAAAAAAAATAGAATATGAAGAGTGGAACACTGGCCGCTAGCAAGAACAACCTTAAAGATCAAGTTACCACGGAGGTCTAGTCTGGGACTGGGCCGTAGGGATTATGATCCTACATTACATCTCAGGATAAAAGAACGGGAATTTTTTTTTTTTTTAATATAAGTGCGGAGTGAAAGCTTAGTAGCGTTTAGCTCTTTCGCAGGATTCCTGATATTTAATCTCAATAACTGATGAAGATGACAGGTAAACTTCGACTTAAATTCAGTAGACACCTTTGATTTCCATTGTGTTTATAAATCATTTTTAATTCTGAAATGATTCCTTTCCAACCTAGGAGGTCTGGAGAGGGACCGGGAAAAGGGGGCAATGATACCAGGAACCACAAACAGATAAACCTCACTGAGAAGTGTTCGATCTGTAAGGGACATACAGCTTCTGGGGAAAGGGAAGGGTATGGGGAATCACCCTGGATACAAGGGAAGGGGTGTTCCAATTCCTTGGATCAAGAGCCCTTCACCAGCATCAAAACAATTTTCCTTGAAGGAAGTATTAATAATTTATATATGTGTGTGTGTGTGTGTCTGTGTCTGTGTGTGTCTGTGTGTGTCTGTGTGTGTCTGTGTGTGTCTGTGTGTGTCTGTGTGTGTCTGTGTCTGTCTGTGTCTGTCTCTCGAATAAGTAAAACTTGCGATTTTGTCTTGAATATCAACGCTCTTCTTGCCGAATAAGGCAAACGAAAATTTGTGTATGCAATAATTTCGCAAAAAATCCTCCTGAACCTAACGAACACAATGAAATATATTTTTTCGTTAGGTTCAGAATGATTTTTGCGAAATTATTGCATACACAAATTTTTGTTTGCCTCATTCGGCAAGAAGACCTTTGGTATTTAAGCCAGAATCGCAAGTTTTATCTATTCGGCACGACATATATATGTCGTGCCGAATAGGTAATATATCTTTAAACGTAAAAGATAAAATTTTAGAAAGGACTTAATTTTAACTGAGTTCTTGCTAATTGACCAGTTTTACCTATTCGGCACGACATATATATAGTGCATATATAGTGCACAAAATTGACAGGCAGATGAATGAGACATATGTGCAACACTTAATTATCTTCACTGTGGAGACGCTTCAATCCAATACAGAGAATAAATTAAGGGAGTCGGTAGAAATCAGGTAGCAGTAGTTGGAGGTGATCAGTCCTTCGGCTTTCATGGATGTGTTGACGTGTTCAGCCCATAAGTCTTGATGAACCGAACACCTTAAACTACGGTAGTACTTCGTCTTCCACCCAGCTGTTGCTGCTGGCTCACGCTACATGTGACACAGGTGACAGTATCTTAATTTAAGATTGTGGAAAAAGCAACGTTGACAACGACAGAACGCTGGTTTGACGTGACTAAAAATTCACCTATTCCCAGATAATATTGCTTCTAAGAACAACTTAATATTTGGTTATTATCAAGATTTTTTATTTTTATCTGCTACCTGTAACGCTTTAGGGAATCATATGAGGAACCTGCCTTAAAGAGGTTGTTTAAGTTTAAGCAGGAAGGAAGTGGTTTGGTGAAAATTTTTGTAAGATTTTGGTATGCAAAGTGTTAATTAACCCGTGATATGTACCCGAATTCAGGGAGAAAGGCACATGCAAGGTTGAAGTGGGGAGGAAGTGGGAGGTGAAGTGGGGGGGAAACAGAGACTGGGAGGTGAAGTGGGGGGAACAGCTGGGAGGTGAAGTGGGGGGAACAGCTGGGAGGTGAAGTGGGGGAAACAGCTGGGAGGTGAAGTGGGGGAAAGGAAAGAGGATTACGAGGTGAAGAGGATGTGGAGTCAAAGAAGATAATGGGAGGAATGTGGTCGAGGAAAGGGAAGGATTAAGATAGTCTTATTGAAAGTGAAGGGTGTTGAGAGGGACTAAAATCGCGCGCGCGCGCGTGTGTGTGTGTGTGTACTCACCTAGTTGTGGTTGCAGGGGTCGATTCAAAGTTCCTGGCACCGCCTCTTCACTGGCCGCTACTGGGTCACTCTCCCTGCGCCATGAGCTTTATCATACCTCTGCTTAAAGCTATGTATAGAGCCTGCCTCCACTACATCGCTTCCTAAACTATTCCACTTCCCGACAACTCTGTGACTGAAGAAATACTTCCTAACATCTCAGTGATTCATCTGAGTCTTCAACTTCCAACTGTGTCCCCTTGTTGTTGTGTCCCATCTCTGGAACATTCTGTCTTTGTCCACTTTGTCAATTCCTCTCAGTATCTTATATGTTGTTATCATGTCCCCCCTATCTCTCCTGTCCTCCAGTGTCGTCAGGGGTGTGTGTGTGTGTGTGTGTGTGTGTGTGTGTGTGTGTGTGTGTGTGTGTGTGTGTGTGTGTGTGTGTGTGTGTGTGTGTGTGTGTGTGTGTGTGTGTGTGTGTGTGTGTGTGTGTGTGTGTGTGTGTGTGTGTGTGTGTGTGTACACGTCGAATCTTAGCCCATGACCCCCGCCTCTCAACTTGCAGCATGTCAAATTCACTGCTTCTTTGAAGTGTCCTCATTGGCATTATTTTCCTTGTTCTGAAAGTTCTCATTATCCACCCTGTCATTTTCCTGGCCGTCGTGACATCTGATTTATTGTGTTCTTTGAAAGAAAGGTCAGCTAACATTATTACACTCAGATCCTTCACATGTTCCTTCAGTTCTATTTGATGTTCCTCTTGTGTTTTATATACAGTGTCCCTTTTGAGTTCTCCATTCTTTCCATATCTAAGCATTTGGAACATGTCACCATTGAAAGTTAGTTTAATATCTTTATTATGCACCCCATACTTATCCTATGGGCGGTAGTCAAAAGATTACAGAGGTACATAATGGGCCCAGGGACTGGGCCTCAAAGTTTTGATAGCTGAGCAAGTTACAAAGGTAATGAACTCAGGTAGATCTGGTCACAATCATGACAAGTTACAAAGGTATTTACATTAAGTCAGGTTATTTTCCTACTTCTCACTGAAAGACTTTGCTTGTATCTTTTATGCAATTTTTCAATGTCTACCAAGGTGATTTTTAGCATGAAAAATCACATTTGGTATCTTCAAATGATACGAAACCGGCGAGTGGTTTTTATCAATGTCCGCTATAAGTATAAGAAACAGTAAGTGCGCCAGGACCGTGCCTTGGGGTACTGAGCTTTTTACTTTGCTAATCTTGGAGTTTGTTGTTTACTACTACTATTGGTGCTTCATCTGTCAAAGTTAAATATCCATTTGCCTACTTTCCCTGTTATACCTATCGCCCTCATTCTGTGGGCAATCATCCTATACCTGGAGAGTATACCTGGAGAGGGTTCCGGGGGTCAACGCCCCCGCGGCCCGGTCTGTGACCAGGCTATGATCGTATTTGTCAAAAGCCTTTGCGAAATCCCTGTACACCACGTCTGCATTTTGATTTTCTTCCAATGCCTCCATAATTCCATCACAGTAGTTAGGGAAGGATGATTTACCATTCGGGATGTTTGAGTTTTGTCCTTTTTTTTTTTTTGGTTTTGTTAGTACCTTTGGTAGTGTACCACCTTATAATATGGTTTTTGGTGTACTGTCTGTACTGTTGCTCTATACTGTTGTGCTGTAGACTACTGTAGGTTAGACCCTCGTTAGTGAAAAACTTATTCCTTGTGTTTCATTGTCATTTATCTCTGCATCAACAGTTATCTTTCAATATTTGTCCTTGTTATTCCTTCAGTTTCTCTAACTGTATAAAATATACTTTTTATATCATGCATTCTATTTCTTGATATCGTTGTGTTCTTCACGTGAAATTTTGAACAACTTAGTTTTACAGTGATAATTTGAACACCACAGGGGAAAAAAATACATGTATTTTTTTTTTATCGAAATGACACCGTCCTTTTTAAAATATATTAGAATACTTTCTGGAGTGAAGGTATTTACATTTTATTCTCTATGTCCAGACGCCCCTAACACAATACTCACATATATCTTCGCTTTTGTCTTGTTCCGTGATTTACAGCTTTGTTTACCGTGGGGCGTTATGATTTTTTCCTGTCAATCTTGATCTGCACATATTTCTTGTGTATCACTATTTTGTGTATCACTATTTTGTGTACCACTACTTTGTGTACCACTACTTTGTGTACCACTACTTTGTGTACCACTACTTTGTGTACCACTGTTGTGGATCAGTGCTGATCTGTAATCTCTTATATAATCATCTCACAATACGTTTGTCTTCGTAATAGGTGAAACCCAGAAAGTGGACACTAAAATGTAAACAAATGGGTGATGAAGCTGCACAATCACTCAACAATACTGTACTGTAGATTTTTTCGTGTTTAGGGACGAATCAATGGCATATTATTATCGTAGCTTTGTTGAGGCGCGACGGCAGGGGATAAATTTAAAGGGAAATATATTCGTTGAAATACCCCATGAAGTCCCAGCAATGTTTCATTAGTTCTTGATAAAATCAGGCAGAGTTCCCAGTATTTGCAATCCCTATTTGGCTGAGGCAACACACAACGCCCACTCACACTGCATTATTTTTATTTTAAAATTTAAAGCATGATTGTCAGTTTGAAACAGAATATGGGAAGGACATATACAGTATTTGTACCACTGTAATATTTAGCTATTGTAATTTTATTTTTAATATACGTACAATCAAATTAAACACTAAACCCGAGAGGGTCATACAGCGCTACGATTTTATTCTAAAACATGGGAAGTTTTTGAGCTTTCTTTCAAGAGCAAACGCATGAAATATACAAAATATTTTTCTCTAAAACGTCTTTAAGCATCAATTATACCAAAGCAATGATTGGTGATGTGACACAACTGGCTTAAATTATACCTCTCACAGCGACTCGTACAGCAAAAGTCCAAAAGGAGGCAGGAGGGCGTCATACAAGAGGCAGGAAGAAGTCTTACCCCATGGATAAGACATGTGCCGAACACACAACTCTCAAACATCACGATGGAGATAAATGGTATAAAATACCGACACGATGGAAAAATAAATACAAATGCAGTATAACGTGATTCTTAATTGACAACTTTTTGCCCAGACAGTGGACTTATCAAGTCACAAACAGAACCTACCTGGGTGAACAGTACGCCACGAGGACCCCCTACGGTCGCAGCACTATGGAGGTGGTAAGTGTGAGGGGTAAAGGCAACTTGTGATGAGAGGTGGGTAGAGAGGCACAGGCTATAACAAGACACACGAAGGGTGTGGTCTGGATAATAATGAGATGCAGCAGGGGCACCCCCACCTCGCTATGCAACCCATCCCTCTTATCATTGCTACGGCAGATGATGCCTACAAAAACACCAACCAGCCTGTATCTGTCTAGTGCTATGACAATTAAGGCAGCAACCTACGTAGGTAAAACTTGCGATTTTGGCTTAAATAGCAACGCTCTTCTTGCCATATACGACAAGCTAAAATTTGTGTATGCAATAATTTCGCAAAAATCATTCTGAACCTAACGAAAAAAATATATTTCATTGTGTTTGTTTATTATTAAATTATTATAAAAGTATCTAAAATATATTTAGTTGGGTTAGGCTAAATTAAATTGCGCTTGTTATAATAAGGTTAGGTAAGTTTTTTAAGGTTCTTTTGGTTCAAAATTAATTTTTTTTACATCAACATAAATGAAAAAAATATGTCTTTAAACGTATAAAATAAAATTTTAGAAAGGACTTATTTTTAGGCGAGTTCTTGCTAATTGATCAATTTTACCTATTAGGCACGACATATATATATACACACACACAATCTTCCTATTCATATAAAAGAGTGCCTTCCCCACGGCGTCCCGGTGTCAAGGTTAGGGCGGACCCACAAAGGTTCTTCATAAGTGGCAACAACTCTCCTGCTCGCCCACATGCATCACTTTACTTCACGAGTTAAAACTAAGTTCAGGTATGAACTCTCTACTCCCAGTCTCTTGTAACTCAGCAACACTTTTCAAAATGTAACACATGCAAAGTCAATATTTGACCAAGAATAAACACTTGTGAACACTTTCTTTCAAAAAATAATATGAAAGACTTATCAGGAAACAACGTTCACGTGAAAACCGCATGTTATAATTATTATCCAGATCGAATTCTTGAGGTGAGGGTCAGTGTTTCAGGTGAAGGTGTGAAGGCAGCATCTTAAAGCTGCCAGGATAAACCTCGACCCCTGCAACCATGAACTCTGACCCATGTCAAGCTGAAGCTGAAACTCTATACACAACACACTGACACGACTGATCCACCTGTCAAAATTAGGTTCATAAACATTTTGTGGCTACCATCAGTTGTTTTGTTTTAATTCAGTGAACGCTTTACAAGAAGCACTTGTCCCTCTAGCACTATCAGCTTAAAGTGTGGGTAGACAGCGACTTTATCACCCTAGTATGTGTAACGTCCAGTACTTGAGTGTCATGATAACCTCTTGAACTGATACACCCACTGCAAGACTACACCTCCCACTCATTCACCCACTGCAAGACTACACCTCCCACTCATTCACCCACTGCAAGACTACACCTCCCACTCATTCACCCACTGCAAGACTACACCTCCCACTCATTCACCCACTGCAAGACTACACCTCCCACTCATTCACCCACTGCAAGACTACACCTCCCACTCATTCACCCACTGCAAGACTACACCTCCCACTCATTCACCCACTGCAAGACTACACCTCCCACTCATTCACCCACTGCAAGACTACACCTCCCACTCATTCACCCACTGCAAGACTACACCTCCCACTCATTCACCCACTGCAAGACTACACCTCCCACTCATTCACCCACTGCAAGACTACACCTCCCACTCATTCACCCACTGCAAGACTACACCTCCCACTCATTCACCCACTGCAAGACTACACTTCCCACCCATTCACCCACACCCACTCTCATCTTCACTCCATAGGGACCCAGATTCAATCACGCGACCCATTTAATTACCAACACCGTCCAATCGTTCAGCCACACCATGAAAACTACCCCATGCACTCCTCAACCACCCAAACCGCACCCCCTATTCCCTATTCAGCCACAACACCCACTCGTTCGACTACACCTCGGGTCAGTTATAATTAATCTCAAATCACAGCCTTAACACTCAGACCATTATTCACATCAAAACCTGCGAGAGCTCCAACTTGACCCATGTAAGACATCCATCAACTGTACTCAACACTAACCACTCGCACTTACATTAATCAGAAACACAATACAGATAGCAATTCTCTGCAGGTTGAAAAACACTGACTCTGCAAACTACTACATAAAATTTGTAACACGCTCTCAGAAAACATTCCTGTGACGGGTGTCGAGGATTCCTCTACCTTCGCACTCGAACCTGAAATCAGACTTCCTTTATGACTGCTTGATCAACCAAGTTGTTGCTGTCTTCGGCCTACATAGCCGTCACAGCCTGGATAATTTGGTACATTTGCAGAAATTGGTTCAATTTCCTCTAGAAAACTTTTACTTATGATCGTGGCCAGTTTCAATGTTAAATTCATTGTTAGGTCTGTGTGCAGACTTTTCCAGTGACTAAAAAACTATAACTCGCAATGGAGACAATCGCTTGCAAGTTGCAACATCAAGCACAGATACTGTTACATATCATTACCTTTACGGGGTGCAAGATGCAGATGTTGACCACAAAACATTTTGCCGCCGCCGACACCTTACGGCCACCGGCCAAGACAACAAAGACGCCCACCAATCGCAGGACAATGCTATCGACACTCCGTCTCTCATAGCAGAATAAACAAAGCGAGCAAAGTGATGCCTTCTTACCCGTCCCCTCCCCGCTCTGCAGATCATCAAACTTTCCACAATATAGCTGATCACCTTTAAGGATCATCAAAGGCAATAATAAAACTTGATGCCGATAAAATTGCGTGAAATAAAAGTTAGTAAAGCGAGTTTGTATCAGACACCGTTTCATAGAAGTGTGAACTTTATCAACTTGATGAGAGAGGAAAGTATGAAAAATGGGACTTAGGGGAACCTGAAGAAGACATAAGCTGGGCGGCGAAGCCTTTATTAGTCAGTTTCTCAGATATCATCAACAATAATGGTGAAGGTGGATCGTGAGGTTATGTCAGCAGCAAGCTACCCTCATGTAGATGCACGTAACACAGCAGGCGGCGGGCGCGGCCTCTTTTCCGGCGTGTTGCCTCTCCTACACACTGTTTATCGCACCACCCATCAGCAAGCCTCTTCTCCACAACTTAACCCCCATCATATCTGGTGACTTCAAGTAAACGAAGCAAGTACCTTTTTTTTCATAGTGTATTGTGAATCCAGTATATGAACGTATAGGCCCGAATTCTACAAGTCTACAATCAGAGGTTAGTTTTTAGTTTGATATCTTTATTATGCACCCCATACCCATCCTGTGGGCGGTAGTCAAAAGATTACAGAGGTACATAATGGGTCCAGGGACTGGACCTCAAAGTTTGATGGCTGAGCAAGTTACAAAGGTAATGAACTCAGATGGTCACAATCATGACAAGTTACAAAGGTATTTGCAGATTACAGAGGTATATATAGGGTCCAGAGACTGGGCCCCAAAGTTTTGATAGCTGAACAAGGTACAATGGTAATTAATTCACTAGTTACAAGGTAATGAATCATGTAAGTAAATTTACTTACGTCTGTACATGGTTGCACTCATGAACAAATTATAAAGCAATGAGCAATCTATTAGTCTACACCCAGCCACAACTGTAATGAGTTATTGGTGCAAATTTTAATTGTTGGGTCACACACACACACATATACATATACACATACACACGCATACATGTATATACATACACATACACATACACACATGTACATACACACACACACACACACACACACGTGTCAATGCTTTATTTACAGGGAGCAAAGTCAGGGTATTTTTCCAGAATGGTCTGTAATATACCACTGTGGATAAAATACTTTGACATATCTTGAACATTTCTGAGTGAGTTGTCTCTGAATTCATTAATTTTATCGCACTCCAGTACATAATGACGCAGGGTGTGACAATAATCCAACTGGCAAAGTTTACATCTTGTTTGGTCTACATCTGGTGGTGGTGATTTAACCTGCCAAAGATACTTGTAACCCAGCCGGAGGCGGGCGGTAGTGACATCCAAGAGTCTGCTTATTTTGTTGGATGCACCATAGACATGTGGCTCCTCCTGCATGATAGAATGATGATAGATGGACTGACTGGTGTCAAACTCCCTGAGTCTTAAGTCAATAAAATTCAGTTGAAGTTCTTTTCGTATTATTGTTCTCAAACTGCTAACTGACAAGCCAAGATTGTAATCTATCCCCTCTTTGAAAGCATAAAACTTAGCCAATTTATCAGTTCTATCATGCATCTGAAGACCAATGTGAGATGGAATCCACAGCATGTGCACTCTGACTCTACTATCCAGAATCCTACCATACCTGTGCCTGGCTTCTGACACGAGCATGCTACAAGTTATACTTGATGAGTTGAGAGCATTTATGGATGACAGAGAATCAGTTACAATTAGAGAGTTAACCTTAGATACATGGACGCATTTGAGTGCAAGGAGTATGGCAAACAGTTCTGTCTGAAGGGTAGAGGCCCAGTTATTGATGCGTGCTCCAATTTCTTTAAGAGAGCCATCACTCTGTATGACAACAGCAGCACTACCAGCTGCACCAGTGGATTGGTGAACAGAACCATCAACGTAAATAATTTGTGAGAGAGTGTGCTGTTTGGCTAAATTATCAATACAGTTTAAGGCATCATGTTTGGCTTCAAGGCGAAGCTTTGGTTGTGATTTAAGAAGTAGTTTGGGGGGAAATGGAGGGATGGTAGTTTGGAATGGGGTAATATTCCATGGAGCGGAGAAGTGCCGCTGTTGCCTTACTTGCCACAGATCATGTATCTGATTCATGCGGAGGTCGGTTCCAGTTTTTTCGATCCATCTGGAGGGATGTTCACCAGTGCTGAGGAAAGTTTGGAGGGCTTCTGTGCATGGGTTTGAATGGGCTTGCCTGAGCATATTAACCCCAATTAGGATATTTCTTTCAGTAACACGATCTCTGATGCTTGGAATATCAAGTTCTTTCTGCATATTTAAAATGAGGTTAGAAATGAGGAGAGTATACCGTAGGGAAGGTTGGTGGTGAGGCTCACCTCAGGGGACCGTCGCTGAATAAACAACTTAGGGCCGCTTTATCCCAACCACCTTTCAACAAGACTTGGACCATAGAGGCGTATCAGGAGGTGCAGCGGCCCTAACACTCGAACCTCGCCTCCCTTGATGCTTGCCAGCTAACATACATAACGAAGGAAGAATAAATACAAAACAGGAGATAGAATAGAAGTATAGGCGAATAGTAATACGAGAGAATGAGAGTAAGCGAAAATCTAGGTCTACTATTGTATCTGGCTTAGTAACTATGCAGAGTAACTACTATAATTAAAAAAAAATTGAAAAAAATAAAAATTATCTTAAACGTTATTTTTTTTGCATATTTCGTCGACTCAAACCTTTTCCAATCATTTTCTGAAAACTATTTTTTTTTTTGCTATAATATGCCTATATATATAAGCAGTTCCTTGACCTGTGCTCCTTGGAACGCAGGCGAGAAAGATACATCATAATTTACACCTTTAGTGTCCCATGAATATAATAAACTGAACATTTTCATTAATTAAAACGTACATTTGTTTAATAATTTAAATGTTATGACGTAAACAAAAAATCGCGTGCTACAATTACAATAAGGTCAAATTTGTAAAATATACATAATTTAAAACAAGAGAATATGAGTTGAGAACCGCATTTCAATGTGGTAACCGATCTTTATAAGGAGAAAGATAATGTTGGGACACGATAGTATCGCATAAGACGCACACGGTGAGCAGAAAACTCACCCTCCAACTTTTTAACTGTTCCTGAGTAAATGTAAAAAAATCTAGATTTTTACAACAGGCCTTTTTTCTTATTTATCCCGTTTTTCATCCCTTTTTTTAACTTCGATATTGTTGGGTAACTGTGCGTAAATATGGGATAATTTACGTTAACGTTAAAACTACTACTTCACTGAGAATAACATGATAAAATTTCTGAAAAATTTCAAGCGCGCAGAATTTTAAGAGAGCAAATCGTCAAATAACACACTGCCACATGGTAGAACATGTTAAATGATGACACTTACGTCGGAATGGGTTTTAACGACATAAGAATCCAAGATTACTAGTATGTGAGAGGTGTGAATGACAATAGGTGCCATGATTGCAGCTGTGTAGGACGCTAATGACACTAGGAGGGAGCATCACGGATGTACAGGTCTGTGACTGACACCATAAACTAAAATAACAATTTTAAATTATTACGCTGGCGAATAATGCTGAAATATTAGCGAGAGGCCACACTGAAGAGGAGGAAGGAGGGAGAAGGGGAGAGAGAGAGAGAGAGAGAGAGAGAGGAGAGAGAGAGAGAGAGAGAGAGAGAGAGAGAGAGAGAGAAGAGAGAGAGAGAGAGAGAGACAGAGAGAGAGAGAGCAGAAGAGAGAAGAGAGAGAGAGCGAGACAGAGAGAGAAGAGAGAGAGAGAGAGAGAGACAGAGAGAGAGAGACGGAGAGAGAGGAGAGACAGAGACAGAGAGAGAAAGAGAGAGACAGAGAGACAGAGAGAGACAGAGAGAGAGAGAGACAGAGACAGAGAGAGAGAGAGACAGAGACAGAGACGAGAGACAGAGAGAGAGAGAGACAGAGAGAGAGAGAGACAGAGAGAGAGACAGAAGACAGAGAGAGAGAGAGAGAGAGAGAGCGAGAGAGAGAGAGAAGGATAGGTAGAGAGGAAGCAGTTCAGGTATGCTAAATAGCGTCAGGCAGTGTGATAAGATATTGGTGATAAGAACAAGAATGACGTGTTTCTCGCTGGCTGGGACATACGCTAAACGTGCACATTCTGGCTAACATATATTTTCAGTCCTACCATCCCCGACGCTGTCAACTCACAGCAGTAAACCCAACGAGACACTGGCTATGCTCCAGTACCTCCAAATTATTGAGGTGCCCACATGCAAGGCGAACTTGCTGGTCGGCGGTGGAAGATGAGGAAGGAGAAGAGAAGGGGCGGAGAAACGGGAAGAATGGGGGGAGGGGGGAGGGGGGAGGAGAAAGAGGATGAAAGAGAAGAAGGGTGCGTGTCTAGGGATTAGCAAAGGCAGTTCTAGGTCTGAGTAAAGGCAATCCTAGGCCATTTTTATCAGGTGGTAAGAGCACTATGCAGCAGTATTTGCTCCCAGCGTGCTGTGGACATAAGGCCACACCTATAACACTACTTGATCACTGATATTTGCACTATTAAAAGTCAACAATTATATTGTCATACTATTAGTGCCTTTCGACGCTCAAATAAAACCACAAAAGCCACTAACTCAAAACATTAATTCACTGAGTAATTCCCTACAACGCCACAAGGCGAACACCTGCAGCGTGAAGCTCCTCAATCCGTCCTCTCCGACATGTTAATGACCCGCACGAGACAAGCCCAAAGCACCGAACCTCAACTGTAGATGCAATACCAGCCGAAGGGAACATTAATGTGAACCCTTCATATAAATCTTGATGACCACCCCTCCTACTGCTCCACCACCACCACACCTCCCTGCCCTCACCACCACCACACCTTCCTGCCCTCACTATCACTACCCTGCCTTCACCACCACCACACCTCCCTGCCCTCACCATCACTACCCTGCCTTCACCACCGCCACACCTCCCTGCTCTCACCATCACTACCCTGCCTTCACCACCACCACACCTCCCTGCTCTCACCATCACTACCCTGCCTTCACCACCACCACACCTCCCTGCTCTCACCATCACTACCCTGCCTTCACCACCACCACACCTCCCTGCCCTCACCATCACTACCCTGCCTTCAATACCACCACCCCACCACCGTTACTACACCACCACCTTCCTGTCTTCACCATTACTACTGCCTTCACTACCACCACTACCCACTACTGCCCTCACCACTACCACTGCCTTCACCACTACTACTGCCTTCACCACTACCACTACTACTGCCTTCACCACTATCATTACTATTACTATCACCACCACCATTACTACTACCACCAGCACCACTATTACCACCCCCACCACAACCCCTGCCCTCATCACCAGCACCACGAACACCACTACCTCACTGTCCTCACCATTACTACCTCCCTACCTTCACCACCACTACCTCCCTGCCTTCACCACCATTATCGCTACCTCCCTGCCTTCACCACCACTATCACTACCCCTCCCTACCTTCACCACCACTATCACTACCCCTCCCTACCTTCACCACCACTATCACTACCCCTCCCTACCTTCACCACCACTATCACTACCCCTCCCTACCTTCACCACCACTATCACTACCTCCCTACCTTCACCACCACTATCACTACCTCCCTACCTTCACCACCACTATCACTACCTCCCTACCTTCACCACCACTATCACTACCTCCCTATCTTCACCACCACAATCACCACCTCCCTACCTGCATCACCACTATCACTACCTCCCTACCTTCACCCCCACCCCCACATCCATGCCTTCACCACCAACCCCACCTCTGTGACCTCACCACCCCACCACCTCCCTGCTTTACCACCCCACCACCCCTGCCTTCACCACTACCCCCACTTCCCTGCCCTCGCCATCATCATCCCCCTGCCTTCACCACCACCACTACCCCAACCTCCCTGCCCTCGCCATCATCTCCCTGCCTTCGCCACCCCCACCTGCCTTCACCCCCACCCCCTTCTCCTTCACCCACCCACCTCCTGCCTTACCCAGCCCCACCTCCTGCCTGAACCACCGCGCCACTCCCTGCCTGACCACCCCACCTCCTGGACCACCACCCCGACCTCCCTGCCTGAACCACCACCCCCACCTCCCTGCCTGAACCACCACCCCCACCTCCCTGCCTGAACCACCACCCCACCTCCCTGCCTGAACCACCACCCCCACCTCCCTGCCTGAACCACCACCCCCACCTCCCTGCCTGAACCACCACCCCCACCTCCCTGCCTGAACCACCACCCCACCTCCCTACCTTCACCACCGCACTAAATTATCGACCACTTCCTCTGTCTAGCATTCTGGAAAATATAATAAGAAAAAAACAGGTCAGCACCTACAAAATTGTAAGAGAAATTTATAGGGTGACAAGGATATACTTTCCAAATTAAGAGGACCAAGGACAAGAGCACAGGCGGAATATGAAGATACAGGTAAGTCATAAATGAAAAGTAGAGAAAATTTCTCGAGAAAGTGGAAGATTCACACACGGTTTCAAAACTTGGTTCCATTTGAGTGAGCTAAACCTTGTATCTTTGGAGGCGTAGGCTAGGTAGGCTATTTACTTGAGAAGTGACTAGAACAAGAGAACACAAAGTACATACCCAAATGAAAAACAAACTTCCAAAATTAGCCTGGTTAGCAGTGGAAGGACTGCCCACGTTGCTTACATTTTTTTCTCCGCTCTATCAACTGTCTGACTGCGCTAAATACATTTTTTATTTATTTTTTTTTACCTTTTTTCCATAGAGTAGAAATATGCATTCTATGAAAATATGATTATTTTGTGTGAGTGGCCAACTTGAAGATTTGATTAACACCCAAAACGCGTCCAACACCATAAAAATCTGACTAACCCGAAGGCGACGACCTAGGCAAACTCTCACATTTTCCCCGGGTCATTAAACTATTAAAAATTTCCTCGAGGGTATAGTGAAATCTACCATGACTGTGGGCATCGTCTTGGGTAGAATCCCATTATTAGTTGAAGATTTGCATATTACTTCTTGAGTATTTTAAGAAAAGAAATGTGGCAAAACCAGTTGCGTATTTCAAGGTCTAGATTATTGAGGTGCCTCAGACTTAGAGAAGGATGGGGACCAATGGGGAAGACGAAGGAGGGGAAAGGCTCCTTGCATAGGGCACGATGCGCCTAGTCTGCCTCATGACTTCCACACCTTATAAACCCCCCTAGACGAAGAATAACAATCACAATACCGTGACAGGAACAAGTCACCAAAATAACACCTCTTTAGAGGGAAAACTTACGACGGCATTTCGGTCTGTCCTAGATCACTGTCAAGTCAAAGCTAAAAGAGAAAAAAACAGAGAAGACCTGTCTTCTGGTCTTTGTTGCTTTTTCCTCACCTAGTTGTGGCCTGACAATGACCGAGGACGGACCTAAACGTCGTCATAAGTTTCCTCTCCTAAGTCTGGGTTATATGTGAACTGAGCTTTATTACGCATTTACAAGCATCAATTTCAGAACGATCTAAGCCTGATAATTGTTAAATATTAGTTGTTTTAATCTATGTTCCTTCAATTTAACCTACAGTATTCTACACTGACATATTTAACTACTATTAAGCAAATACATAAACGGGTGGGTAACGTCTGGCAGACTATGCAGCCGTTTAATTCGTTATAAACATTAGGCTCGTTATGCGAGGTGTGAGGACACGCTGCATAAACAGTGGCCTCTAGCATCTTCTTCAACCCCCTCCTTTTTGTCGAGGTTTATTTTAATGGCCGCTAAGTTCAGTTCGAACTAAACGCCCCTACGCATTATTTAAAACCATTCACTAATACCATATTACTCCCATGAAACAATCCCGCCTTCGGTAACACCAATTACACTCTTCCTCAAACTTCCATCTATAACAAATTCCTTCCGCAATAAAACACAAAGTACAAAAAAATCTATTTTCAGTGGAAGTAAAATATTAAAAGAATTTGAAGCTTTCAAAATAACTGTATATAATTAACTTTTTCCAATACCAAATGTCCTAAATCAAAAGGCAATCGCGGGTTGCTGTAGACAGAGGTGGCGCCCAACCTCTACCACCATAAGAGATCCAGTTGCACGATGGGGTTAAGTATCTGCACAGGTGGAGGAGGGTGGTTATGACAGAACACAACCCGTCTATCTTCATAGGGAAGGTGTCTGATGGTAATACAATTATAGAAAATACCGACAATATGTAAATAAGATACATAATGAAGGTTATGGCATTTTACAGTTAAGATGTTTCACACACCAGGATTTTATCAATTCACCATTGGTAAAGTCCTTGGCGAGCGAAACGTTTTCACAATAAAATGCCATAAGTCATACTCAGTCATATTTACAAGGTTTACGATACACAGGTCATCAACTCCGTTGATGACCGTTTGCACTTCTAGCATTAACCTCAAGAAATATCCTCAGCAACTCTCCCATTCCTGCCTGAGCCTTCAATCCACAAACACACACACACACACACACACACACACACACATACACACACACACACACACACATACACACACACACATACATACACACACACACATACATACACACACACATACATACACACACACACACACACACACTAAAACTGAAAATACATTGTCATTTTACATTCAAGATAATGCAAGTCAGCTGAGACTAGTTTCTGTAGCAGTGGTGTTTAACTCCATATATATGTTGCAAAACACATTGATGGAACACAAAGGCAGAATTTAGATTATAAATTGAGACGCGTGAGGATGTAGTGTGTTAAAATTCATAGCCGAAAAGATATTTTTTCTGCTACTCTCCCACTAGTTAAAGGAGTTCCATCAATATACACAAATAAAAGTACCGTGGCTGGAACAACCACGGTACTGGCTGGCTCAGTAAACTATGTCAGATGATTTGTAACAAAGAGCACAAAGTTAAATGCGGCAAATGCCAGGAAAATTACAATGTAGATTATGAGATCATTCAAAACAAGAAATGCAACATCAACAATGGTATTTTTTCAAATCACTGGTGCTCTCACAACTTTATATTCCGTACTCGCATCATCTTTCAAGGCAGGAGAGACAGTAGAATTGGAAAATGTAGAGAGGTCGCTTACTCACCACAAAAAATCAATGCAACACCTAAACCACTGGGAATACCTCAGAGTACTTGGATTGTTGTCGCTGGAGCGAAGAGAAATACCTGATAATATACACATGGAAGATATTTGATTGTCTGCTCCCCAATCTGCACACTGTCATAACGCACTCGAGTGAAAGATATGGGACAAAGTGTAGAATAATCCAATAAAAAGCAATTAGAGAACAGTGTGTGAACATCCACGACCCATGACTTCAATCTGTTACCACTAGAACCAGGAATAGTGTAGAAACGAAGATAGAAAGTTTTTAAGAAGAAACTTGACTACTATCTCCTGCAAATTCCTGATCAACCGGGATATGATGACTAGTATTTGGGTTTGCAGGTCGCTAGTTCAAACAGCCTAGTTGACCAGGTGTCAATAAGGAAGCCTGGACTGGAGTTGGGTTGCAAGGTTAGAACACTTGAAACAAGTCATAGCTATGTCACAGGTGTAACTTAAATAGTGGAAAACCAGGCTTTTTATTGAAGCCGGAGAAGCTGATGTATTAATAAGCTCCTCATCCCTGGGAGAGAATTGGCCTTACAGAAGTTAGCAGGAGATTAACCTCTTAAGAAGTCATCAAGTTGGATGTGTAGGCCGTCACTGTCACTCCGTTGATGACCGTCACTGTCACTCCGTTGATGACCGTCACTGTCACTCCGTTGATGACCGTCACTGTCACTCCGTTGATGACCGTCACTGTCACTCCGTTGATGACCGTCACTGTCACTCCGTTGATGACCGTCACTGTCACTCCGTTGATGACCGTCACTGTCACTCCGTTGATGACCGTCACTGTCACTCCGTTGATGACCTTCACTGTCACTCCGTTGATGACCGTCGTCACTGCGTGGGCACACATTATCAGTGTTGCCAACTATGACGAAAGAAAAAAACCTACTGACGGGAGATATTTCCTTTAAATTGCTAAAATCTTGTTATATTTCCAATCGTTTTAAATAACCTATAAATATTCTTTATATTAAAACACCAAGACTACTAAACTTACCATTCAACTACCACAAGAAATAAATTTTCGTCCGACCAGCCGGGCTGTGGTTCGTAAGTCAATTTGCAAGCGGCCAGCAGTAATGTGTTGTGGGGTTCTTTTCATAGATTTGGTAATATTAACAGACGATGAGCTTGGGTTTTGGTAGCGTTTAATGAGGCGTTGGATATATGGGAGCTGAGAGCCTATGCCTGTGTCCGTCTGTCCTGCACTGAGTCTGGATGGTAACTGGCACTGCCCTGAGCATGGCTCATAGCGTTCAAAGTATTGACCTTTGACATGGGTGACCTTTGACATTGGCTAACGGTTGCATCGGATGGTCACGTGAGCAGAAACGGTTATACCCTATGAACTCTCACTGAGCTTACAGTGACAGCTCGGCTACGGTACGTATGTCGTCCCGACATACCCTTATACAAACTAAAGACACGCAGGCCTATGGCTCTGAGAATACCACCTGTCTAATATACCAAGTTACCATCCCAAACTCGTCTGTTCATTACCCAATCTACGAAAGAACCTCCACGCAACAAATGGTGGTAGCTTGTGGGCGCAGATTTTGAGTATTTTGAGCAGATTTGAGAGAAGAAGAAGACGGTGTGAGAGTGTGCCGCCGCGGGCGTCAATATCAGCCGCCGCCAGCGACTCACCTTCCCTCACCCGTGACGTCACCCATCCAAGACTCCTCTGAAGCAGTGTCTCCAGTCTTCTGGCTTCTAATTGCAAGTAAACCTCCGAAGAGTTGATCTGGGTTTTGCAATTAAGCCAAAAAGTAAGCCAGTTTATGGGATAGAGCCTAAGCCAAGCCTGCAGTCATCCAGTCTGTCTCTTGTCATCCATCCTGCATCTCACTGCTGTGTGCAAGTAATAGCATTCAGGTCCACCAGGCGGTGGGCGATGACGTCACGGCGTTCGGCGAGACAGACGGTGTGCTGGACTCTCCTTCACTTACTGTAAATATACCGTAACCATCCAACAAGGAGTATCTTTGACCTCCTATATATCTCTCCCAAGACCCACGCGACAGTAAGAGCCTGGTTGATCAGACCCTGATTCACCACGAGGCCTGGTCTCAGACCGGGCCGCGGGAGCGTTGACCCCCAAAACCCTCTCCAGGTATACCTACAGTCTATTTGTAGTCGATTCCCGGGAGGGGAATATACCCCCGCCCCCCGCGGCTTGTTCTCAGACCAGGTCTGGGTCTGTTGTTCATACCCCCCCCCCCCGCCTACCGAGACCTGGTCTTAGACCAGGTCTGGGTCTGTTCTCCTCGCCCCAACATTAGACCTCGTCTTGATGGTTTAGTGATACACGAAAAACAACTGTTTAAGTGTGTGGCTGCATAGACACAAACGCTGGAAAAAGGTGCCACTGAGGCAGCCTGTGATATACCTGTAATAGGGTTCGAGTTTTCCTACTATCGGAGCCTAGCCATGAACCAGGCTTGTCAGGTGTTTGCCTGATCCACCAGACTGTTACTGTTGGCGACCCACCGGCCCATACATCAATCAGTGCTCGATTGATGTGTGTACTTAACGAATGTACTCGTCAAGTTACCTCTAAGACATCCGCAATTGTTTCTGATTTCTAGTAGAATGTTAAACAATCTGGGCCTAATAGTATTTTCTTACTATGCCCAAACGCCCTTGCCCTCCCATATCTCTCGCTCCAGAACATGGTTACTGTTTTGTGTAGGTTTGCATCTGGAGTTTTAGAATTCTCTGATCGTGGGTTCTAACCCCACCCGTGGTATGGTTTATCTTTTATGTATATAGTATGTATATATTATCATGTCTATCTCCTCTCTCCACCGCTCCTGAGAATACATATTCAGAAACTTTTAGGATTTTTCAGTAGTTTAAATGCTCTGTGTCTATTCAGGTCGTAAACGATTATTGGATCTGTTCCAGTTTTATCTACCCTGCTCTGATTGGCGGCGTCAACACCGAACTGTACTCTAATCGAGAGAGCACACCGATTTGAACAGCGTTACCATTAGCGGCATTAGTCCTGTCTTGAACGTTCTCATTATCCACCCCGCATTTATCTAGCTTTCACAACATTTACCTGATGTTCTCTGAAAGACAGTTAGCCGACATTATTACACCCAGGTCCTTCACATGTTCTTTTCGCTCTATCTGGTGGTCATCTTGTGTTTTGTGTATCATGTCGCTTTTGAGGAATAAAAACATTTTATCGAGTACTCGATAAAGTTGCTTAGATGTGAACAAAAAGAGGAACTCAAAAGGGACACTGGAATTTACCATTGAATACCAAGTAATTTTCTACTTCCCAGTGGAAAACTTTGTTTATACCTTTTGGCATTTTTTTCGGTGTCTTCTACTGAGGATACTTTTATACTTATTTTCGTATCATCCATAAATGATACAAAACTGTGACGAGTATTTTTATCTATTTTCGTTGAGGATGAAAAAAAAAGCAAAGGCACCAGGACAGTGCCTTGGGTTACTGAGCTTTTTACATTGTAAGGCTAAATTTTGTGTTGTTTACTGCTACTCTGTGTTATATTTATCAGAAAAATCGAATATCCATCTGCCTACTTTTTCCGTTATACTAAATGACCTCATTTTATGTGCTATCACTCCATGACAGCATGTGTCAAATGCTTTCACATAATCAGTGTAGATCACACCTGCATTTTGATTTTCTATCCTGGTCTCCATAATCTTGTTATAATGGTTCAACAGCTGTGACAAGCATGATCTTCCCGCTCCAAATCCGTGTGTTTAGATTGTGCAGATCATACTTTCCATATATATTTTAAATTGAAATCATCACTCTTTCAAAGACTTTGATGTGACGTTTGTGCTACCGGCCTGTAATTTTTTAGCCAGCGCTTTGCTGCTTTCTTTGTGAAGAGGGACTATGTCTGCACTTTTGAAGCCTCCTGGTATTTCACCCAAACTTATCTCCTGAGAATCACCTTCGAGTAATGGACTAATTCTAAAACTGATACTTTCCTTAACTTTTGTTTAGACATATTTAGTTTCTTTCAATTTCCTGGATTGCTCTTTGTTCCCTTTGTGCTTCTTCTGCCTAGTACGAATGTTTTTAAGGTTCTGTTCTACATCCGAAAACCCACGATTTAGATTTCTTTGTTACGCTGTGATGGACATGTGGGGCAGTGGGCCAACAGCAGCAACAGTCTGGTTGACCAGGCAAACACCAGACGAGCTTGGCCTATGGACGGGCTCTGGGAGTAGAAAAACTCTCGGACCTGTGTATTCAACTTTTCTATGCACCGCTGAGAGTTCAGGGAATGTCAGACAATGTCTTGACAGCTCTTAGTTTATCTTGTCCAAGTCGTTCTCTGGTTAAAGTTGGATTTTCTGAAAATCCCTTCCCTCTGGCTATTTCTGGAGTTCTTCATCCTGACATTACATTTGTTTGTATTTCTATGATGGTGTGATCTGAATATATTGTACTTGTGCCTGTTATGTCTCTGATTAGTTCCTTGCCATTAGGAAGTACCAGTGAGACACTAGCAAGGAGGTACCAACGAGGCAGCCACTATCAAAGGTAACCAACAAGGTAGCCTCTAGCAAAGAGGTAGGTACCAACGAGGCAGCCAATAGCATAGAAATACCAATGGGGCAGTCACTAGGAGGTACTGTAGTAGCAATACGCCACCAGCCAACATCCTGTCCCAGACATAGCGCACACCTCTTGCATACCAACACAACGCCATGTTTGACCGAGGTGAAATGGCACTTATGTGACCAAAAAATTCTGAAAATATTACGCTGTGAATATATAAAATTAATAAACTTTTACCATGTAAATTTTTATACGGTACTGATGTAAATGCTCTCAAAAGCCGCATGAGTTGGGGGATTTTGGAGGTTAAGTTGGCAACAGTGGATAACACAGTGCCAGCCCGTACACCTTCACCTCCCGCCGCGACCACCAGTCTAGCCAATACCAACATTAATCCTTGTATACGTTTAGAGGAAACACACGGAGGAAGTGAAGCTGAAAAACTATGAGAGTGCATATATTTATCTATACACACGAATACAAAGCAACTCTTGGAGAAAAACTAATAACGACAAACGTCGTACTTTGGTATGCATCTGAATCATCCTCTGATTATTTTTTTTAATAGCAAGTTTATATCACATTGAGAAATACTTCAAGCCATACTACGATCAAGCTAACGTATGAACACTACTCTATCAACACCTGAGGGGTATACCGTATACACCACGAGGCTCTATTTATCAAGTGTGTATTCTATGAAAGTATACTTTATTCCTTATTTAAGAGATCAAAGTATTTTTGACAGGTGATGCACAGGTAACACGCAGCCTTAACGATCATCGTGCAGACGATAGTCTTTAAACCTAATAAACTAGACAATCAATCCACCAGTGCTTATACATGTACTATTACATTTAAATACATTTACTTGTGTTTAAATGTATTATTATGCCTTCACTGTCGCCTCTGAAAATATTAACTCTAAATTTGAAAGATCCAGTATGATAGAATCTATCAAAAGTTAAAAACTATTAACTTAAACCCACTTAGTAAAAAAAAAAAAAAAAAACGGTACTACTCACTTCAATTCAGGGAATTAATATATGTATGTATGTACGCCCGAGTGTGCACACTTATGTTTACAAGGATCGGTTCATAGCCCCTGGGCCCCGCTTTTCAATTCTTATCGGTCAGTTTCACCGATTTGTGGCCTCCAGGGCCCATCATGTCTATCATTTAAACTTTGTATATTTCTTTTCCACGCCTAATTCATTACTCGCCATCATAAGTGAAAAAAAATGGTTCTCATCGGCGCCTTTAGCTGCCATTTAAGCCCCCGACGTCACTTCTCATAGTCTATCCTATTCAGCTTTGGCAGCAATCTCGTTGCAAACTTTGTATGTTCTCTGGGTGCTTTATATATTGGAATAGGTTGGGGTCTCATGCTGGTGTTGGATACTAGATGGCCTAACGTACGTAGCACATAATTTCCTAAATTAATCTTTGTTCAGGTTCCTAAAAAGTTCTTAGTTAACTTTGCATACGATGCTGAAAATATACGGTCTATATGTGCCTCTTGTGAAAACTTTGGGGCAATGCTTACTCCCAGCTCTTTCTACATATTCGTTATCTCAGTTTGTATTCCGTGTCCACTTTTCTCACCCCTCCCTCCCATTATTATTTTGTGTTTATCACGATTGAATTTGGTAACTTCGTCTTCTTGGAACCTCTTCCTGCCCTCTGGTTATCTTCACCAATTTCTAATTATCCGTAAACAGTGTTACATAGTATTCAATTTACTACTGCATGCCATTTATATGTATCAGAAATAGTAGCGGTCAAAGCACTGATTCTTGTTGGACTCTAATCGTCACCCTTTGTGTGTGTGTGTGTGTGTGTGTGTGTGTTAGTAACCATTTAATCCTAGGCACATGTCGATTAGACACTAGGCTTGTTGTATGTGTATGTGTGTTAGTTATCATTTTGTCCATTTTGTCCTAGGCACATGTCGATTAGACACTAGGCCTGTTGTATGTGTGTGTGTGTGTGTGTGTGTAAGGAAACACTTCGAAATGTTTCCGCCCAGCCGGGAATTGAACCCAGGCCCTCCGTGCGTGAAGCGAGAGCTTTAGCCACCAGGCCACCGGGGCTGTATATATATGTGTATATATATGTGTGTGTGTGTGTGTGTGTGTGTGTGTGTGTGTGTGTATGTACTCACCTAGTTGTTGTTACAGGTGTCGATTCATAGCTCCTGGCGTGTATGTGTGTATGTGTGTGTGCATGTGTGTGCATGTGTGTGCATGTGTGGTGTGTGTGTGTGTCTCATTTACATCCGCAAAAAGAAAATCAACTTTAATATTCATCAAGCACTTCAAGCTCTCTTATCACAAATCAGTTTAGCATTGTAATCAAAGGGTCAGAGGCTTCCCTACTCGGTATCGTCAACCTGACACTAATTTCAGACAGTACAATGCACCTTATAAAATACGAAGCAGATTCACAAATATGTAAAACGTAACTGAGATTTCACGCACTTATTGAAATCAGAGGAAGACTCCAGACTCTCCACACAGTTTTAAGACACAGTATGAACCACGGATGATAAGAGTTAAGAGGCAGGGTCAGGAGCTATGACTGGACCCGTAGTGAGTAAAGTAGTAGTCAGACCACAACACTACCTGTTTGGTGGTCACCGATGAGGCGAAGGCTGCCGCCGACACCACCGATTAATATGCTAATGTGCCACTTCCCATTTGACTCCTTGAAGCTATACACATGTCTTTCCCTGAACTCTCATGCAAGATTTAATGAACGCCTGAGACTTTAAAAGCGCTCTTGGGGAGCTCACGCTCTATGAGTTATTACCTCTCACCGGTTTAGAATGACATCCTGATCAGTCAGGTAATTGCTATATGCTGCTGGCGCGCCGACAAAGCCATCACAACTCAGTTCATCATAATTATCCAAAAAGAAACATGTCGAGTATTTTCTTGAAGGCTTCTACATATTTTGCTGGTTGAAATTTAAAGTGCTGTGGAGCTCTGACACAATTTCGGCACAAACCACAAGGAAAAAAATGGTAAAAAGACCTCGCGATTGGTACAAATCAAATACAACATCAGAGCTATAAACATGTGACAAATTTCGAGTATTTTCCTACTTCGGCAGCACTCTCAACCCATAATCAGTTTACTACGAGAATTTTTTTAAGCTATTTCCAGCGTCAATTTCCTAATTGACCATTTTATTGACATTTTGTGGTGGCCCTTTTTTTTATTTGTTATTATATTAAGCAAATATCGCAAACCAAGCGATACAAGATGCAAAACAACAACGGGGGAGTAGAATGATCGCTCTAGGCCTTTCGTGTTGCTGGTCCTCTGGGAACGTTATTTGCTAGAACTCATCTTTTCTGCAATTTTGCAAGCTCTTAATGATGTGTTGATTGCAGCACGAAAGGCCTAGAGCGATCATTCTACTGCCCCCGTGGTTGTTTTGCATCTTATATATAATATATATATATATATATATATATATATATATATATATATATATATATATATATATATATATATATATATATATATATATATATATATATATTTATATTAGATTTTGTAAATTAGCCTAGTCTAACCTAACCAAACATAAATTAACCTAATTTAAAAATAAAGACAATGGTATTTGAAAAATTATCGAAGCGTTAGGAAATTACCTACGAGTACCACTTATGTACTAACGAGTAATCTACGTAAATTAATATATTCTGGCTCCTCTGAAAGCTTACCAATCCCAAGTGCAGTCGCTACATCTGTTCTGTAATCACCGTACACTCGCACTTAGAATTCACTTGCGTCAAACTTCTCATCCACGAATTGCTCGAGGCAGCCACACAGCTCACACCTGGTGTCCTGTTGTGTTATTATTCCTGTCTTGTCCACCAAGAGTGAACAAGACAGGAAATAGTGCTGCTCTCTCCCCCATCCCCCACCCCCGCACATATACACAATAATGAGAAACATTGCTGGTACCTACTTACACTTCTCATTATGTTTCATTCACTTAAACTTCCCAGCATCTGTTTCAATTAACACTTCTCATCATTTGTTTCACTTTTGCTTTTTATCATCAGTTTCAATTATATATACTTTCCACTATTTGTTTCACTCATACTCTCTTCCTTATTTCCATCACTTATACTTCCCATCATCTGTTTCGAATACTTATGCTCTCCATGTGTGAAGCACAAGTCTTTCAATTCACTCTCATTAACAACAATAAGGATTAATCGTTTCAATTTATTTTGTGCATGTACACCCTTCTAGTACTGAGCAGGGCCAATTTGCCCCCAAAAGAACCTGAATTCTTCGTGGCATGGATTCATCACACAGTTGCTGCAGATCTCCCGATCCACCACATCCCGAAGGTTTAGGCCAAATTCTGATTCCTACCATCTGAATGTCACAGCAGAAATCGCGATTCGTCAGACCAGGCGACGTTTTTCCAATCTTCAACTGTCCAGTTTTGGTGAGCCCACTGTAGCCCCAGCTACCTGTTCTTAGCTGGCAGGAGTGGAACCCGATGTGGTCTTCTGCTGCTGGAGCACATCAACTTCAAAGTTCGACGTGTTTGAGTTAATGTCACCTTTCTGTCAGCTCAAACCAGTCTGACCATTCTCCTCTGACCTCTCTCATTGTCAGTGTGTTTTCGCCCACAAAACTGCTTCTCACTGATATTTTTTGTTTTTCACACCATTCTCTAGAGACTGTTGTGCATGAAAATCCCTGGAGATCAGCAGTTTTTGAGATACTCAAACCACCGCGTCTGGAACCAACAATCATTCCACAATCAAAGTCATTTAGAACACATTTCTTTATCTTTCTGATGTTTGGTATCAACAACGACTGAGCCTCCTGACCTTGTCTGTATGCTTTTAGGCATTGAAGTGCTGCCACATAACTGGTTGCTTAGATATCTGCATTAACAAGCAGGTGTACAGGTACCTAATAAAGTGACCACTGAGTGCATGTGTGCGTTGTTTCTAAAAAGTGTGCTGAGGGAAGGGGGCAGAATGGAGCACTTTTAATGACACTGTACGCGAATTGGGCGTAGGTAAAAAACGAATTGCAGTAATTTTGGAGAAAGTGGAAAGTTAGACCAGGCTGAAGTGAGCACTTACCGCTTGACACTATGTTAATACTCTAATACAATTTACTAGGAGCACTTAAGAAGCTTTCCTTTTACTTCTGAGACACAATACAATAACTAAATATCTGACCTTGAACTGTGATCATACTACTGTTGTTGTTGTTTTTGAAACTAAATAAACTCTTTAGGGAAAGCCCCTCAATATTATTAATTTTAATCATAAATAATTTTTCAGTGTAAATTATCAGTGTTCTAATTCGGATGCATTGTTTCCACGATTTTTATATTTTCACTGCACTTGATAAATAAGACACTTGTGAAGCATTTGAGTATTTTTATTTCGGAAACGTTTCGCCACACAGTGGTTTCTTCAGCCCAATGCAGAGAAAGGTGTAGTGTGAGGTGATCAGTCCCTCAGCCTTGAGTCGATATATTTAGTCCATCAGTCTTGATAAAAGTGCAGCATATTCGCAGAGATGGGCTTATATACCGCACACAGATGAGGGGGATACGCGGTAGGCGGAGTCACCAGTGGAAAAACCCACTTGTGAAAGTAGGTCGGGCCTATAGGTTAGGCAACTTTTGAAGAATTCCCATTACAGGAGGTAATTTATTGGACACACTCCTTCATCGTGTCCAGGAAAAGCATCGCAACAAATGCCACACACTGTGCAGGAAAAGCATCAAAACAAATGCCACACAGTGTGTACGATCTTTTCGTCTAAAAAAGAATGCTGTTCATTTTTTATTTCCCCGTGTTCCTTTCACGTGGTTGTCTGGACAGCTAAGGTCATAACATTTTCTGAGCTGCATTAAGACTTTGCACATCTCTGGATGGAAGTACCTGCATTCCTTTTCAAAGCTTCACTTCCCCTTCCTTATCACGATGGCACATTTTCTGGTGTTGATAGCAGCATTTTCTCCCATATAGGCACATCCTTTTAGCATAGTTTTTGTAGATGTCCCGACTGCCTACATCTACTGAGTTAGATCATTCTCGCTCTCTGAGAAGTGATCTGGATTCTCTTGTTTTCCTTTCCCTGAGTATGAAGGACTGGAATTTATCACCATTGAACATCATGTTCTCCATTGCCCACTGGAAAACCCTGCTCAGATCTTTCTGCATTTTATAAGAGTCTTCTACCGAGGTGATTTTCGTGTTTATTTATTGTCATCTGCAAATTTTACAAAACTGTGACATGATTTTATCTTTGTCTGCTATGAGGATAATAAACAGCAGAGGTGCCTTGACAGTACCTTGGGGTACAAAGCTTTTTACCGCACGAATACTGGATTTTGCATTTTTACTACTCCTACTCTGTGTTCTATGCGTTAAAAACTTGAAAATCCATCTGCCTACCTTTCCCGTTACGCATATGGCCCTCATTTGTGTGTAATCACCCTATGATCACATTTGTCAAATGCATTTGCAAAAATCTGTGTACTATATATCTGCGTTTTGGTTTTCTTCCAACGACTCCGTAATTCTGGCATAGTGGTATAGCAGTTGTGACAAGCATGATCTTCCAGTTCTAAAACCGTGCTGGTCTGCGTTGTGCAGTTCCATAAAGTTTGCAGTTTGGCGTCTCATCACTCTTTCGAAAACTTTTATGATGTGGGATGCTAGGGTTGCTGATCTGTAATTTTTGGATGGAGCTCTAGTACCTCCCCCACACTCTTTAGTCTCTCTGGTATTTTACATAAATCTAAACTCTTTCTCCAAAGAATAGTGAAAACTCGTGCTAGTGGTTCTTTGCACTTTTTTTTTTTATTAATAAGGAATTCCACGAATCTGGTCCAGATGCTGAGCGAGCGGGCATGTTTTCTATTTTTTTTTCGAATTCTATAGGACTAGTACTGTCAGCTGGTCTGCGTGGCCTTCAGATGGAATGAAAAGTTTCTGAATCCCCCACCCTACTGTCATTTAGTGGGTTGCTGAAACTCGACTAATATTGGTCTTCTAGAATTTCGCTCATTTCCTATTCATCGTCCATATATGAACCTCGTTATTAATGGTCCAATTCTACAGATAGGTCTTAGTGAGCAAACATTTCCGAACACGCCTTCAGCGTTACCTCCCCACGCGTCATATTTAACAGTGACCTAATGGACAAGGTAAACTGAAGGGTCATTATTATGTTCTTTGCTGTCTGCTTAATAAAGGTTAAAAATGCTTAGACAACTTTGCACTCGTAAAGATTAACACACACACACACACCAAAAAAAAAAAAAAAAGCCAAGTGTATATCGACAAATGCCTCTGACACTTGGTAACTAGCACAGCGGGGGCTCTCACCCCAGTACGGAGTTCACCATTGCTGCCACATTCCAGCAGTGCAGAAACCATGTCGAACCATTCCAAACCTGCAGTCTGGCCACGACATGCACAACCACTCGCTAGTCTAAAAAAATACTGTATAATTATATACTATATATATATATATATATATATATATATATATATATATATATATATATATATATATATATATATATATTATACACACAGTGTGGGGAACACAAATCATATACAACTGATAAAATATACTCGAAGACAAGTTTTATTGCTTAAGTTATTTACTTTTATAAGCATAAAACCTAGAGAGCTCATTCCAAGATAATGTTTACATTCATTTAATTAGGTTTTCACTACATCGAACCGTCAACGGGGAGGTCAGAAGACCTGATCCAAAGAGGAGAGGTAGCCCCACTTCCTTGGATCAGGAGCCTTTCACCGGCATCAAGGCACACTCGTCGCAAGGTGTAAACACAAGAGCTAATGTCAGAGGTCACACTTAAAGGAGAGATTTAATGCTAGTGAAGGGTTCTTAATATAATATGTATTGAACTAACCTTCCCTTCCTCGGATCAAGCAGAATTACCCCATCCCTCCCATTCACCAAGAGCCGTATGGCCTTTACAGGTTTAACGCTTTGTCATGAGATTAATAATAATAGGAAGAAGTAGGGCCCGAGGCTTCGGTTACCAAAGGAGGTATATGAAGAAGTAACCACAGTAGAGTCTCTGTGTTGGCCACTTTCTAACGTGTCGCCGTACACACACTTGTCCAAAAAGGAAAACCCAGATGCGAGTGTGAGCCATACACTTGCAGCCATGCCTGAGCTGTGGTACACACTTGCAGCCATGTCTGAGCTGTGGTACACACTTGCAGCCATGTCTGAGCTGTGGTACACACTTGCAGCCATGTCTGAGCTGTGGTACACACTTGCAGCCATGTCTGAGCTGTGGTACACACTTGCAGCCATGTCTGAGCTGTGGTACACACTTGCAGCCATGTCTGAGCTGTGGTACACACTTGCAGCCATGTCTGAGCTGTGGTACACACTTGCAGCCATGTCTGAGCTGTGGTACACACTTGCAGCCATGTCTGAGCTGTGGTACACACTTGCAGCCATGTCTGAGCTGTGGTACACACTTGCAGCCATGTCTGAGCTGTGGTACACACTTGCAGCCATGTCTGAGCTGTGGTACACACTTGCAGCCATGTCTGAGCTGTGGTACACACTTGCAGCCATGTCTGAGCTGTGGTACACACTTGCAGCCATGTCTGAGCTGTGGTACACACTTGCAGCCATGTCTGAGCTGTGGTACACACTTGCAGCCATGTCTGAGCTGTGGTACACTTGCAGCCATGTCTGAGCTGTGGTACACACTTGCAGCCATGTCTGAGCTGTGGTACACACTTGCAGCCATGTCTGAGCTGTGGTACACACTTGCAGCCATGTCTGAGCTGTGGTACACACTTGCAGCCATGTCTGAGCTGTGGTACACACTTGCAGCCATGTCTGAGCTGTGGTACACACTTGCAGCCATGTCTGAGCTGTGGTACACACTTGCAGCCATGTCTGAGCTGTGGTACACACTTGCAGCCATGTCTGAGCTGTGGTACACACTTGCAGCCATGTCTGAGCTGTGGTACACACTTGCAGCCATGTCTGAGCTGTGGTACACACTTGCAGCCATGTCTGAGCTGTGGTACACAACGAAAGTACATACCTTGAATACCGAGGAATTTCTCTCTGCGATGAAGATCATGAACCGCACGAAGTGAACGAAAGTTATTTTGTGACTTCTCTTACTTTGTCCTCTTTATTTACAGTCTTAATATTCATCGTTGTCATGATAAATCGTAACTTTCGTAGTTGTTTTAAAACCATCTTAATCGTACTTGTCTTGTTAACGATTCGACATTGTCATTGTCTTGATAAAACTTTCTTCGCTATATTGGAAATATAAACACATAAGCAGTATAATGTGATCCTTTATTGACAACGTTTCGCCCACGCAGTGGGCTTTATCGAGTCACAAACATTTATATTTTTCCATTGTGTCGGTATTTTATACCATTCATTTTCTTCGCTATTTTAAAACACACTTCGTCGTTATCTTAGTCTCACTGTAGCAAAAGAATCGTAGGGAGTTTTCTTTCCAGATTTAAGACAAATTCTCCGACTTTCACATTGCAGCATAAAAAGCAGCACTGTAACACGTGTCAGCAGAGCCAGTACCTGCGGCGGCCTTTGGCTTGACTAACGAGCAGAGTAATGACACCAGATTACCAAGAGGGTCCACTGAACATGAGGGAAATGCGAGAGGCGGTGGTAGTGTGGGGGGGAGGGAGGTCGACTCGGATCGTAAGAGGGAGAACTGGAGAGGAGAGGGAGATAAATGGAAGAGAGGGAAGGGAGGAATGGACTAGGACGAGTAAGAAAACTGGGCGGGAGATGGAGAGAGAGAGATAACAGATTAGGGTGAGAGGAGAGTAGAGGAGGGGGGAATGGGGGAGAGAGAGAGATATTGGATTGATAAATAGGTGAAACTGAAAAAAGGGACAGCCAAGGCAAGCAATGATTTTGTCAGGAGATTCATCAGCTTAAGATAAACTTTGAGAACTAACCACAGGAAAACAATGAAGACTCCAGCGACAGACGTGACAAGTCGCCATAATATGAGGCAGTTTCAGTCAGCAGAATTGATGCAGTTTCTCTCTAAAAATTTTATATATAAAAAATGAACCAGGAATAAAAACTGCAGAAACATTAGCGAGGTATGCGAGACAGATGCTATACCTACCTAACCACTATCACTCGTCTTCTTTGAAACTTTCCCATGTACATTCGACAAGGTCGCTAATTGCTAATTTATTCCACATACATGTATCCCAATTTTTGAAGAATTTACCCATTTCTTTTTTATATTTATATTATTCCTATTTGAATATGTGTTTCGAAAATAATTAAGGGAACGGGTGGGGGCTTAAACCCAAGGCAAGCGAATCCTAAAACTCACAGGTCAGTGTGTTAACCACTGTATCTTGGGTTATTAAAATCTTGTTAATATTTTTAATAAACCTCTTCATCCTCTCGCACACTTCTCTCGCCTCCCACTCGTTCAACGCCTCACAACACAAGGAAACTTCACCTTGGTCCCGCCAAACATGGCTTCCTAATGTTCTGGAGTTTAACCTTTCACTGTATTACTTTTAATCAAATGTAAGTTCACTCCATGGATAGTAGGGTGAGCAGAACGCAGAACAAGTTCTTGCAGCATTCTTAAGTTATCGGCTGCATTTTTACCTCGCCCTCCTCCTTACTAAAGAATAGAGAGAGGAAATTTAGTGAGATACGTCAAGATATGGTGACTGCATAGTATTACAATATGATAGATTCAATGGAGCATATTTACGTTAAGATGGAAAAAGCTTAACAGTGGTAGCAAATCATTCGTTTAATGTTATATGTGGCAGGCTGGCCAAGCAATGTAAAGTGTGTGGCAGGCTGGTCAAGCAATGTAAAGTGTGTGGCAGGCTGGTCAAGCAATGTAAAGTGTGTGACAGGCTGGTCAAGCAATGTAAAGTGTGTGACAGGCTGGTCAAGCAATGTAAAGTGTGTGACAGGCTGGTCAAGCAATGTAAAGTGTGTGGCAGGCTGGTCAAGCAATGTAAAGTGTGTGGCAGGCTGGTCAAGCAATGTAAAGTGTGTGGCAGGCTGGTCAAGCAATGTAAAGTGTGTGGCAGGCTGGTCAAGCAATGTAAAGTGTGTGACAGGCTGGTCAAGCAATGTAAAGTGTGTGGCAGGCTGGCCAAGCAATGTAAAGTGTGTGGCAGGCTGGTCAAGCAATGTAAAGTGTGTGGCAGGCTGGTCAAGCAATGTAAAGTGTGTGGCAGGCTGGTCAAGCAATGTAAAGTGTGTGGCAGGCTGGTCAAGCAATGTAAAGTGTGTGGCAGGCTGGTCAAGCAATGTAAAGTGTGTGGCAGGCTGGTCAAGCAATGTAAAGTGTGTGGCAGGCTGGTCAAGCAATGTAAAGTGTGTGCAGGCTGGTCAAGCAATGTAAAGTGTGTGGCAGGCTGGTCAAGCAATGTAAAGTGTGTGGCAGGCTGGTCAAGCAATGTAAAGTGTGTGACAGGCTGGTCAAGCAATGTAAAGTGTGTGACAGGCTGGTCAAGCAATGTAAAGTGTGTGACAGGCTGGTCAAGCAATGTAAAGTGTGTGACAGGCTGGTCAAGCAATGTAAAGTGTGTGACAGGCTGGTCAAGCAATGTAAAGTGTGTGACAGGCTGGTCAAGCAATGTAAAGTGTGTGACAGGCTGGTCAAGCAATGTAAAGTGTGTGACAGGCTGGTCAAGCAATGTAAAGTGTGTGCAGGCTGGTCAAGCAATGTAAAGTGTGTGGCAGGCTGGTCAAGCAATGTAAAGTGTGTGGCAGGCTGGTCAAGCAATGTAAAGTGTGTGGCAGGCTGGTCAAGCAATGTAAAGTGTGTGGCAGGCTGGTCAAGCAATGTAAAGTGTGTGACAGGCTGGTCAAGCAATGTAAAGTGTGTGACAGGCTGGTCAAGCAATTAAAGTGTGTGGCAGGCTGGTCAAGCAATGTAAAGTTGTGGCAGGCTGGTCAAGCAATGTAAAGTGTGTGACAGGCTGGTCAAGCAATGTAAAGTGTGTGACAGGCTGGTCAAGCAATGTAAAGTGTGTGACAGGCTGGTCAAGCAATGTAAAGTGTGTGGCAGGCTGGTCAAGCAATGTAAAGTGTGTGGCAGGCTGGTCAAGCAATGTAAAGTGTGTGGCAGGCTGGTCAAGCAATGTAAAGTGTGTGGCAGGCTGGTCAAGCAATGTAAAGTGTGTGCAGGCTGGTCAAGCAATGTAAGTGTGTGCAGGCTGGTCAAGCAATGTAAAGTGTGTGGCAGGCTGGTCAAGCAATGTAAAGTGTGTGACAGGCTGGTCAAGCAATGTAAAGTGTGTGACAGGCTGGTCAAGCAATGTAAAGTGTGTGGCAGGCTGGTCAAGCAATGTAAAGTGTGTGGCAGGCTGGTCAAGCAATGTAAAGTGTGTGGAGACGAAGATAAACACGCGCCCAAACGTCATATTCAAGAATGCAAGAGCTAATAGTAACATAACTGATACCATTAATGTTTATGAACAATCTAAACACGCTGTAACTAATGTTAATATTTAACCAAAATGTGTCGCTACTTAATTCTATATGATAGTTACACAGTGGGAACAAAGCTAGCTATATTTCCCTTTCATATTCCATCGCACAGAATGGGTTATATATTATTTATTATATGCATAAGAATACATACTTGCACTAACCTTGCAACAACTAGTGTGAGCATCATTAACAAATTTCACTTCACCTGGACTAAGCACACCCAATAAATGTAGGCTGACTCGGGAAAAGTTAGACAGGGCAATGCTACCTAACACTGCATTAATTTATCAAAGAGGCTTGGTCGGTAGGCTAGCTCGGAGAATGATAAAAAAAATATAAAGATATAATAATCACTGAATATTGTAACATCCGAGGATGAGAAGGATCATGCAAATGGCGGATCAAGTAGTGGAGCTAATATAGTGTCTGTATGGCAGTTTCACTCTCAGAGCCCGAAAAAAACTTCAAGTGTTATGTGGAACAAGCGTCGTTCTTGCTGCATATTGTAGCATACCTGGCACTATTATGAAACAGTAGTGTTGTTCAGTGGAAGCAGACACACTGCAACTAACACTGACAGTTCCAAACATACGTGTAGACACAGCACCAATGCTCACCATAACACACTAAAATATATAAACCTGGAGGTGCGTATCTTTGTATACACTGACGTATACACACTAAAGTGTATGCTTCTCTCGGTGTATTTAGTGATTAAAGTATTCTTGAATGCTAGTGTGAAGGTTGAATGCAGCCTCCACCTTCAGTTAATAAGACTTCAAGTGTAATAAAGAAGCTAGCTGGCTGGCTGGCTGGCTAGCTGGCTGGCTGGCTGGCTGGCTGGCTGGCTGGCTGGCTGGCTGGCTGGCTGGCTGGCTGGCTGGCTGGCTGGCTGGCTGGCTGGCTGGCTGGCTGGCTGGCTGGCTGGCTGGCTGGCTGCTGGCTGGCTGGCTGGCTGGCTGGCTGGCTGGCTGGCTGGCTGGCTGGCTGGCTGGCTGGCTGGCTGGCTGGCTGGCTGGCTGGCTGGCTGGCTGGCTGGCTGGCTGGCTGGCTGGCTGGCTGGCTGGCTGGCTGGCTGGCTGGCTGGCTGGCTGGCTGGCTGGCTGGCTGGCTGGCTGGCTGGCTGGCTGGCTGGCTGGCTGGCTGGCTGGCTGGCTGGCTGGCTGGCTGGCTGGCTGGCTGGCTGGCTGGCTGGCTGGCTGGCTGGCTGGCTGGCTGGCTGGCTGGCTGGCTGGCTGGCTGGCTGGCTGGCTGGCTGGCTGGCTGGCTGGCTGGCTGGCTGGCTGGCTGGCTCTGGCTGGCTGGCTGGCTGGCTGGCTGGCTGGCTGGCTGGCTGGCTGGCTGGCTGGCTGGCTGGCTGGCTGGCTGGCTGGCTGGCTGGCTGGCTGGCTGGCTGGCTGGCTGGCTGGCTGGCTGGCTGGCTGGCTCTCGCTCTCTCTCTCTCTCTCTCTCTCTCTCTCTCCTACATTCGGCATGTTCACCTCCAGCATCCAGCACATATATAACATCCTAAGGAAAATGCAACCTTATGAGTGGGAATGGGCGAATATGAGTAGGAATGGGCGGATATGAGTAAGAATGGGCGGATATGAGTAGGAATGGGCGGATATGAGTGGGAATGAGAGGATATGAGTGGGAATGGGCGGATATGAGTGGGAATGGGCGGATATGAGAAGGATCTTCCAGCCATAATCTAATAAGTCAACTACAGAATTAAGAAATTTTTTAAATACTTTCCTGTTGGTCGTCTTAAGGGCGGCGTTTATATATATATATATATATATATATATAATGTCGTGCCGATTAGGTAAAACTGGTCAATTAGCAAGAACTCATCTAAAATTAAGTTCTTTCTAAAAAAAATTCTTATACGTTTAAAGATATATATTTTTTCATTTATGTTAATGTAAGAATTTATAATTTTGTACCAAGAGAAACTTTGAAAACCTACCTAACCTTATTACAACAAGCGCAATTTAATTTAGCCTAACTTAACTAAATATATTTTAGATACGTTAACATTAATTTAAAAATAAACAAACACAATGAAATATATTTTTTTCGTTATGTTCAGAATGATTTTGGCGAAATTATTGCATACACAAATTTTCACTTGTCTTATATGGCAAGGTGAGCGTTGCTATTTAAGCCAAAATCGCAAGTTTTACCTAATCGGCACGACACACACACACACATATATATATATATATATATATATATATATATATATATATATATATATATATATATAATATTCTAAATAGAGAGACTGTGAGGGGACAAAGAGGGTAGTTATACGAGTTAAAGTATAAACACAACCTATAATTACAAAAAAAAGTACTACTTAACACCAGTCTTATTAATTAACTCACCGAAAAACCCCGTCAATAACATTAAATGGCATCGAATCGTAACTGAGAGTACGTAAGCCAGCCTTGTAATGCATCTATGGAGGTACCTCACGTGCGACACATCAGACTGCATACGCACATGGGCGTACCTCAAGTGCGTAAGCTGATGCTTACACCGTCACCACAGGGTATCCAGTCAGATCTCGCTAGTTGGCTAAACAAGATGAACGTATATTATGCTTTGTTATAAATCTTTAAAATCGAAATAATGTTTTATCATTTCTTTTTTTGGTTAAACAATTTTAAAGTTCTGGTGGCATTAATTAGGTAGGATTAGGCTGCATTATATTAGTAAATTATAGAAAGGTTTGGTTAGGTTGCAAAGTTAGTTTTGGTGCACAAGTAAAAAGAATGCATGCAGTGTTAATTCTACTGCATATATTTATCAAACTATAAGAAAAATAATACTGAGAAAACCTAATTTTAAGAGGCTTCCTTTGCCACTTTTAGCTGTATATATTTCCCGGTGTATATAATGCAGTGTTATATATTTATCGGTGCATACACATCTTCGTGCAGTCAATATGCCTCTAACTTAAGAATCAACACTCACTCACACACTATCTACATCTTCATGCATTGAAGCATCCACTCCACGCCCGCCCACCTTCCCATCTACCCAACAATTACTACTAGTAAATCGACTACCCAAGATTTCTCCTTTACACTGTCCTGCCCATACCCACAACCACCAGCCTCTGGCAATGCACATGCTCACCAACCTTACCCACACTCAAATACGCCCACGCCAATCATACATGTCCACACCTATCATAAACGCTTACATCAATGTATATGTTCACACCAGTCATGTACACCCACATCCATCGAATATGATTACACCAATTCACAGCAACTATATACACCCACACCGATCATATATGCTCACACCAATCATATATGTTCACAACATTTATAAACGTTTACATGAATGTATATGCTCACAGCAACCATATACGCCAATGATCTATCACCATCGACCCACGTCAACACTACATGAACACTTACCTTCTCTTCTTACACCTATGCACGTCAAAATAATGGGTGAAGAATGAAACAAAGTTGAATAAAGAAGTTGTAAAGGCAAGTTCCATTCACAACTTTAAGAGTGTTTACGATAGTCCAAAAGGCCAGAAAGCAGTAATATCAGTCGAATAAGTCTAGAGAGCGAGGGTTAGGAACAGATACTCGACTCCCCGCAAAATCTTTCGGTGCGTACACACCTACACAGTTGGTGTCTCCATTTACGGGACACTGAACACGCCATAAAACGATGCCGCAGTTTCCAACACGTGTCCACATTAAATATGAATTCCCCATGTTTAAATCAACAATCCTAATGTGAAAATAATACTGATGCATTTCAGCGCCAGGAATACAAGAGAACACTGACAGCTTCTAAACAAAGACCTCGGGATAATGAATGGTCTTGCATCAAGCTGACTGTCGTAAAGTAACTGGCACACACACACATTTACTCACATACACGTGTCGTGTTAGTTGCGTCCATGAATAAGTGGCAACATGCGCATGTTTGTCTTTCTCACCTGTCTGTGTGTTTTGCAAGAGTCCTCACGTGCATTAAACAAATACATGAGTGGGATTAAGTGGTTGTAAATAGGACTTGCCTAGCATGGGCGAGTAGGCCTACCGTAGTGCTCTTTCACTCTTGGTAATACAATGGTAGATTATACCCACGGTATGCAACATAAGGCACACAATGATGGTTATGGCATTTTATTGTGAAAACGTTTCATGCATCAGTGACGAAACACCTGAGCAAATTAATAACAAAAGCCACAGTGTGTGTCATATACATACTCCTTCACTTTTATATCCAGGGCAATCCACTACCACCAGTGCCATGGTCTTCCATGTAGTCCATCAACCGAGCTCTAAGATCTACATTAAGACTACGAGCAGCTAGTAATAATAATTGAGAATTTAATAATTGTTGAGAACCTATTTTTTTCCAGAAATTCACAAACGCTCTCACGCCGAACCAAATATACATTAATAAAATGAATACAAAAATATGTTTTCAAGAGTAACAGTATGATCATTTGGATCGTAGGGATCTAGGAAAGATATTCGTTCTCAACCGAGACTTAGAAGAATGAACAGATTCCTGAGTCTTAAGAGACACTGGTATCCTGTTATACAGTCTGGGAGATACATAAAAAAAGGCTCTTTCAGATGAGACAATGTAGTGTTCCTATGGCCACAACTATAAAATATTACTTATCCATAATCAACAGTATTAACGGCAGCAGAAACACGCAACAAAATCAGTAGTGATGCATGTCCTAAACAAGTGTTCAGTAATAAATCAATCTAAATTTTACACAACGCCGTCTCAACTGAATTGAAAGGATCCATATTCTGACAGAACACACAGTAAAACATGACCGCTTCAAAAAAAAAAAAAAATCTAGAATGGCACTTTCAAACAATTTACAAAGAAACGTAAGACTTAAAACAGAACAATAGTTTGAAATGTTTTCGAAATCAATAGAAGGCTTCTTCTTGATTTGGAAAACGTCATACGCCGAGCCTTGGAGGGAGAGGGGGCAGTAATCCCCGGAACCAACACAGGCAGGGCCGAGGCTAACATCAACCTGAAATAAATTATGCCACATTAAACCTACACCCACATATTGAGAGGATCACCACTAGCATTAGCAACACTGCCCACACCAGTAAATTCTTGCTTCACGCACACTACCTTAACCCTTCCAATGAGATGTCTTCCCTAATACTAATCACCTTTAGTGATGTGCAAGTACCTGTCAAATTACATACACTTTAAATGACCTCGTTAAAATCAGAGTTGAAAGTAACATGGGGGCAATATCACGCTTTGATACCCCATAACATGAGAAGGGTAGTGATCCAGAGTGCAGTAAGCCAGGTGTGCAGACACAGGCGTGCAGCTGGTGTGCAAGTGCCAGCTGACAGATGCAAAACTTCATCTTATATTCCCCAGATACAATCTCCTAATATTTTTATTGCCCAAACAGTGATGCCGGCCCTATGCTGAGCGCCTGGCGCAGCAACCACTTGTTTACTGGCCAGACTAGGTGCTCTGAGTACACTGAAAAAAAAAGTATCATTCTTGTCGGGAGAGAAGCCTCATCTGGTTTCCCAACGTGTTTAAACACTTATTTTTTTTTTACGCCCACAAGCTGCCATCCTAGTCTGACGGGTCCTCATGCGTGTAAACAACTATGCCAGTTCATTACACCTACACAGTTTTCTGACCACACGTCCAGAAGACGACCTAACCCACTTTCATATTAACTAACTTCCTAATCTAAAATTTTCATTGCAAGTACCAACCATAATGTTACATTATTACTATGAATGATCGGATTATCACTACAATTATTCAAGTACTTAACAATAACGATTTACTCACCAAACACACACACACACACACACACACACACACACACACACACACACACACACACACACACACACACATATACGTCAGGCCCATACTGGAGTATGCAGCACCAGTTTGGAACCCACACCTGGTCAAGCACGTCAAGAAATTAGAGAAAGTGCAAAGGTTTGCAACAAGACTAGTCCCAGAGCTAAGGGGATTGTCCTACGAAGAAAGGTTAAGGGAAATCGGCCTGACGACACTAGAGGACAGGAGGGTTAGGGGAGACATGATAACGACATATAAAATACTGCGAGGAATAGATAAGGTGGACAGAGACAAGATGTTCCAGAGAGGGGACACAGAAACAAGGGGTCACAATTGGAAGTTGAAGACTCCTATGAGTCAAAGGGATGTTAGGAAGTATTTCTTCAGTCATAGAGTTGTCAGGAAGTGGAATAGCTTGGAAAGCGACATAGTGGAGGCAGGAACCATACATAGTTTTAAGACTAGGTTTGATAAAGCTCATGGAGCAAGGAGAGAGAGGACCTAGTAGCAATCAGTGAAGAGGCGGGGCCAGGAGCTATGAATCGACCCCTGCAACCACAAATAGGTGAGTACAAATAGGTGAGTACACACACACACACACACACACACACACACACACAGAGCGTAAAGCACCACTTGATAAGACTAAAAAATGAGGAAGAACTCTCCCAGAGAATGACCAGGAAATAAGCGAGGATCTAAACAGGAGTTATAAAGCATTCACATATGAGCAGCAGACAAATACCCCTGAGCAGCGGGTACAATCTAACAACGGCATTTAGAAACCATCCAGGTGATGGAGTTGAGCGGTAGGACTTACTAAGGCCTAGAACCTTTTGGTTATTGTTTTAATATTTAAATTTAATAACATTATCAACTCACTGTCATCTTTAACAGTTTCAGCTGTCTGAAAAATTTACTACAACTGGTACCAATTTACTGTCGTAGTTAATTTACTGTCAGTGTAAATATCATAATCACAATATGATCAAAATAACTCAAGTTCATTAGTCACAGTCCGAACCATACCAATAATTTGTTTCAAGTCATAATCTATAAGCCATAGTAAATTTTGAGGAAAGGGGAAATCTCGATATTTTGGCCGAAAAATGGGTTGCTGGGTTCTTGTTACTGAAGTCCGAAACGTGGGTTATTTCAGCCACTGTCGCGTGATTCGTACTCTTCTACATCATGAGATAACTCAATAAGCATAAAGGGCTCAAGGTTTTCATCAAGCTCTTTGCTGCTGTCAGTGAAGAGCTTGATATGCTCCTGCAAGCTCTTCCTGATCAGCTAGACCATGATGATCTTTTAGCCAGTGGTCAAACAGAATTCTCTTAAAATTATTTTTTTGTGATTCTTAGCCCTAATTTCAGTTAGTATTGCTTGGATTAAAGCGTCAAACACTGATCAATAAAAAGTGGGAAACCACTTAGCCGAGTATTATTTATCAATGAAATATACAAGTTTTGTGATGTTTAGACCGATTGTTGCACAGTTCTTGCATAAATATTTTTCAAGGTGGTAATTCCCAAGTAATAGTAACTGTAGCTCTTCTGAAATAAATCTTTGAAGCTGCCGTAGCTGATGAACTTTTACTGCAATACTTGACGATATCCTGATTGCCTTGCTGATTTCTGCCACTTCAAGACTGACAGACTTCAACACAATGTATGAAGTGTGATGATATATGGCAGGGAAACATACTATTACATAGACTAGGGTAGGTAACACATTGCTGAGGTACCCAATTTTTTCCAAAACAAAACAAAAAAAAAGGTTGGTGGAGCAGCGGTTCATCAGGCACAGCGGAGGTCCCCGTCCAGCCCATTGTCTGACACCAAACATGACTTCAAGACAAAGGCAAATTACGGAACACACTTTTATTGGAACAATGTTTCACTCTCTAAACAGGGCGAAACAGTGTCCTAGTAAAGCTTGTTCTGCAACTTGTGTCTTTGTCTGCATGCTTGTCTGCACAACACTAGTTCATGCACCAAATATGGTTACCAAGAGTGCCTAGAAAAACACGACCCCCAACCACCCCTCCCTCCACTTAATACCTCCAGCAACGATACAAGCCTCCCCCTCCTCCACGCACCCGGTAATTATAAGCTCTTTTTCATTAAAGATAATTATCTCTAAAGAAAAAAACCCTGCCTATTTTCTGCCTCAAACCAAATTCGGCTCCGTCCCTCCAAGAAAGAATACCATAATCACTGGTATTAATATGTTATTATTATTACTTCAATAACACTCAAGGTGACCAATACAAGTAACCCCTTTTATGTAAACAAAAAGTCATGTGAGACTGTCTAGTTAGCCAGGTGGCACCATACACCTGTACCAGCGTACCTTAACTTGTTTCCAGCCTAAGGTACCGCAAGGCAGCGGCGCATTTCAGATGTTTAATTTTTTTCTAAATTTAAAAAAAGGTCACAATGGCAGCGTGTTCGCCAGGTGGCACCCCACACATGTACCCCCTAATTACACGACCAAAGTAAACATAACACGCGAAAACAACGGAAGTCTGCACAGTAAGGGAACAGTACTTTTACCTGTTATTTATCTGCGACCAGCTTCGAGGGCTCTTCTCTCACAGCCCAGCCTGAGGCTAAGCTTTCCTGCTGACTCCCTGGTCAACCAGGTTGTTTATTATTAGCGGCTCCCAGGCCCGCATCGCCATCACAATTCGGCTGATCCAGCACTTTATGTAGAAGCTGTCGAGCTTTCTGAAAACTGTCATCATCCTTCCAGCAGGAGCGCTTTGTGGAAATCCTGTCTTCAGCACTTGCCAGGTCAACAGGTGCCACAATCACACTAGCGTCATGCCTCTGGCATGGATGACTCAATGTCCATATGTGGGCTATGGCTGACTCTTTCACAGCTTTGTTGGCAGAGATGGAGCCACCAGTCACCCTGTCACCACACCCGTAACAGCTGGCTCCACGAGTGTTGGAAGAGGTGGAGCCACCAGTCACCTTGTCACCACACCTGTAACAGGTGGCTCCACGAGTGATAGAGGTGGTTGACTCATCCACTGCTTACGATGTGGTCACAAGTGTAGTAGCAGGCAGACTGGCGAGTCCATATATCCTAGCAGAGGTGGATGACATACAAACAACTAACCACTTCTGCTACGACACGTGGAGCCACTCAAGAACACACGAACCAAAAGCTAATTCGAACCAAATTCTATTACTGAAATTATGAGGAAAACCGCATATTATTGTAACTAACACTCTTTAGACTAAAACCAAGCGGCAGCTTACTGGTCATTTACTATACTTGCAACATTTACTTGCAACGCAACAGGATTCTTACCATACGCAACCAACCTAAATTCTAAAAGACGGTAAAAAAGCTTCACCTGTCGCCTAACAATAATCAGGTTAAATCCTTTTGGCAGACACACATGGCTGCCTCACCGCAACTCACCGTGAAAATAGACCACTAATACGAGCCGTGAAGCCAGCATCATTTTCATTTTAAGTCTCACCCTCACGGAGATCATACCCACAGCCACTCATCGTCGATGTTAAGAGATCTCTTACATCATGCCTAGTGTGTCCACACCTACACATATATTACACATCTTATACTTACATGTATCACCCCTCCACACACACACCATCTCTCGTGTACATGAATCCGTCCTTGCATGCATCCACCTCACACAAATGCATGCACAGTATCTCCAAGCTTAAATTTATATGCACTCTCACTTGGTTGCAACACTCACACTCCAACCTCCCGCATACACCAATAACTCGCATACATATACTCCCCCCCCCCTCTCTCTCACACACACCTGCAATTCTCACAATCAGACCTCCCGTATATACTAACAACTCAAGTACATATACCTCACACATACCCAAACATACTCACACAAACACACACACCTCACAATCAAGCCTCCACTCGTGTACACACTTTATACCCTACCACCCTTCCCAACACATACTCCCTTACATCACACAACCTCATCTCACAAACAAACCCGATAAGGCTGTTGCTAAGTTCCTTTAGCAAATGCATACACTATGGCCTGAGACTATATCTGATAGGAATACAACGGGATCCGAGCATAGTGAGCACACCATGAAATTATGGACAATTTATACCTAAAAATTCTAGAAAATTCCTGGCAAACCCGTATCTTCCCACCAGAAGCACAGAGAGAAACTTGGATCCAACTGCTAATGCATAAAATTCAGCAATAGAATAGCGTGCAAGAAAGAGAGCTCACCTTATCCTAGTAACCATGGATAAGTGTCAGGAACTACTACCTAGAAGGAAGGATGTCGTCAGAACGGCATTCAAAAACAGATATAACAGTCCAAGCAAAAATGCAATCACTACAGACGCAACGGGAGACTGTCAGTAAAGAATCAGATGGAAAGGTTAAAGAATCAGATGGAAAGGTTAAAGAATGATAGTAGGCTTTTAACACACAACAATATTGATGTATGCGTAGTGCCTAACACATGCTTCCACAGCATCTTTATTGCAGAACAAACCACATGGAACTAGTAAATACTGAAACTAATAAACAAGCGAGAAAAACTGAAGGTTCGTGCAAAAAAAGTTTTTTACGTGGTCAACAAATCATCAGCTACTGGACCTGCCAGACACCTTGAAAGTGGCACTACAAACAATTATAGTATATCGAAAGGAGTAAAAGACATCAGACAATGCACTACAATAATATCTCTTATCGTAGTTTTGAACTATCTAGTCTGCCTATATTTATTTTTCTTGCCTAATCTGCCAATTAACTAGCAGATTATGCCATAGAAGACGATGCCAAATTAAAGAAAGAAGAAAACTTCAGGAAACTGCTAGACGACCTTGACGTGCTACAGTACTAGTTGAATAAGTGGTTACTAGAGTTGAATCAAAGCGAAGTGCAAATGTGCACTTCGTGGAGTAGACAGCATACCAGCTGCGAACTGATCATCGAATCGACAAATCACCTGGGACGAAATTTACTCCATACGTCTCCAGAAGTGTAAGCAAATACAAAAATGTAATACCGAGGAAATCTTGCAAATAAAAGGATTGCCTTCAGAAAGTTTGAAACTGCTCTATCGCTCATCACCAGGCATGTTCACTATACCTGGAGTACACAGTACATTCCTGGAACTTATACCTAACCAGCACAAACTTAAGGTCGAGAAAGTAAAGAGGTGTAACTCTAGACCAGGGATCACCAACCGTTCTGGTCATGTGGGTCACAATAAAGTTAAAAAAATTAAATAGGGTCGCACTTCAAAACAAAGTGAAAATAAATGTAGGTATTTAAAACCTGACACTTAAAATTAAGTTAAAATTAATGACAATATCAATATAAGAAGTAAATGAACAAATCTAGATGTAAAAAAAATTGTTTATTGGCTCTCGTGATGGTGATGTATCGTCCCAGAGTCACTCACGCGTTGGTGACTCAAGAAAAAAATAACGTTAAGGGTCAGGCCGAAAAACCGGAGGTCACCACATACAAATACAAACAGGCAATTGCAATCCTGCATCGATCAAATACGGCACACTCACCCCCTACTTCACACACGCTCAAACTTCTTGCATACAACCTAACTTCTCTCACACAGCACCTTACCCTACACACATCCCAACCCTCAACCTAACACACGCACACCTTCGTCACACTCATACACTCCCGCCCCTTTTTATACGCTAGTTCACACTTTCACCTTCATCTCACATGCATCTCCACACACATCCCAACTCTGCACATACACCTCACTTTATGAACATACATTCCATTTCACATACATACAACACTACATCAACATCTGCTCACGGCACTTGGGATGAGCTCAGTCACCATAATGTATGTTTAATTTGTGTCATAGCGTATGTTGTTTCTCTCTCTCATACCTCACGTAGTTTAGCACACTTTAAAAAGTGTTCGTTTTGTGTTTTATGAGAGCAACAGTAATATGGTGTTGAGAAAGCTGTTAAGTGTGTGTTAGCAAGATAAAACACGACAGCTTTACTGATCGTCAACTGTTTTTTTTTTTTTTAAGTGATCACGAATTCTAATATGAAAACATTTTCAAAGAAAACGAAAAGTGGCCACTATAGAACCACAAGTAAACTACAGATAAGCTGCTTAATTGTAAGCAGAAGACGACAAAAGTCAAACAAGAGATAAGAATCCATCCCCATCACATCACATACTACAAAAGCCACAACCGCCACTATAAAAACTATCAAAGCAATCTAGCACAGCCACCAATACCATGATAATCACCATACCAACCTACGCAGCCTCAACGAAAATACCCCGCCGCCAAGACAGCGCTAACTACAACACTGATACCAACTACCAGTACTACTACCTCCACACCAATCGCCACGAAAGTGTCACGAACGTACAAACACTCTCCTTGAGTGACTAGCACAAGGACATGCACGATCAACACACTCCCCTTTCCCCCTCAGGCACACGGGCGGAAGAAATTATTACGACGTACAAAATATTCTGCGCTTGATAGTGAGGACAAGGAATTACTGCCCATGCGACGGGAAACAGAACAGAGTTGAAGCTAAACCAAACAGATGAGCCACAGGGATACCAGGAAATATTCCTTCAGTCTTAGGGTGGTCAAGAAGGGTAAGGAACTGGATGAAGATATATGTGATAAAGGCAGACGTCAAACACAGCTTTTTACGAACATGCATAATGAGGTATTTGAAGCTAGGAGGGAGTGAATCCGTCCAGGGACAGGGGCCGAGATTCAGCCCCTAACACCACGTATGTGGGTAGATATTAATGACAACACCTGCCAAAGAAGACGGACCCCAAACTGATCTCACTAACATAAACGACGCCTCTTGAAGGTCAACGGAGGTAAACATGTACCCAGTAGCTTCTATTATGCCACAACAAGCCAAGGAGCTAACAAGTATCCCAAAAATACACTAGAGGTGAATAACAACTCAAGTGGCAAGGAAAGAATAGGGAGAGGATATGCCAGGGATTCGAGAGAACATGGACAGGGAGAAGCAAGAATAGGAATAAAAGGTGAGAATAGGAATATTTATTGACAAATATAGGGGTAGGCGTAGAAATGGATATTCTTGACTGTCAGGGATAGGGAAACACAATTGAAGGGAAAGAGGAACAATAAAGCCAAGAATAAGAAGACAGAGGTAAACAGGACAAGGATTGGGAGAGAAAATATTTGCAACCAATTTGTTTGATAGAAGCTGGCGAGCAAAAATCATCACCTGAGCTCCTGTAACTTAAATAACACCCGCCACAGGTTCCCTCAATCATTCTGAGAGAACCTGTGGCGGGTGTCACTCACGCTACTATACTCTGAGATAACTTCCCCCTCATTTCTCCTGTTGCTACTCTTGCAACACTGCATAGCTCCTGATGACGCACTGAGAAGTGTGAAAGTACTTGAGTTAAAGATTTCTAACCCTATGGCTTGTCTTGCATTGTTAAGATCACCTGTCTGCGATTGTTAGCACACACACACACACACACACACACACACACACACACACACACACACACACTGATAAATTAAAAAAGGTCACATCAGAATTTTTACATCTCACTATCAACACTAGTGGTGGTACACTGAACTCGGCACACACACGGGTCGTCAACAAGGCAGTGCCACAACAATACATGAAAGCTGAGAAGCGTGCGTTTGTCCTCTGCTCCAATGCACAGTTACAGCAGAACAAGGCGACATCTATCCCTGGAGCTTCGCTGAAAACTGCACTCTACTCAGAATACTCAGAAGTTATTTTCATCCTCCTCCTCCTCCTCCTCCTCTTCAAATGATCAAGGGTATGTACATACCATGCCCGTTGCTGGAGGAGGAAGAGGGAGGATGGAGGAAGGACGAAAGATGGTGGAACAATAGCGGAGGAGGGAGGAGAGCGACGGGGAAAATGAGTAGGAAGGATGGAGGAACGAATGGAAGGGAAGAGGGAAGAAAAAAGAGAAAGGGGGGGAAGGAGGAGGAAGTGAGAGGAGGGAGGAGGAGGGAATAATAGGGAGAAGGTAAGAGTAAGGAGAGAAAAAGAGAGGGAGAGAGATGAAGGAAAAGAAAAGGAGAAGGGGAAGAGAGAGGGGAAGAGAGAGGGAAGAGAGGGAAGAGAGAGAGGGAAGAAAGAGAGGGGAAGAGAGGTAGAGTGGGGTAGGTAACAGCTCTTAGATTGTCAATAAAGTTAGGAATCCTTAACCTAACCTTGTCAAACTCTGTGTTAAAAAAGGAAAGAGGGGGAGAGAGGGAGGGGGAGAGAGGGAGGGAGGAGGAGAAAAGCAGAGGTGGACGAACAAAGGAAACAGAGGTAGGGCAAAGAGGTAAAAAAAAGCAAACATGGTAGTAATGGTGGTGGGGGATGGAAATGTTGGGGTGGTAATGGAAGTGGGGTGATAATGGGACTGGGGTGGTAATGGTAGTGGGGTGATAATGGTGGTGATAATGGAAGTGGGATGGTAATGGTGGTGGGTGATGGTGATAATGGTAATGGTGGCGGGGTAATGGTAGTGATAAGGATACTGGGATGGTAATGGTGGTGGGGTGGCAATGATGGTGGGGTGGTAATGATGGTGGAGTGGTAATGGTAGAGTGGTAACGGTGGAGTGGTAATGGTAGAGTGGTAACGGTGGAGTGGTAATGGTAGAGTGGTAACGGTGGAGTGGTAATGGTAGAGTGGTAACGGTGGAGTGGTAATGGTAGAGTGGTAACGGTGGAGTGGTAATGGTAGAGTGGTAACGGTGGTGGGGTGGTAATGCTAGAGTGGTAACGGTGGGTGGTAATGAGTAGGTGTAATGGTGTGGGGTGGTAATGGTGGTGGGGTGTTAATGATGGTGGGGTAGTAATGGTGGTGGGGTAGTAATGGTGGTGGGGTAGTAATGGTGGTGGGGTAGTAATGGTGGTGGGGTAGTAATGGTGGTGGGGTAGTAATGGTGGTGGGGTAGTAATCGTAGTGGGGCGGTAAAAGTGGTGGGGTGATAATGGTGGTGGGGTGGTTATGGTGGTGTCAGTGCTATAAGTGTAAAACACCTGTACGGTTCATTTCCCTCTATACGGGAACTATGTAATACTTCAAGCGAGATTAGGCTAAAACGTCACGAATAAAACTCTTAGAAAGATCTCTCTCTCTCTCTCTCTCTCTCTCTCTTGCACAATAAATCACTCGTGCAACATCCTCGGTGGCATATACAAATCTAGCTAACATAAAAGCTTTTAGTAAGCTGAACAAAGATTTATTTAAGACTCCATGTACGACGTACGTTACGACCTTCTTTGACAGAACATGGAAAGACACTCACATATGTACCGCTCAGTCTTTTTCCACGTCATCGATATTACAATATTTACCTTGACAGGCACAGCCTCTGTAGGGACGCTAGGAAGTACTTATTTTAAGTCTCAGGTTGGGAGATGGTAGACAACACTGTAGTTTCAAGAGTAGATATGATCAGGCTCTAGAAGACGGGAATCAGTAAAACAGGTTACAAGGGGAAGGAGCCGTGGCCTGACCCTGCAAACTCACGCGACCTGTTATTATACCAAACTTTGTATCGGGACATTTTGCTGCTTTATGTTGTGCAGTTACCTGGAGTCTACCTGGAGGGCATTCCGGGGATCGACGTCCCCGCGGCCCGGTATACGACCAGGCCTCCCGGTGGATCAGGGCATGATCAACGAGGCTGTTACTGCTGGCTGCACGTAGTCCAACGTACGAACCACAGCCCGGCTGATCTGGCACTGACTTTAGGTATCTGTCCAGCTCCCTCTTGAAGGCAACCAGAGGTTTACTGGTAATGCCCCTAATGGCTGGTGGGAGGCTGTTGAACAGTCTTGGGCCCCGGACACTTATTGTGTTTTCTCTTAGTGTACCAGTGGCGCCCCTACTTTTCACTGGGGGTACGTTGCACCGTCTGCCAAGTCTTTTGCTTTCGTATGGAGTGATTTCTGTGTGCAGATTAGGGACCAGTCCCTCCAAAATCTTCCAGGTGTAGATTATGATATATCTCTCTCGCCTGCGCTCCAGTGAATATAAGTCTAGTGCTTCCAGGCGTCCCCAGTAGTTAAGGTGTTTGATGGAACTTATACGTGCAGTAAAGGTTCTCTGTACATTCTCTAGATCTGCAATTTCACCTGCCTTGAATGGGGATGTTAATGTACAGCAGTATTCTAGCCTAGAGAGAACAAGTGGTTTAAAAAGGGTCATCATTGGCTTGGCATCTCTTGTCTTGAATGTTCTCATTATCCATCCTATCAGTTTCCTCGCAGTTGTAATAGTGGCATTGTTGTGGTCCTTGAAGGTGAGGTCAAGTATGTAAAACAATGTGCAGTACTGAGAGTTTGGCTTCTCTATGATGTGAACAACAGTGCACTTATATAAGATCCATGTTCGAAATTATATTTTACTGCTTCTACAAATTAACCACCTACAACACACCTCACACAAAATCAAAAGAAAATTAGTTGACGAAAGCAGTAACAAACATCAATGTGAAGTGTAACGTACACAGCCAGAGAACAACAGTGGAAGGTACGGTGGGCGAGGAGACAATCAACCCAACAAAACATCACGTGGCAAGGTGTGGGCGGCCTACTACTAACTTCAAAGCCCACGTTCAAGATCCAATTACCACTCAATACGTTCATGGAATCTTTGGCTTATTCCAGTGCACAATGGGTCACGTTACTGAGCTTATGGATACTGCATTAGTAAATAGGATGCCAAGATGAGTTTGTGTGGAGACAGTTACTTAGATGTTGGCCGCCAGCATTATGAGAGAAACAGGTGAGCTTGTCCGCCCTGTCAGGCCTGCCCACACCCTCACCACGCGGCACCACCAACACCAGAAAGACCAGGCCAAACTAGTTACCTTCCCACACCCCTCACCTACACAACATACCTTAGTGTACACACACACACACACACACACGACAAAATGGTAAACTAACACACACACACAGTGGTGACAGGAGAAGGGAAGAACTGAGAATGAAGAATGTAGATAAAAAGGGACAAGGAAGTATAAGTGACAAATAACCGTGAGGGAAGAGGGGTTGAAAGGTCAGCTTGGATGAGACAAGAAGAGACATGAGGAAAGGGAAGAAAAGAGGACAATGAATCAATGTAAGATATGAGGCACATAGTTTTCACGGTATCTGGGTTTAATGAAGAAAGCCCGAGAGGCAAGAACGAAGGCAAGAGAAACAAAAATTGCAAGTTTGATGAAAGTATAAAAAAATGGAAATGAGACAAGTTAAATCTGTGGTTCTTCTAAGGGTAGGAGTTTATACAGAGAGGAAAGATACAACCATGATAATTTTGTTCACAAGAAACCTAGTAATGAGAAGAAAATTCAATCTGAGGGGCTCTCACAACTTTGACAAAGTTGGGCAAGAAAGAAATAAGGAAGAGAAGGAAGCAGTAGGGAGGAAAATGAATAGGGAAGAAGTTACCTAACACGGAAGGAGTGAATCAACACAAAGAGTTCAGGAGATTACCTCTGCTCTTATCTCCAGATGAAACAAAAACACTATGCCCGACCGTGAAAGAGAAGAATCAGAGTGTGGTACTCGAATGCAGATGGAGTCGCAAACATTTGAAGGGTTCTGAAAGAAAGAGTAGGAACGGAAAACCCACATTTCATAGCCATTACAGAAACAAACTATTGAAAATAATTTCAAATGGGATGCTCCCAGAGGACAACCAAGTAGTGTACTTGTGACACACCTGAATGAAAGGAAAGGGAACAAAGGAAGAGGATGAGTAGCACTGATCAAAAACCAGAGATTTACAAAAAATACAAAACATGGACACAAGGAATTTATTTCACAAACTATTTAACAGGTACTGAAATATCCAGAGTGACATAGGTAATAGCTAGCGCACTCAGCTCACACACTGAGGTTCATGGTTCGATCCTCGGTACGGGTGGAAACATTAGGACGTGTTTCCTTAAAACACCTGCTGTCCATGTTTACCTTTCAGTAAAATGGGTACCTGGTTTTTAGTCGACTGGTGTGGGTCGCATCCTGGGATAAAATTGACCTAATTTGCCCGAAATGCTCTGCATAACCAGGGGCTTTCTATATAGTATGTCACTGATGTCAGGTAAGTCTGTATACCTTGTACAAATAATAATAATAATAATAATTATTATTATAGTGATATGTAAGCCCCACCAAACAATAGCGCCATGTCCAAGACTAGTAAACCTCAGAACGGCATTCAGTAACTCAAAAAATCATTCAGAATTTTTAATCATATATACATATTAGAGCAATTACTGAGCACACGGTTCAAGTATGGAACCCCACACCTGGTCAAGGAAGCGCAGGTATCTTTAATGTTAAGTAAAAGGACACAAATGCAACTAATGAGACATTTTATTGTGGCAACGTTTCGCTCTCCAGGAGCTCTGTCAAGCCGTTACGGCTTGACAAAGCAGATGAAGTTCAATGTGGACAAGTGTAAGGTACTAGTCCTTGGTAATGAAAATATCCCTCGAAGTTATAAACTAGGTGAAGTAGAGCTTGATCATACAGAATGTGAAAAAGACTTGGGAGTCATGGAAAGCAGAAATCTAAAGCCAAGACAACAGTGCCTAAGTGTGCGCAATGAGGCTAACAGATTACTAGGATTTATTTCAAGAAGTATAAGCAACAGAAGTCCAAAAGTTATTTTACAGCTCTATACATCACTAGTGAGACCTCATTTGGATTATGCAGCTCAGTTTTGGTCTCCTTACTACAGGATGGATATAGATTCATTGGAGAACATACAGAGAAGAATGACTAAAATGATTTACAGTATGAGAAATCTCCCGTATGAAGATAGACTTAGAGCGTTGAATCTTCACTCTCTGGAGAGACGTAGAATGAGGAGAGATATCATCGAGGTGTACAAGTGGATGATGGGCATAAACAAAGGAGATATTAATAAAATACTGAGGATATCGAACCAAGAAAGAACAAGAAATAACGGATTTAAATTGGATAAATTTAGATTTAGAAAGGACATAGGCAAGTACTGGTTTTCGAACAGAGTTGTAGATGCGTGGAACAATCTTCCGAGTAGGGTGATAGAGGCTAGGACCTTGGGTTGCTTTAAAAAGAGATATGACAAATATATGAGTGGGAGGGGCTGAGTTTGATTGGTGTCGTGAGTACGGGAGTAAATTCTTAGGTAGTGGTGGTTTTGATAAGGACTTGCCTTGTATGGGCCAGTAGGCTTTCTGCAGTGTTCCTTCATTCTTATGTTCTTATGTTATTATTGCTGCGAGTCCTGGCAATACTAGATATTTTTAGCACGCTATTTACATCCCCTTTATTTATTCCTGTTTTACATTTATACATCTCAATCAAATCTCCCCTAATTCTACGCCTTTCTAGAGAGTGCAGATTCAGGGCCCTCAGTCTATCCTCATAGGGAAGATTTCTGATACATGGGATCAACTTTGTCATCCTCCTTTGTACGTTTTCCAGAGCATTTATATCCATTCTGTAATACGGTGACCAAAACTGTGCAGCATAATCTAGATGAGGCCTAACCAAGGATATAGAGAGTTGAAGAACAACCTGAGGACTCCTATTATTTATACTTCTTGATATGAAGCCAAGGATTCTGTTCGCTTTATTGCGAACACTTATGCACTGCTGTCTTGGTTTTAGATTACTGATAACCAGAACTCCTAAATCCTTTTCGCAATCAGTAGTATTAAGATCAACATTATTTAGTTTATATGTGGCATGGCTATTGTCCTGTCCAATATTTAGAACTTTGCATTTATCTTCGTTAAGACCCATTGATCATTACCTTAAGACCCTGAGTCAACAGACATTATAGACTGAGTAGCTCTCAGATATTTTGCATGACCGATTGTCAAAAAACAGACACCCAAAACTCACCACATGGAAGTGACTGCTCTTGGAAATCCTCTAAGGCCCACACTACATTTCCCTAAAAACCAGAAGGTATTTACCTAAGACCTACAGTATATTTCCCTAGGAACCAGAAGATATTTCCTCTGTGTACTCTGTGTATGTACCCAAAGGGTACACAGAGTACACTAAGACCTGTAACACTTCCGCGTGCAAACATCATTCTAAAACATAAGACGAACTATTAAAATGACGATCTCAACAACACCCGGATGAGAACCTACATACATGCTTAAATTGTGTCCGGCACACACACATCTCAAGCCAGCACATAATAATATGAGCGCACACGTGGTTCTACTGGTAGCGCCTTCCACTCACATCTTAGGTACTCGGTTCGACCCCAACACGTAAATGGGTACCTGGGTGTTAGCCAACTGCTGCGGCATCCTCAAGAAAAATCAAAGGAACCTGGTAGAAATAAGAAACACTGACCTTTTCTGGGGTCGGGGGTTATACTGAGTTACTGACCTCTCTAGACCTGAAGACGATGTCAGGAGTCAACACACCATCCCTTCCCTCTTAGCCGGTTCCTAGATTAGGCCTCCCGGTTGTTGGCCTTATCAACTAGCATGTTGGTGTTAGCCGCAAGCAGTCCAACGTATGATCCAAATAATTAGGAAATTATTTGAAAAACAAATACCAAGTCTTCCTTTTAAAGACACCTAGGGGTTTATTATTAATTCCCCGTATACATGAAGGGAAGGCGTTGCAGAGGCTTGGCCCCTTTACACTTGTTGAGCTACCTCTGTCTTTCAGTGTACTTACTGAACTCGTGTTGTTCATTAAACATACACCACACACACACACACACACACACACACACACACAGTCATGGTACGTGACGAGATGTCAGAGTGGGCACCTGTGACGAGTGGAGTTCCACAAGGGTCAGTCCTAGGACCTGTACTGTTTTGGTATATGTGAATGACATAACGGAAGGGGTAGACTCAGAAGTGTCACTATTTGCAGATGATGTGAAGTTAATGAGAAGAATCAAATCAATCGAGGATCAGGCAGGACTACAAAGAGACCTGGACAGGCTGCAAGCCTGGTCCAGTAAGTGGCTCCTTGAATTTAACCCTGCCAAATGTAAAATCATGAATATCGGGGAAGGGCAAAGAAGACCGCAGACAGAGTATAGTCTAGGTGGCCAAAGACTGCAAACCTCACTCAAAGAAAAGATCTTGGGGTGAGTATATCCGAGCACATCTCCTGAGGCACACATCAATCAGATAACTGCTGCAGCATACGGGCGGCTGGCAAACCTAAGAATAGCGTTCCAATACCTCACTAAGGAATCATTCAAGACTCTGTATACCATATACGTCAGGCCCATACTGGAGTATGCAGCACCAGTTTGGAACCCACACCTGGTCAAGCACGTCAAGAAATTAGAGAAAGTGCAAAGGTTTGCAACAAGACTAGTCCCAGGCTAAGGGATTGTCCTACGAAGAAAGGTTAAGGGAAATCGGCCTGACGACACTAGAGGACAGGAGGGTTAGGGAGACATGATAACGACATATAAAATACTGCGAGGAATAGATAAGGTGGACAGAGACAAGATGTTCCAGAGAGGGGACACAGAAACAAGGGGTCACAATTGGAAGTTGAAGACTCCTATGAGTCAAAGGGATGTTAGGAAGTATTTCTTCAGTCATAGAGTTGTCAGGAAGTGGAATAGCTTAGAAAGCGACATAGTGGAGGCAGGAACCATACATAGTTTTAAGACTAGGTTTGATAAAGCTCGTGGAGCAGGGAGAGAGAGAGAGAGGACCTAGTAGCAATCAGTGAAGAGGCGGGGCCAGGAGCTATGACTCGACCCCTGCAACCACAAATAGGTGAGTACAAATAGGTGAGTACACACACACACACACACAAGCAGTATGCGGTACCTGCATGTAACAAGAACCTGATCAAGCATATAGAGAAACTAGAGAAGATCAGATGGTTCCCAATGAGCTTGTGCCGGAACTGATGAGAATAAACTACGAGGAGAAAATTAATTTTATGAAGGAACTCAAACATTAGAAGAGAGGAGAGCCAGGGAACACGCGATCATGATATACATCCTGCTACAGCAATAATCACATCTGCGCCCTAGAACAAAGCTGAAAGCCACACACCAAAAACCCGAATTAACTCACCAACAAAAGATTCTAACTCCACCTGAAAAATTAAGAAAGAAGCGACATGATGAAAAACAAGAAATATAAGATGAGAAGCGTGATGTCTTTGCCTGGGGAGGGTGTGAAGCTGCTCAAGGACACCCACAAAAACCTGGTCTTCCATCCGGCGTGTACTATGATCTACCCACCCACCCATCCCACCCACAACACGGGCACGGGCACGGGCACACACACTTCACACTAATCCACAAAGTAGATCAGGCAGGAATGAAAGGTGAAGCGCTATAGTCGACCAGCCACAGTGAATATACAATGTGTATCTCTCGGAGTATATGCAACGAGAATTTACGTTTATCCCTAAAATATAATTAAAGTACTTTTGTGTGTTAGTGTTCAGGTGAAATGCAGACTTAATGACTCACGTACAGTAGAAAGGTCTTATCTCAACAAACATAAAACAAATTAAAGGGGATGAAACATTACGATGTACTTTAGTAACTATTGAGAATGCACAAAGTTCAACACTTTCCGTTACTGTTCCTAATACAGTTAAAGACCAAGTAATAAGATATAAGTAAGGGTAAACTAATAAAGGATGACAAGGAGTATCTGAGCAACTGAACAGTAGATCACTGAAGAATCAGGGAGATACAAGAACATAAAGGAGTAAACAAGGGACTAGAAGAAATGAACGTGGCAAAGAGGGCAATCAAGGAACTAATAAGGATACTGAATAGGACCTATCTACAGATATGTATGTTAATAAAATTGTGGCAACCCGACAGATAACTGGAAAACTGCAAATGTGATACAAATACATAAAAGGTATGTAAACAGGAAGTACTTACCCATGGCCTAGTATTGTTGACAAGTATATTGACCAAAGTGTTAGAACAGATAATACGAAAGATAATAGGGTAGCACCTAGGAAGAAGAAAAAAAATACATACATATATATTCATTATTTTGTTCATGAGGACTCGCTAAACCCGGAGGGCTCATACAGCGCCTTGTGAATTGAGAAGGAGAGGCAATCAGATTCAACCCAAGGAAAGAAAGGATGAATCCATTTTTCTTGAACAGCCTTTCACCGCCAGCAAGGGAAGGCTATGCCGGGTCACCAACTGGACAAGACCCGGACCGGGACGGTACCGGCGAACCTCTTCCAATCCAGCAAGGCACGGCACCTCTACCTACCTGGAGGGCATTCCGGGGGTCAACGCCCCCCCGGTCCGGTCCATGACTAGGCCTCATGGTGGATCAGGGCCTGATCAACGAGGCTGTTACTGCTGGACCCACGTAGTCCAACGTACGAACCACAGCCCGGCTGATCTGGCACTGACTTCAGGTATCTGTCCACCTCTATCATAGGCCAAAATGAATTCAGAAACGGTAAACCCTATCTTACAAACCCCCCATAATTTTTAAACGGTTATTAAACAGAGAATATAAGGATGGATAGGCTGTATCATCTTAGTAGTACATCAGAGGCTGATCGATAAACCGGAAAAGCAGGTAAGAGTAACAAAGAAAATGTTTATATAAATACAAGAATGACTAAGAAATAGACGAGAAAGAGAAGGTTGTGTAAACAAGGAAATATTAAGAGAGCTCGAAGGTTATGAATCTAGTCCCAAGGTTCATTACTCGGGCTCTTGTTGATATTGTATTAATGTCGGTAGAATTACCCACAATATGTTATGTAAAAGGACACAAGTAAAACTAATGTGACATTTTATTGTGACAACGTTTCGCTCTCCAGCTTTATCAAGCCGTTGATAAAGCTCCTGGAGAGCGAAACGTTGCCACAATAAAATGTCACATTAGCTACACTGGTGTCCTTTTTACCTAACTTGTTGATACTGATATACGTAAATAACTAAGAGGTAATCAATTTTAATTTATCAGATAGTCGCCCTGAAGCTAATGAGAAACATTACGTGGGAGAACAGGACAAGGTTCCAAGAAGACTAAGATAAGCTCATTACGTGATTAAACAAACGGCTCCTGAAATTTAATCCTGATAAATGCCAGGTTAGGAGAACTGGGGAAGGAAAAAGAAGACCAGTATTAGAATAATACATTGTGAAAGTTAATGCTGTGGCTTGACCTTTTCAAACAACTGCCTTAGTGTAACTACGTGAACAAACAATTACACAAGCACACAAACATTGGTCAATACATTCAACCCCCCCCCCCAAAAAAAAAAAAAAAATCCAAACACCCCCACAGTTAAATATATTCCCTCCAATAAAACACAAGTGCATGTATTTACATTTACACCTTCAGCCACCCCCACACAAATACACCTTCACACACAGGTATACACGTCTGCATAATCACACAAACACCTTCATTCAAATGAACTCAATACCATACAAACACCTCCACACAAATACACGCACAATATCACACAAACACCTCCACACAAATGCAATCACATACACGCCCACACCAAACACCTGCTTCCTTCCCCACTTCCTACCCCCAGCCCTGCCCACGACTTGCATCACCTTGAAGACCGCATATTCTTGCTTATCTTTTTCCTTTGTTGCTGATATATAAACATTTACTATGCGAATAACTATCGCACCGCACACAACACATTTAAAATTGTCAAAGCATTCCAGGTTATTTGTCAAAGCTGGGAAAATCTCCCAGCTTTGACAAAGCTGACGCCTGGCAAGTAGAATAACCGAAATTGTATGCAAAATACTTTGACTCTAAAAGCGGCATATTTATGAAAGAATTCTTAGAGAAAAGTGTCAGAACTTGTTGTAAACAACCCACACTTGAAGTCATATCTACCTATAATAAAACTCAGCCCCAAACATAAAACTGAATGACTGCAAAAATAAACGTTAAAAGATATACATTATTTTTTCATAATGTCGCTGAAACTCACATAAGGATGGTGGCGTGGCTGTGAAGGTTAGGACAAGTGTGTCCAAGACAACTGGTGGGCGTAGAGTATACTGGGACAGGTGGAAAAAACAGGTATCTGAGGGGTGGGAGGTTAGAGAAGAAGTGTCACATACATATACACTGTTTCCCTTCCTTACCCCTCCTTGTAACTTTCCCATTCCTTGAAAACTGTAACCCCAAACTGTTCTATATACACCTGTCGCTTTACTAGCCTATCTCTAGAAACTAATCCTCATCCGTTTTACGCCTACACCCTGCCTCCCCTCTAACACCCTAATCTCGCCTAACATCCTAACCCTTCTAACATCTATCTCATTGAACACCTCGGCCCCTCTTTTATCAAGTTCTTCTGAACAACTGCTAACACTATGAGTGGAACACAAAAAACACAGCTGCAACACCCGGAAACAAATGTACCATTCCTTAACACATCAAAAGAACATTATTGCTACCTACAATGCAACACAAAGATGACGCATTCAAAATCACGCTCAGTTTATCACCTGACAGATCAATAAAAACAACTGATTGATTGGCCAACATTATGAGCACAGCTGGTTGGAAGCAACAGATAAGATTGTCTAATCACACAGTACTGAGTCAAACATTACTGCTTTATCGCAACAACTGTGACGACTATCAGTGTAAACAAATATAACATGCCTTGAAAGATAACAAGTGGAGCCGATCTTACGTTAAAATAGCACAAGTGAAAAGTAGGAAATAATGGCATATCTCACCGGCATCCATACCTAACCTAACCAGCATCCATACCTAACTTAACCAGCATCCATACCTAACTTAACGCAACCAGCATCCATACCTAACCTAACGCAACCAGCATCCATACCTAACTTAACTTAACCAGCATCCATACCTAACTTAACGCAACCAGCATCCATACCTAACCTAACGCAACCAGCATCCATACCTAACTTAACGCAACCAGCATCCATACCTAACTTAACGCAACCAGCATCCATACCTAACCTAACGCAACCAGCATCCATACCTAACTTAACGCAACCAGCATCCATACCTAACCTAACGCAACCAGCATCCATACCTAACTAACGCAACCAGCATCCATACCTAACTAACGCAACCAGCATCCATACCTAACTAACGCAACCAGCATCCATACCTAACTTAACGCAACCAGCATCCATACCTAACCTAACGCAACCAGCATCCATACCTAACCTAACGCAACCAGCATCCATACCTAACCTAACGCAACCAGCATCCATACTAACCTAACGCAACCAGCATCCATACCTAACCTAACGCAACCAGCATCCATACCTAACCTAACGCAACCAGCATCCATCCTAACCTAACGCAACCAGCATCCATACCTAACCTACGCAACCAGCATCCATACCTAACCTAACGCAACCAGCATCCATACCTAACCTAACGCAACCAGCATCCATACCTAACCCTAACGCAACCAGCATCCATACCTAACCTAACGCAACCAGCATCCATACCTAACTAACGCAACCAGCATCCATACCTAACCTAACGCAACCAGCATCCATACCTAACCTAACGCAACCAGCATCCATACCTAACCTAACGCAACCAGCATCCATACCTAACCTAACGCAACCAGCATCCATACCTAACCTAACGCAACCAGCATCCATACCTAACCTAACGCAACCAGCATCCATACCTAACCTAACGCAACCAGCATCCATACCTAACCTAACGCAACCAGTATCCATACCTAACCTAACGCAACCAGCATCCATACCTAACCTAACGCAACCAGCATCCATACCTAACTTAACGCAACCAGCATCCATACCTAACCTAACGCAACCAGCATCCATACCTAACCTAACGCAACCAGCATCCATACCTAACCTAACGCAACCAGCATCCATACCTAACCCTAACGCAACCAGCATCCATACCTAACTTAACGCAACCAGCATCCATACCTAACTTAACGCAACCAGCATCCATACCTAACTTAACGCAACCAGCATCCATACCTAACCTTAACGCAACCAGCATCCATACCTAACTAACGCAACCAGCATCCATACCTAACCTAACGCAACCAGCATCCATACCTAACCTAACGCAACCAGCATCCATACCTAACCTAACGCAACCAGCATCCATACCTAACCTAACGCAACCAGCATCCATACCTAACCTAACGCAACCAGCATCCATACCTAACTAACGCAACCAGCATCCATACAACTAACACGTCAACCTAACCTAACGCAACCAGTATCCATACCTAACCTAACGCAACCAGCATCCATACCTAACCTAACGCAACCAGCATCCATACCTAACTTAACGCAACCAGCATCCATACCTAACCTAACGCAACCAGCATCCATACCTAACCTAACGCAACCAGCATCCATACCTAACCTAACGCAACCAGCATCCATACCTAACTTAACGCAACCAGCATCCATACCTAACCTAACGCAACCAGCATCCATACCTAACCTAACGCAACCAGCATCCATACCTAACCTAACGCAACCAGCATCCATACCTAACCTAACGCAACCAGCATCCATACCTAACCTAACGCAACCAGCATCCATACCTAACCTAACGCAACCAGCATCCATACCTAACCTAACGCAACCAGCATCCATACCTAACTTAACGCAACCAGCATCCATACCTAACTTAACGCAACCAGCATCCATACCTAACTTTAACGCAACCAGCATCCATACCTAACTTAACGCAACCAGCATCCATACCTAACTTCAGCAACCAACGCATACACCAGCAGCATCCATACCTAACCTAACGCAACCAGCATCCATACCTAACTTAACGCAACCAGCATCCATACCTAACTTAACGCAACCAGCATCCATACCTAACTTAACGCAACCAGCATCCATACCTAACTTAACGCAACCAGCATCCATACCTAACTTAACGCAACCAGCATCCATACCTAACCTAACGCAACCAGCATCCATACCTAACTTAACGCAACCAGCATCCATACCTAACCTAGCCTAACACAACCAGCATCCATACCTAACCTAGCCTAACGCAGCCACCATCCATATCTAACCTAGCCTAACGCAACCAGTATCCATACCTAACCTAGCTAACGCAACCACCAACCATACGTAACCTAGCCTAACGCAACCACCATCCATACCTAACTTAACATAACCAGCATCCACCCATTTTGTACATAACCGTATGTAAAAATAAGATAAAACTAATGTGATATTTTTTCCTAATTTTCACTTATATCACTCTTACCTGTGTGCACTGACTTTATTGGGTTATCCTGGGTGGCTAACCCTTAGGGTTAAAAATCCGAACAAAATCTTATCTTTTAGGTCACTCAGCTCACATAGTCATAATATACAAAGCATAATAAAAACCACGGAGAAAGCTAACAAACAATAACGGCAATACATTTAATACTCAACACAAATAAATGGTATCATACCAAGTTACAATAACCAGCATCAATTAAAAAAAAGGCCGCACAAGGTAATCGCTTCAATGACGCTACTTGGCAATTTTTTCTACGTGCTACAAAACACGCAATGGACTAACAGGTTTACTGTAAACCTATACAGGTATACACCAAGGATCAGCCTTTTAACCTCACCCTATATCCCAGTCAAGCTACGAACTATCTCACGAACATCACGGACTAACCCAAGTATCTAACCGACCCTCTAAAGTACGGTATAGATTATCGCAAGTATGCCAAGTACCGGCCCTCTTACAAAACAATCGCCAAAACTTTGCGACACAACAAGCATAGTTCGCCTGACATTTTTTCTAAATCAACAACTCCTCTTGGTATGTTCTGAATGACCTAGCTAGATTTAGAACAGTATGCAAGACATTCCTGATACCACGAACGAGACTGACCGGATGTCCGAGTGTGTCCGAAAACTTTTAAGAAACAACCAAAGATAGGCACTTACGTTACATTGGAAGAACCTCAACAAATGAATGAAAATTTACACGTGTCTTTAGCCAATATCAATGGCTAGTATATGTTAATAGTAGCACTCAGTAGATTACCAACCGAGACACATAAAAGACTCAAATTCTGCCGAAAACAATTATGCACCAGAAAATCTCAAGATCAGCAAAAACATTTAGTTTGGTAACCAGACTATAGTTTAGGCTTAGAGAGCAGCAGCAGCTGCGGGTGCTACCACGACGACCATCTGGTCGTCATTTGCAGCCCCCGAGCCGCCCAGCTTTAACCTCACCATCTGATCACCGCCGCAGCCGGCAGGCCCTTTTCCCACACATACTCGGCAAAGGCTGGCTGTCGTGAGGTTAGTGTAATGTATTCTTAGGAACGTTATGTTGTTTTAAAGTATCGAGAGGCTACTGTAACAATGAATCTGCATTATTTACAATCTGATGTCTGTACGTACGCATTCTTAGATATATAATACGTCCAAATTCCTCTCCCCCTTGTTGCCCTGCTTTATGATGATAAAGAGATATTAATTCTAGCTTCGCTGGAACGAACCTTAGAAGCTCCCGAAGCCTGCTGAACTAAATAGAATACTTGACGATATTATTATTGCCTTACGGAAGTTTCCCAACTCAGACGGACAGATTTCTACACTGTACAAAATCCATCCTGTGATGGACAATAACAGGGAATCAAAGCTAGGCTGTTCCCACTATGTAACTAACATGAATATGGTTACCTGGAGTCGTTACCGGAGGCCATCGCCCTCGCTGCCCGATCCCAGACCGCGCCTCCTGGTTGCTGGCCTGATCGATCAAGCTGTTGATGCTCGCCACCCGTATGCAACACATCCCGGCTGCTCAGGAACTATTTTGAGGAGTTTGTAGAATTCCATTTTGAATATATCCCATCTATACCACCAATTTCCAGCCGTTCCCCACAACCACACTACACACTTTTACCTCCCATCTACACCTGCACGACTTCCAACGTCCATGTGTTCCCTACACGCACACCTCTATTTAAATCTTCCGCCTACTCCACCTTCAATATTCACCTGCTTCCTAAACACCTCCACAGAGCACACCACCTGTACATCCACACAACACCATCCATCTGAGGTGCCTTCAACATTCAGATTCTCCCTACACCCACACTACACACCTCCTCCTCGAACCTACACCACCTTCAACATCCAACTGGTCTCTACACCTACACTACGCACCTCCACCTCCCACCTACACCACTTTTAACATCCAGATGCTCCCTACACTAACACTACACCTCCAACCTGCATCACCTTCAACATCAGCAACTTCACACCTCCAAAAAGCAGAACTACAACGGACGTACAAGAGCAATGACGAAACAAGTTTTAAAAAATTTCAAGAGTAAACTGGATCACACCTTCGAGTATACAAAAGCTCTCGAAAGCGGTCACAGGCATAATCAACAGGTCTATCACACAAGAAAATCGTTTCGATCAGAGTTTGTGTTTTATCACGTAACCACTTAACGAAGCCCCCTAACTTCTATAACCATATTCAATATCAATGCAAGTTCTGTTATGGTGATGGCTTCACTCACTGGAGAGTGGAGGGTAAAGAGAGAACCTTTTGCTATACAGACAATAAGAGGTAGCAAGAGTGCAGTTAATCCTTCTCAACACACATCCAAGATAAAAACCATAAGGTCTTCTGTTATCTGTCTTCCCAATATATTTTCTAACTATTCCTTAGGTCACATGTAACTAATATTTAGTGGCATAGCAACCATTAACTTTGGTGACACGCACTGTGTACACAGGGTGTAGCAGAGCCTGGTGAGAGCCCACGTGCTCACAATACTTCCCTGTGTGCGCCGTTAACAGGGTATGTTGCACGAGAAGCAAGGCCTGGTTGTGGGCGTACCGAAGGTTAGGCTGGGCGGGCAGGGGTGCAGGCAGGAGAGGCGGATGCCCAAGTGTGGATAACTTTCTCATATTGCTATAACCCAGACTCACCATATTCCTCAGCTGGTCCTCCCACCCTCCCTCGCCCGTCACTCTTGATTACCATGTTTTAAGCCGGTTCAGGTCTCTGAACATTTTATTCTGTGTATATACGTCCCATTCTTCAACCAGCCTATTCTTGTACTAGACTAGGAGTGATAATCGTGCCGATTTTAACCTTTCTTAGTTACACTCGGCCACCTTGCAAAACATACGTTTTACAGATTTATGCTACCAAAGATTACTTAAAAAAAGAAAATACCATTTGTCAGTTTACAGGAAGCATTAAGAAAATGACGTTCGGTGTCAGACAAGTAACCTAGCAAAATGGGGATAGGCTGCTTTCACCAATAGACACAGTCGTAAATGAATGCACAAATCATGCATATGAACCTAGTACCATTAGAAATGTAGAATAAACCAAATTAAAGCATATCCTAAGCAAAATATAAGATGCTTCCAATAACTTTTGCAATAATGAAAGTAGTTTTAGACCTTTCTAAATCGATCACAAGTATGTCACAGCAGGGTATTTGCAGAGTAAACTCCAGCTCCTGGCTGCCAGTGTGTTCCTAGTCTAACTTAATTTATACACCACTCTTGCAAGGTTGTCAGGTTCACTTTTTCAGTAACTCATGACAGTGCATTCCCCTTAGGTCGGGGATAGTCAAATTGCAAACCTTTGGGCATTTTAAAACTTTTTCACATACTTAGGTATGGGGTCTACACTGGGGCCGCGTATTGTGTGCTCAACCTGACATGAGTAGTGCATTATATTATATAATGAAAACTATTCTGAGATGAGGAAGTCTTGCATACGTCGCTCAAGTTACACAGTTGTGTGCCCCTCCGGTGATATGCTTCGTGTTGTAATGTTAACTATTAAGTACACAAAATATGTGAATAAGAATGTACAAAGATCAAAAGTAATTCGATGTAACACAGCCTTACCTCTTTATCAGTTCACTACTTAACACCATAAAACAAGGTATTCAAATATGACGAGAGAGGTTCCTTAAACACCACTCTTAGTTATTTTACTGGAATTAAATATTAGGTGAACATGAATAGTTAACCTTACACTTTATAGAGACTGTCACCTAAAAAGCATTTAAGAAAAAAATATTAAAACATACGAACACTAGCTTAGCCTGGTTTTCCCAGCAGCGTCAGCTGCTTGGGTATGGAAAGAATGAACTCAAAAGGAACACTATATACAGAACTCAAGAGGGACACCACATAGAACGAAAGGAACACGTAAAGGACTTGGGAATAATTATGTCTGCTGATCTGTCGTTTAAAGACCATAACAAGACAAAGATCACAACAGCCAGGAAGATGACGGGGTGGGTATTGAGAACTTTCAAAACAAGGGAAATAATGCCGATGGTGACACTTCAAATCTCTAGTGCTCCCTCATTTAGAATATTGCTCAGTGCTGACGGCCCCGTTCAAAGCAGGAGAAATATCAGAAATGGAACAAATACAGAGATCGTTTACGGTTCACTTTGAGCCAGTAAAACACCTAAATTACTGGGAGCGCCTTCAAGTCTTGAATATGTACTCATTGGAGCGGAAGAGAGAGAGATACATGATAATATATACCTGGAAAGTACTTGAGGGCCTGGTCCCAAATCTGCACACTGCCATAACAACATATTGGAGTGAGAGATATGGGAGGAAGTGTAAAATAAACCCAGTGAAGAGCAGGGGTGCGGTGGGGACAATACGGGAGCACTGTATCAACATCCGGGGTCCCAGACTAATCAACATCTTACCAGAAGATATCAGAAACACTGCTGGAACAAGTGTAGAAGCCTTCAAGAGGAAACTGGACAAGTATCTTCACCAGGTGCCAGATCAACCAGGCTGTGATGGATATGTGGGGCAGCGGGCCTCCAGCAGCAACAACCTGGTTGACCAGGCAAGCACCAGATGAGCCTGGCCCATGGCCGGGCTCCGAGAGTAGTGAAACTCTCGAAGCTCTTCAAAGGTATATCAAAAGTAAGGTTTCTGTATTCTGCCTATTCATGCACTGGTGTGTATCTAGATTGTTGAGGGCAGTTTTCCATGGAATGTTTGATAGTTATTATCTGATCCCCACTTAATTCTCTGGATGCTGATGTTAAGACTTGCCGAACAACCATTCACACTGGCCGTTTCCTGGGATCCTTGCGCATATTTGTCTGGTTGTTGCCACGTCAATGAGGTCAGAGCACAGAAACGTGTGAAGGGATCCCAGGATCTCAGATCATACCACATCCTAGCTAAAATTGATCAATTATAATTGATTTACCCTGATCATATTCTTATGTAAGCTGAAATTTACAATCATACAAAACTAATAGAGATTTGAATATGAAATTATTAAAAATTAATTTAGATCATAATCTTGGCGAGTTTCTCTCATTTCATTAATGCTTATTCAACATAAACAAAAATTAAATATTCAATATATTCAGAGCAAAAATGTTCAATGCATACTGCGAATATTATGTATTAATAATTATAATCTACATTATATAAAAAAGTTATCTCCCAAAAAACTTTTTTATTATTAATATTCGTAGCTTCTCTCCTCCTAGGTTGCACTGTCTTGGGTTTACCTTCACTTCTGTTAATCTGTATGATGCACACTTGTTTACCACTTCACATAAAGCAAATAAAATTCTTCCAAAATCCACTTGTTGGATCAATCTTGCAACATTTCTAGGTCTCCCTGGAACCTGCCTCTCCCTTCCTGTTCATATCTCTCTCATTAATTTTTCATCAGCAAACAGAGAAAAATAGGACTCAATCCTTTCTGGGAGATTATTTACATATACTGTATAAGGAACAGTAGTGGTCCCAGTTCTGATCTTGGTGGGATCCCATTAGATACCCCACCCATCTCATAACTCCATCCCCCGTCTTTCAGGTCCCTTCTATCATCCCCTTCAACACTATCTTTCGTACTTGTCTTTTCTTTCAGTCTGTGGATTAGTTTCTGACATTGTGCTGCGTCGAACGAGTTCTTGCAGCTCAGTGAGATGCAGTCCATGTGCGCGTGCGCCGCTATCAATATGTAACGTAAGCGATGGCTACAAAAGATAAATATCATTGGCTCACTGGCACACCCTGTGTACTCCCAGTCCAAACTTTACCGCCAACACCGTAAAGGTGACGCTGTTTTTAACTAAAATTTAATTTGTTTTTGTTACGAGTAAATGGAAAAATCCGACAAATACAACCATTTAAATAATACTCAGCCTGACATCCATTAGTAAAATCGAGAGGGAAGCAGACGGTAGCTGGTGAGATCCCAGCTGCAAGACTTGTGAATGACTTCACTACAGAATGACTTAGGGATATATCATCAGTGTTTGGCAGACAACGCCCACCTCTCTCCACCACACTTAAGACTTACCAAAGCGCCCTTGTTCTCTTCTGACAAGGGCAATTTTTGCAGTATAGTGGGTCTTATAATGGAAAGATCCGTAAAACGTTAATGAATACCGGGAGTGCCAGAAGCTACAGTATTCACATAAGCTAATTCTCTAATGCCGTCTAAAAGCGCTAGGAAAAAAATGCAAACTTATTACAGTACAGACCTTGGTATGCTGTAACACCCTATAACATATGCAATAAAGCATTTAATTCTATAATGCATTACGAAGGATCTTCATAAAATGAAAAGAAGAAAAAGCAGCAGCAGCAACTACTACTACTAGAGGAGTGTACAGATTTAATTGACGCTACAGTGTTGTGACTACTCAGTGAGTCTCGTAACAAAGACTGAAGCTGGTGCATCTTCCCACCACAAACTACTGTTAGATACACGCACATTATACATTAAACATGCCATGATGTACGTCCAACACAGAGCCACAAAATAATAGTCTCCTCGCCCAGATGCTTGCGGTGCCCAGTAATTGGGAATTATTTCAAGGGGGAAAAAAAGCAGAATTACTGTGAATTCGAGGACGGCAGCAAGTGAAAAACTGGGCGTTGTTAGCCATTACCTTAGTGATCAGGTGCACTCCATCACCCGTGACACGCCAACAGGTCTCCACACTGAAACAGGAAGCACGCTCACCCACTTTATCTCTCTTATCTTGCCTCCACACTGCCCACTCTCTTTCCTCCTGAATATAACTCCAACTTCTTATGCATCACAAACCCGCAGTGTTTGTTTCTCAGTTTTCGATATCAACATCTAAACAAAGCCACAGTACTACATTTTTCTTCACCCGTAAAAAGAAAATATTCAATATCTGTGAAAATTTTTATGGGTAACGTTATTTTCCTGGGTAATACCAGGAGCGTCGTAACGCGGAAGTATCGCCAGACTGAGGGAGCATCAGTGCTATCACCATATCTTCACAGCTGATACAGGCATAAAACTAGAACATCCTCTTTCTGTTTTGGTGTATCTGTCTGCACGTGTCTGTGTCTCTGTCTCTCTCATCTCACACACACACACACACACACACACGTTTCGGCCCCGCCGAAGTGTTTCGTTACACACACACACACACACACAGACATACATACAACAGGCCTAGTGTCTAATCGACATGTGCCTAGGACAAAATGGTAACTAACACACACACACACACACACACACACACACACACACACCTCCTTCCATCTGATTGTGGCACGTTTATTCTTGTTTCGCCTTACTTTAATTCTTTTCTTAATTTTATTTGTGTATTTTATCTTACCTTTTTTTCTTGAAACTATTTTTCTTTTATTCCACTACTTTGAGTTAATGAAAATAATCTCTACACCCAGGCACATTATCGACAGGAAGTACAGGAGATTATTATTGTAAATAAAAAATGAACACTGATGAAAGACACCAGAATATATTCACAATTAATGGTATACTTTAGAAACAATTCAAATTCAAGAAAATGTAATGTGTTTCAACAGCTAGAAACTGAATGATTATAAACTTAAACAGTAAATATGACAAGCCACCAGTATAGCTCTCCCTCTGTAATTACACAACACGAAAGTTTTGTAATACAAAGTGAGAATAAGCTTTTCAACTTAAGACTGGAGTTGAATTGACAACAAAAAATTATATAACAATTTGAAAAGTGACCGAACCAACTAGATGCGTACATTTGAAGGGCGATAAGAGGAAGCCAGGGCAGACAAAAGCAAGCTGTGAGATTGTTAGTGGTGATGAAGGTTGTCATGGACCAGTGTCCGCTACCCACTCTTCTGCCGGATGTTACCACCGCCACCACGACCACCATCATACACACCTCACCAACACCACAAACACGTACTCTCATCACCAACACTACCACGTGTTGATGAATAACTAATCTACAGCATTTGGATATCTTTATTGCCAAAGCGATTCCTCTTCAGTAGGATGCAGGTGAAAATAGCTCTGGAAGAAGTAATAACAGTATTAACGTGATTAGTCCGTCACCCTAGTAAATAAGATCTGACATGTGGCCAGATCTTGTATACTAGAATAGAGGTGAGAGAAGTAGTTGGAGTTGACGTTACAAGTGAGCATCGCCCACGAGTGGAAAGTCATGCTCAACAGCTGTTAGCAACGGAATTGCAGAAGACTTTGAATACAGAGGTGACTATATATGGATACAGCAGAAGCAGTGGATACATAAAGATAATGTAATCAGTCCATCAGCCTTCAAGTAGTAGTTTTGAGGTGGTAAGTCTCTCAGCCATGAAAAGTGTTTAGTTTCATAGTCTTGAAGATTATACCTCAGGATCCTTTTCCAAATAAAAAAAAAAAACAGCAGCCAAACACCAACAAGATGGTATTCGTGTTGCCACAAACATAAAAAAAAACAGAAATAGACAAATATATGGCGATGGTATTATTGTCTAAAGAAGGAAGTCCACTAGGGTAGTGGAAAGATATGAAGATGCTTCTTCAACCTCTGACAAACCTAGCTAGTAACTCTCTTAGCTCACCTCCTCCACTTCAATAGTTAAAGATAGTCAACACTGGTGGGAACACCTCTCCTCACAGGAACTCCGAAAGTGAGTACACACTGATGTTCCTTAACGTCAATTTGAAATTTTTTATTTTGGCTATTAATATATGTATATCGTTTATTTTTAATGTCAGGTATTAAAAAATGTATGCGCGGGCACATACGTACGTAAGTACATACGTATGTGTGTGTGTACTCACCCAGTTGTGGTTGCAGGGGTCGTGTCACAGCTCCTGACCCCGCCTCTTCACTGGCCGCTACTAGATCACTCTTTCTGCTCCATGAGCTTTATCATATCTCTTCTTAAAGCTATGTATGGATTCTGTCTCCACTACATCACTTCCCAGACTGTTCCACTTCCTGACAACTCTGCGACTGTGTGTGTGTACTCACCTATTGAAGGTGAGTACACACACACACACACACATACACACACACACACACACACACACACACGCACGCACGCACATACACACACACGTGCCTAGGACAAAATGGTAACTAATACATTTAGTGATGAAACACAACCAACACACAGAAAAGGAGGGAGAATAGGGAGAAGCCACTGGAAAAGGAGTTTGGTGAGTGGGAGTGTATGGAACTCTCGGCAGAGTGGCGGAACCCTTGGTTGAGTGGGAAACCACTGGAGGCCTGGAGCCAGTTGTGGAGGCAGTGGTTGAAGCCTGGAGCCAGTTGTGGAGGTCTGGAGCCAGTTGTGGAGGTCTGGAGCCAGTTGTGGAGGTCTGGAGCCAGTTGTGGAGGCCTGAAGTCAGTGGTGGAAGCCTGGAACCAGTGGAGACCTGGAGCCAGCAGTGGAGACCTGGAGCCAGTAGTGGAGACCTGGAGCTAGTGGCGGAGACCTGGAGCTAGTAGTGGAGACCTGGAGCTAGTAGTGGATACCTGGAGCTAGTAGTGGAGACCTGCAGCCAGTGGTGGAGACCTGAAGCCAATGGAGATCTGGAGCCAATAGAGGAGACCTGGAGCCAGTGGAGACCTGAAGCCAATGGAGATCTGGAGACAGTGGTGGAGACCTGAATCCAGTGGAGGAGATCTGGAGCCAGTGAACATCTGAAGCCAGTGAAGGAGACCTGGAGCCAGTAGTGGAGACCTGAAGCCATTGGAGGAGACGTGGAGCCAGTGGCGGAGACCTGGAGCTAGTAATGGAGACCTAGAGCCAGTAGTGGAGACCTGGAGCCATAGGAGACCTGAAGCCAGTGGCGGAGACCTGGAGCTATTAGTGGAGACCTGAAGCCAGTGGCGGAGACCTGGAGCCAGTGGTGGAGACCTGGAGCCTGGCCCATGGCCGGGCTCAGAGAGTAGATACTCTCGAACTCTTCAAAGGTATGTGATGAAATCATTGGTGGAGTCCTTGAACAGGTGGAGGTGACCCAGAAGTCAAAGGGGTGAAGGTGGGCAGGTGTCTGGGGCAGCTTCGCCTCGTATACACTTTCTTTAAAACCTCAGGGAGCACGACTCCCAGCCTAGCTGGCACCAGAACAGCTGGTCACCCCCTCACCCTGTCAACACCACAAGTGATCACCACAGCTGGTCATTCTCACAAGTAATCATCAGTCACTGTTGGTCAGAACCACTTAAGACTGATAGTGCAGTAAAAGCCAAATGCAAGCTAAAGCTGTCACACAACCACGTCAAAAGAAAGACTACAGTAAAATATTAAGTAATAAGGCTGAAGAAAGAAAGGGAATACAAGAGAAACGACTAGGATGTCTGTGAGCTGAACAAATGCTTTATTATGTTCTCAGTGGAAACTGGGGTAACACCAACTAGTCAAAGAGAAAGGGTACATCATTGAGTACCTTTGATATACCTATGAAGAGTTTCGAGAGTTTCTCTACTCTCCGAGCTCGGCCATGGGCCAGGCTCGTACACCATTCGCACAACAGCTGACGAAACTTCTGAGTAAGCTGGATACATCAAAGGCGCCTAATGGGATCTGGTAAAATATCACCGAGGATTTGGGAGTAAAGACACTCTCCGAACAGCATGTAAATCTATAAGTCAATGGACTACGTTTGCTATCTACCAGAGATCTGGAAGATAGCAAACGTAGTCCCAATATTCAAGGAAGGAGACAGATAGGAAGTATTAAACAAGCTGATATCACTGACATGCATCCTATGTAAGGTAATGGAGATCATGAGACGGATAGCACTTATTGTAGTAGTTTCATAAACCAGCACGGGATCAAAGACAACAAATCTTGTCTCACAAACCTGCTCTATTCTATGACAAAATAAACAGAAGCAAGAAAGAGAGATGGATGACACCGCATGGAGGGAGATGGATGAACCGCATATTCTCGAACTTCAATAAATCATTAGACACCATACCTTACAAGAGACAGGAACAAAAATTTGAGATACAGGTAAGAATACTATGGAATGCACTAAAGTGGTTCACAATGTGGAAGGTTAACAAGTAGGCTTCAATAAGGATCACAGTACTGAGACCCTTACTGTTTCTGGTGTATGTAAATGGTATACCAAAAAATTGCAGAGTTACAATTATCCCTATTCGCAGATACGAAATTAATGTTAAAAACATATGTGGACAAATATAAGCTACATATGAACAGGAACAAAATGCAAGATTGGTATGCGGCCTTAGCAAATGCAAGGCTATGAAAATTATGGAAGAGGGAAGAAGATCGAAAAGAGAATATAGGCTAGGGGGCAACCGACTGCAAACTTTACTCAAGGAGAAAGACCTCCGAGTGAGCACAGTGCTGAGACGAGAAACGAATACAAGGCTCCGTTGAAAGGTGAGTCACAAGAATGCAAGGAAGTACTTCTTTAGCTTCAGGGTGGTCAAGAAGTGGAATGACCTGGGCATAGTAGTAGTAATGCCAGAGCAAGAAGGAAGCTAGGAGGAGTCAAGAGCCAAAACTCGACCCAGCAATCACAAATATTCAAGCGCGCGCGCGCGCACACACACACGCACACACCTTGTTTGTGTCCCAGAGATGGGACAAAGAAACAAGGGGTCACGATTGAAAGTTGAAGACTCGGATGAGTCAAAGGGATGTTAGGAAGTATTTCTTTAGTCATTGAGTTGTCAGGAAGTGGAATAGTCTGGCAAGTGACGTAGTGGAGGCAGGAACCAAACATAGTTTTAAGACGAGGTTTGATAAAGCCCATGGAGCAGGGAGAGAGAGGACCTAGTAGCGATCAGTGAAGAGGCGGAGCCAGGAGCTATGAATCGACCCCTGCAACCACAAATAGGTGAGTACAAATAGGCGACTACACACACACACATTCAGGACTCTGTACACAGTGTATGTCAGACCCATACTTGAGTATGCAGCTCTAGTCTGGAACCCACACCTAGTCAAGCACGTCAAGAAATTAGAATAACTGCAGAGGTTTGCAACGCGACTAGTACCGGAACTAAGGGGCATGTCCTACGAGGAGAGGTTAAGGGAAATCGACCTGACAACAATGGAGGACAGGAGAGAGGGGGGGGGATAACATAAAATACTGAGAGGAATTGACGAGGTGGACAGAGACAGGATGTTTCAGAGATGGGACACAGTAACAAAGAATCACAATTGGAAATGGAATAGTCTTGAGAGTGATGTAGTGGACGCAGGATCCATACATAGTTTTAAGAAGAGGTATGACAAAGCTCATTGAGGAGGTATGACAAAGCTTATGGAGCAGGGAGAGAGTGGACCTAGTGGCAACCAGCGAAAAGGAGGGGCTAGGAGCTGTGACTCGACCCCTGCAACCACAATTAGGTGAGAATTAGGTGAGTACACACACGCAATCAGATGTATCACTGTTTGCTGATGACGTAAAACTAATGAGAATAAAAACTGATATGGAGAGGGTAAAAAGGCTACAAATGAATCTAAACAAACTGCAAGATTTGGTTAGATAAGTGGGTGTTTGAATTCAACCACAGGAAATGCAGTTATGAAGACTGGGGAAGGGGCAAGAAGACCGGACACGGAGTACAGATTAGGCAGGCAGATACTGTAGATCTCAGGAAAAGGGAAAGACCCTGGTATAGCGCCGGAGGCTCTCAGTCGAAAAACCTCTGAAACCAAAGCTCGTCTGGAAAATCTCAGGGTAGCCTTCAGAAATCTCAATAAAGAGACATTCTGCCCCCTTTATACAATATATGCCAATCCCATCTTGGAGAATGCAGCACCAGCATGGAACCCACGCCTGAGGAATCATGCGAAGAAAGTGGACACAGTGCAGAAGTACGACACGAGACCAGTTCCAGACCTAAGAGGTGAATATCAAAATGGTATATAATACCGACAGGTTGGTAGGTAAGACACAGGCGACAGTTAGGCAACTTTATTCCGAAGCGTTTCGCCTACACAGTAGGCTTCTTCAGCCGAGTACAGAAAGTAGGCAGGAGCAGTAGAGATGTGAAGACGATGTAATCAGTCCATCACCCTTGAAGATGTAGATTTGAGGTTGTCAGTCCCTCAGCCTGGAGAAGAGTTCTGTTCCATAGTCTGAAACAATGTGAAGATCAAGCGACAGTGTGGAGACTTAAATACTGTCCGAAGGTGAGGTGTGGAGTAGTAGAAGGAAGAATGTAATCATTGAGAGGTTACGTCCCTCTCAGATCCAACCATTCTCCATTCTCCTTCGGACAGTATTTAAGTCTCCACACTGTCGCTTGATCTTCACATTGTTTTAGACTATGGAACAGAACTCTTCTCCAGGCTGAGGGACTGACCACCTCAAATCTACATCTTCAAGGATGATGGACTGATTACATCGTCTTCACATCTCTACGGCTCCTGCCTACTTTGTGTACTCGGCTGAAGAAGCCTACTGTGTAGGCGAAACGTTTCGGAATAAAGTTGCCTAACTGTCGCCTATGTCTTACTAAGGGGTATAAACTACGAAGAAAGAATAACGGAATTTAATTTAACGACACCGGAAGACATAAGGACTAGAGAAGACATGCTAACATACAAAATACTCAGAAGAATTCATAGGGTAGACACGGACAGGCTGTTTCAGAGTCGAGAAACAGGATCTCGGAGACAAAGTTGAAAGACACAGCTGAGCCACAGGGATGTCAGGAATTATTTCTTCAATCTCCAGCTGGCCAAGAAGTGGAACGACCTCAACGAAAAAGTGGTGGTGGAGACAGGCTTGATACATAGTTTGGAGCCTGCTTCAACCAGGGCCCACGAGGCTGGAAGGAGGGGGGGGGAGGAGCGAATCTGGAAAGCAGGTAGTGGAGAGGCGGGGACCAGAAACAAAGACTCGACCCCTGCAAACCACATATCGGCGAGTACATATGAATACACACACATGGTGAGCACATACATGACGCCACACAACGACTTAACAATACTTTTAAAATATAACAGTAAAAAGTAAGCCCAGCTTATATACAGGTACTGGAAAAAATGTTCTCGTTAAGCCCAAATTTGCCAAACCAACAACTTGCAAACTTGAAACAAAAGCGACGAGTTGGTGTGTGTGTGTGTGTGTGTGTGTGTGTGTGTGTGTGTGTGTGTGTGTGTGTGTAGGGGAGAGGGAGGGGGAGGGAGGAAGGAGAGGATTAGTGGGAGGAGAAGCGAGGGATGGAGGGGAGAGGGAGAGGGGCGAGGGTGTGGAGGGGAGGGAAGGGTCGAGGGAGAGGGGCGAGGGTGTGGAGGGGAGAGGGCGAGGAGAGGGGCGAGGTGTGGAGGGGGAGGGAGGAGGGGAGAGAGGAAGGGAGGGGGAGAGAGGAAGGGAGGGGGAGAGAGGAAGGGAGGGGGAGAGAGGAAGGGAGGGAGAAAGGGGTAGAGGGAGGGATGAACAGGCTGGAAAGGGGAAGTAGCAGACGCGATAAGGGAGAGCTAGAAGTATGGTAATGAATACTGAAAAATAAAAATCACCAGAGTATCAGTTTGCACTGACAAGTGATACAGCACTATCAACATGGTTCACCTCACGTCATGCCATGAGCAAGTGCATGCACGGCACGAGAATATACACGAGTGCACACGCCAGAATACCCAAAATGCCCTATTCTCTTTTGTGAACTACAAAAGACAATACAGCAAGGAAAAAAAAGGGTGCACTGGAAGAGAAGAGCCGAAAAGTAGAGAGAAGAAAAGCAAGAATAATCCAGGTGGTACCGCAGCCTCAACCTGCAGTGCAACCCCAGGAGCACGCTCGTCACTTGAACCCTTTCAGGGCATGATCTTGCAAAGGCTCTGATGCGTCTTGGTCAGTTGATGATCAGGCACTTCACCGGCATGACGTCATTATAATCTCATAGCTTCGTTACTCAGCAAATATTGCCCGATTTGGAACCAGAATAAAATAAAATGTAAAACTAGCAACGCCGTAACTGGCGAAATTTTTACCAGATGGTGAAACCAGAATATAATAATATAGTATACTTACATCCCTAACTTCAATATTATATATATAGATATATATATATATATATATATTATATATATATATATATATATCACTTTTTAGTTGTAGCTAAAGTGGGAGTAAAAGGTAGATATGATACAAGGAAAATACAAGCAGTAAGTGAGAGGTGAAGGTTTATAAACTAAAAGAGGAGGCAGTTAGGGTAAGATATAAACAACTATTGGAGGATAGATGGGCTAGTGAGAGTGTAGGCAATGGGGTCGAAGATGTATGGGGTAGGTTAAAGAATGTAGTGTTAGAGTGTTCAGCAGAAGTTTGTGGTTACAGGAAAGTGGGTGCGAGAGGGAAGAAGAGCGATTGGTGGAATGATGATGTAAAGAGAGTAGTAAGGGAGAAAAAGTTAGCATATGAGAGGTTTTTACAAAGTAGAAGTGATGCAAGGAGGGAAGAGTATATGGAGAGAAAAAGAGAGGTTAAGAGAGTGGTGAAGCAATGTAAAAAGAGAGCAAATGAGAGAGTGGGTGAGATGTTATCAACAAATTTTGTTGAAAATAAGAAAAAGTTTCGGAGTGAGATTAATAAGTTGAGGAAGCCTAGGGAAGAAATGGATTTGACAGTTAAAAATAGGAGAGGAGAGTTATTAAATGGAGAGTTAAAGGTATCTGGAAGATGGAGGGAATATTTTGAGGAGTTGTTAAATGTTGATGAAGACAGGGAAGCTGTGATTTCGTGTATAGGGCAAAGAGGAATAACATCTTGTAGGAGTGTGGAAGAGCCAGTTGTGAGTGTGGGAGAAGTTTGTGAGGCAGAGGGTAGAATGAAAGGGGGTAAGGCAGCTGGGATTGATGGGATAAAGATAGAATGTTAAAAGCAGGCGGGGATATAGTTTTGGAGTGGTTGGTGCTATTATTTAATAAATGTATGGAAGATAGTAAGGTACCTAGGGACTGGCAGAAAGTGTGTATTGTTCCTTTGTATAAAGGCAAAGGGGACAAAAGAGAGTGCAAAAATTATAGGGGAATAAGTCTGTTGAGTATACCAGGTAAAGTGTATGGTAGAGTTATTATTGAAAGAATTAAGAGTAAGACGGAGAGCAGGATAGCAGATGAACAAGGGGGCTTTAGGAAAGGTAGGGGATGTGTAGACCAAGTGTTTACAGTGAAACATATAGGTGAACATTATTTAGATAAGGGTAAAGAAGTTTTAGTGGCATTTATGGATTTGGAAAAGGCGTATGATAGGATGGATAGGGACGCAATGTGGCAGATGTTGCAGGTGTATGGAATAGGAGGTAGGTTACTGAAAGCAGTGAAGAGCTTTTATGAGGATAGTGAGGCTCAGGTTAGTGTGTGTAGGAGAGAGGGAGATGATTTCCCAGTAAAAGTAGGCCTTAGACAAGGATGTGTGATGTCACCGTGGTTGTTCAATATATTTATAGATGGGGTTGTAAGAGAAGTGAATGCGAGGGTCTTGGCAAGAGGTGTGGGGTTTCTGAAGAGAAGTTGCAGAGGTTGGTGGATGAATTTGGTAGGGTATGTAAAAGAAGAAAATTGAAAGTGAATATAGGAAAGAGTAAGGTGATGAGGATAACAAAAAGATTAGGTGACGAAAGATTGGATATCAGATTGGAGGGAGAGAGTATGGAGGAGGTGAATGTATTCAGATATTTGGGAGTGGACATGTCAGCAGATGGGTCTATGAAGGATGAGGTGAATCATAGAATTAATGAGGGGAAAAGGGTGAGTGGTGCACTTTGGAGTCTGTGGAGACAAAGAACTTTGTCCATGGAAGTAAAGGGGGGAATGTATGAGAGTATAGTTATACCAACACTCTTGTTGGTATAACTATACTGCAACGAGGAGAAGGCTGGAGGCAGTGGAGATGTCATGTCTGAGGTCAATGTGTGGTGTGAATATAATGCAGAGAATTCGGAGTTTGGAAATTAGGAGGAGGTGCGGGATTACCAAAACTATTATCCAGAGGGCTGAGGAGGGGTTGTCGAGGTGGTTCGGACATGTAGAGAGAATGGAACGAAACAGAATGACTTCGAGAGTGTATAAATCTGTAGTGAAGGGAAGGCTGGGTAGGGGTCGGCCTAGGAAAGGTTGGAGGGAGGGGGTAAAAGAGGTTTTGTGTGCGAGGGGCTTGGATTTCCAGCAAGCATGCGTGAGCGTATTTGATAGGAGTGAATGGAGACAAATGGTTTTTAATACTTGACGTGCTGTTGGAGTGTGAGCAAAGTAACATTTATGAAAGGATTCAGGGAAACAGGCAGGCCGGACTTGAGTCCTGGAGATGGGAAGTACAGTGTCTGCACTCTGAAGGAGGGATGTTAATGTTGCAGTTTTATAACTGTAGTGTAAAGCACCCCTCTGGCAAGACAGTGATGGAGTGATTGATGATGAAAGTGTTTCTTTTTCGGGCCACTCTGCCTTGGTGGGAATCGGCCGATGTGTTAATAAATAAAAATAAATAAATATATATATATATATATATATATATATATATATATATATATATATATATATATATATATATATATATAATGTCGTTCCGAATAGATAAAAGTGGGCGAGGGTGTGGTGGTGGGGCGAGGGGTGTGGTGGTGGTGGGTGATGGGGCGAGGGGTGTGGTGGTGGTGGGTGATGGGGCGAGGGGTGTGGTGGTGGTGATGTGATGGGGCGAGGGGTGTGGTGGTGGTGGAGGGTGATGGGGCGAGGGTGTGGTGGTGGTGAAGGGTGATGGGGCGAGGGGTGTGGTGGTGGGGTGATGGGGCGAGGGTGGTGGTGGTGGAGGGTGATGGGGCGAGGGGTGTGGTGGTGGAGGGGTGATGGGGCGAGGGTGTGGTTGTGGAGGGTAATGGGGCGAGAGGTGTGGTGGTGGAGGGGTGATGGGGCGAGGGAGACAAATATCCTCCATGGGAAAGGATGATGATGATGCCAAGACTATCATACACTTAACAATGGTGTTTCGATCGCTTAATGATCTGAGAAAATGTACCCCCGTATCCCCCTCTACCTGAATGCACACAAAATGAATGCTAGAGAGAATGCCTGGTATAAAAAGACGCGTAATCAAACACTAGGTCATATTTATCTGAAAAAGTTTCCGCCCTGGAACATTGATCAAAAAGTGATCAGGGTCACAGGAACCAAACATTTTCTAACAGATATATAATAGAGTTTACTCACGTGTCTTTTGAAAGGTACAGAGAGCTACACAGGTTTCTGAACCAGTTAAATATCAGTGCTGAAAACATCAAGTCACTCAGAAGAGGCAATGAAAGGCGCGTGAGTTTCCCTGTCTCCTAATATCATGGTTATTTTTTCCCTATAATCTACCTTGTCCATAATTACTATCGCATTTGCTTTGTCTGCTTTCGTAAGGTGAAGTCTAGGATCTTTCCTTAATTCAACACAATTGTTCTCAAAGATTTGTTAAGTTATACCATGAATAAAGGAAAGATCCTAGACTTCATCTTACGAAAGCAAACAAATCAAATGCGACAGTAATTATGGACAAGGTAGATTATAGGGAAAAAAATAACATTATTAGAAGACAGAGGATCTGACGTGCCCCTTAACAAGCTATGACATGAAAACTAATATCCCATTTTTTTTTCAATAAAAAATGGCAGTCATGTACACAGACCAAAACAAATTCGATTTTTCTATTACGATAACCAGCTTTGAGATTAAAGCAATCAGTAAAGATATTCTCTAGTTATCACACACAATATCCCAACATACACCATCACTTTAAGCTTGAAGCTATTCAGAAGTTGCAATCTCAAATGATCATCACTGAGAGGTTTGAAACCGACCGAATTAAGCATTCGTAAATAAATTATTGCATAAAATCAGCAGCATTCCAATGTTCCTAATTTCTTCATTTAACACTGGCAAATTAGTATGTACATATCCCAATATCAATTCAAACCCTTCTCTTAAAAAGATGCACCAATGTTTAAGGTTTGAAGCCGATCAGAGAGGCATTCTTCAGTTATTACAAAGGCAATTTAATTAATAAAATGGTTAAAGTAAAACTTACACAACCCAAAATGAATGTGTAGCTTCTTTTGAGGAAGTCCTACTAGCGCTAAAATGTTGAAGCAGACCACAACATGAAAATAATTAAACAATTTCTAAGTTTACTACCAGGTATATTGGCAAATTTGTACCTACACAGGCCATTACCTACATCGGTCATTAAAGAGTTCGTCAAAGAGAAGTGCTCAAGTTACTTCACATAAAAATATCATATTTTTTTTTATCTCCACACTGCAGTAACAACAATCTTCTAAGTAGAACACTCTAATAACAAGAACAACCATCTATGTAGAATACATCAGCATGGAAATTTTTAAGCCCATTAGATGAATTTTTCTAAAGTTATTACAAAAAAAAAAAAAAAAAAAAAACGGGAAATAGTTATATAAATTTTACGGCAGGGGGACCGCACGTTAATAATTTCATGATGCCTTAACCAGTTTTAGTTCACCTGCTTTGAAAATTTTCATCCGATTGAGGCATTCTGAAGTTATAAATGAAAACCTTGGAGGAAGGGAAAAAATCAGGCAACCACTTAAAGTTACCCATTCAGAGATACCTAATTACCCGACTTTAAGGTATCGACTCTCACAATTCTTCCCTCTCTCCTACCTTCCTACCTGACACGTACATGCTTTATTGGCACCATTATACCTGACGCCCTAACATGTTATATTACCCTAACCCCCAGCTAACTCACACCTAAACATTCTTTTTTAACCTACTTCATTTTTTCCTTGCACCCTTTTCTTGCATCTCCCTCTCCCTGGTAAGCCGTGGACTTCACTCTTCATTGTCAAGATAACTTTGTATAGCAAGGCATCAATCACTACTACATAATTTACTTTAGAATTCTAAACCTATAAAATTACTAAAAAACAAGGCTTATCAGTCCCATCTTTCAGACACAAACTGCGATAGAAAAAGTTCATTAACAACCATTGCGGTCAATGACGCTGATTTAAACAGTGACCAACTTCTTGACACTTATATGGAGACAACTGATCATAAACTCCACATAAGGACAACAGGGTCTACTGCACCCATTAATGTGCATACGTAAATAAAAAAAGAAAAAAAAGAAGAGTTGCTTGGCCTCCGACAGCCACATAATGCGAACACGTTCAATAATCAATTCGTAATAAATACATAAACAATGAGAGGATGGATAACTAAAACGTTCAAGACAAGCTGAGCCAATGATGATACTCAAAGTCACGTCTCTCCACGCTGGAATACTATTGTTTACTGACGGCCTTCTTCAAGGTAGGAGGGATTGCTAAGCTATATAACGTAGACACCTTCCACTGCCCGTATACACTTAAGCATCTGAACTACTGAGAATGTTTTAAGTCCCTTGACTTGTACTTCTTGGAACGTAAGTGAGAAAGGTACATCATTTTACACTTAGAAAATATGGAGGGACTGGTCCCAAACATCAACACCGAAATCACTTCCAATGAAAACGTGAGACTTGGCAGACGGTGCAACGCACCCTGAATAAAAAACAAGGGTGCGGTGAGAGCAAATTCGATAAGTGTTAGAAGCCCCAGACTTTTCAACGCTCTACCTTCGTGCACATGGAAGAATTACTAATAAACCTCTGGCTGTTTTCAAGATAATTTCTTCAAGTTAGTCCCTGACCAGCCGATGGACTGCGTGCGGTCAGGCAGAAACAGCCTGGATGATCAGGCCTTGATCCACCAGGAGGCAGGGTCTGAGGCCGGGCCACGGAAATGTTGACCCCCGAAAATAATCCTTCAGATATCCTTTTGGTCAAGTTGTGTATACTGTATACGCAAACTCAAGGTAGTCAGTAAGAGGCACTGGCATTCTTTAACGCCAAATGACTAGTTACTGTGTACCTTATACTCAAACCGCAAGAGCAAATGAATATACAAAGCCCTAGACGCTAGATCCTTAGAGGGATAAGAGAAGTACATTTGCATAAATATTATTTACAAATATGTAATATTTTTATCTGCAGCAAACAAATTCAGACTTTCTAGGATTTTTTCCGTTAATACAGTTACATGATGCCACTGTTCCCCTAGTAACAGTAATAAATAAGACTTGATGAGTGAGCAATGTCATCAGGCTGTTAATCAGACTACGCCATCAGAGGTTGACCCCAAATACCTCGGGTGTCATCTTACACAGTCATATTGTATCCAACATGCAGATATCAACGTGAGTGCCAGCAACTTTCCCAACCCGACCTAGCCTGACCTGACTTCTAACGTAAACAATTGCACCGACCACATTACCGTCGAGGTTCACGAGCCTCAAGGTAACATGTGTAACCTCTACACGCTATGATGCAAGCACGACACCAATCTTCCTGCGGCGAAGCAGCTGTCTTGGCTCATGCACTGCCTCTCATCTTAACCACCGCCACAACACATGGAGGTACAATTTTTCGAGGAGTCGAGTTACCTAACTCCACATTTTTATCCTCATTAAGTCTAAATTATTACTCTTCCCCCAATTACCTTGGAAGACACGTATTCTATTAAATCCTGACAATGCTCTCTATGGTGTTATTTTCTCTATTGTAGCAGGATTAAGATGTGATTGTGGGTTTTAGCCTGACAATATAGAGGAAGAAAAATGAAAGTTAAATCTGCTAGAGTGGAAGAACTAAGATGCAAACAATCATTATCTTTACACTAGTGTGCCTAACTTCTTTCATTCCTCGACGAACATTTTGCATCCTGTGCATCTTTCCTTCCCGCTTCTTCTCAGTTCAAAGACCATCATTACATCTCTATGAAAATGCTAAACCATGACAAACGGCTCATAATCAGACGCTGATGAAAACATTCCACAAATCTCACTTTCACTTCCCCAAATGGTACACATAATTTACACTCACCCTCCTCACTATGGAGCCTCAACACTTAATACACCGTTGAGCATCAAGACATTCGTTGTCGTCATAATATTGAGGACGCAACCCAACCTAAGGCATAATTTTTTGTATTATGCGATTTAAATTCGATGCCTCCATATACAATATTTAGGCTAGATTAAGAATGTTTAATATAATTTTACCAAATTCAGCCAAATACAATACAAATGCATGCAAAAATGTCTTAACAAGATATGTTTTGATGATGGAGGAAACGGGGAACCAAAAAGAAAACGGGGTTTTAAATATACACACTTCAAAACCAGCGTTCTGGTTCAGCGTCAGTGTCGTTCCTCCCAGGGGTCTTTAAAACAGATAAAAAAAAATGGGACACTGACTCCAAAGGGGTAATTAATCAACCATTCCAGTACAAGATAAAAGAGTCAATTAACATTCCAACCCGAGACCCCTTCTTCCCATCCTCATCCCAAATGACCTCCGCCACGCCACCCTGACCTCGGTATCAAGAGGTTACAATTTCTTTACAATCAACACGCACACACAAGCCCAGGAGTTACAGGATATAGCGCTCACACCGCACACTCATTTAGGTAATTATAAGGCTTTGTAAAATGAGAGAAGACATGAACAAAAGTATTATCGATATCGAGGGCTTCTTTATCCTACCAGCCCGGCTTTCGGCCAAACTTCCGTGTTGAGTGCCGGTTCAATCAGGCTGTTGCTGTTTGCGGAGATATCAGATCAAACAAAAATGGTCCCACATGGATGAATAGATGGCTGAAACATCTTTTAGAAGAGAAGAGAGGATTTTATAGGTGCATCAAAAGAGAAGATGGTTTAAACGCTTCTTAAATAATGAAAAATGAAACTTAGTGAACCGCGAACATGTCTTTGCTACAAAAAGAAAGACAGAACCGTACCATCGAATTATTGCCTAATCAGCATGACGTCAATAGTGACCAGATAACAGAACTGATGATAGTAGATAGTAGCAACACCGATTCACAAGAGGCCGTTTTTCCTACCAAATTTACTGACTTTTTTCAAATGAGGAATTTGAGGTGATGGACAGGATAATACACGTGTTGTTTATCTAAATTTCGGTAAGACTTAATAGAGTCCCGTAGATGATGAGATAGTTTAAGAGGCAGAGCACGGTATTGGTGCTACGATAAAGAAAATACAAGGTTGCAGAAATATATAAGAGAAAAAGGTGGTGATGAATGGTGGGTCTGTGGAGTACTACATGAGACACAATGGCTTAACATTAAAGTTATGATACTAATGTACAGACACGCTTATCATGAAGATCGTCTTCGTATTATTAACCTGAAGTGTTAGTAACCAATAAAGCCATAATGTCTGGTTTACTTCCATTGGGTTCCTTTGGTCCTCTTCCCCTGGATATGGTGCACAGCAGTTAACACCCTGATACCTACTTACCGTTATGTGACCAGAGGTAGCATGCCCAACGTTTCTACTGGTGCTGGGACTGCTCCTAAGTCCTTCAGATTTGAGCCTAAGGCGCTCACACTCGAGCCTCCAGTAATCCATAGCATACTATTATAAAATTCTATTACACTTAAAAAATTATGAATGTTATGAATTTGTGTTTATTAGCGACCACTGGAGTTTTAAAATATTGTATTACCAACATTAACAAACGATTCACTCTATCACACTAATAGACGTGTACAAAGGAACCTTGTGCATGTGTTCACTGGTACATAAACAACAGCGCTATGAGAATTACCCATTGTTTTCAAAAGCAAAACAAATGCTTTATGCAAATAAATGTAAGAGTGCATCACAAATCAGGGTGATAAACCCGTCCGGTCTAATAAGGAGCGAACAGGGGCCGCTACCCACCCCCTTCCTTCAGCTGTTATCTTCACCCCCACTCCACCCTCTACTCACCCACCCAACCCCAATCCATCCAACCTTCACCCTCCCACCCTCCACACCTCACCCACTCCCTACACCCTTCACACCTCACCCACTCCCTACACCCTCACACCTCACCCACTCCCTACACCCTCACACCTCACCCACTCCCTACACCCTCACACCTCACCCACTCCCTACACCCTCCACACCTCACCCACTCCCTACACCCTCCACACCTCACCCACTCCCTACACCCTCCACACCTCACCCACTCCTACACCCTCCACACCTCACCCACTCCTACACCTCCACACCTCACCCACTCCTACACCCTCCACACCTCACCCACTCCCTACACCCTCCACACCTCACCCACTCCCTACACCCTCCACACCTCACCCACTCCCTACACCCTCCACACCTCACCCACTCCCTACACCCTCCACACCTCACCCACTCCTACACCCTCCACACCTCACCCACTCCCTACACCCTCCACACCTCACCCACTCCCTACACCCTCCACACCTCACCCACTCCCTACACCCTCCACACCTCACCCACTCCCTACACCCTCCACACCTCACCCACTCCCTACACCCTCCACACCTCACCCACTCCCTACACCCTCCACACCTCACCCACTCCCTACACCCTCCACACCTCACCCACTCCCTACACCCTCCACACCTCACCCACTCCCTACACCCTCCACACCTCACCACTCCCTACACCCTCCACACCTCACCCACTCCCTACACCCTCCACACCTCACCCACTCCCTACACCCTCCACACCTCACCCACTCCCTACACCTCCACACCTCACCACTCCCTACACCCTCCACACCTCACCCACTCCCTACACCCTCCACACCTCACCCACTCCCTACACCCTCCACACCTCACCCACTCCCTACACCCTCCACACCTCACCCACTCCCTACACCCTCCACACCTCACCCACTCCCTACACCCTCCACACCTCACCCACTCCCTACACCCTCCACACCTCACCCACTCCCTACACCCTCCACACCTCACCCATCCCTACACCCTCCACACCTCACCACTCCTACACCTCCACCTCACCCACTCCTACACCCTCCACACCTCACCCACTCCATACACCCTCCACACCTCACCCACTCCATACACCCTCCACACCTCACCCACTCCATACACCCTCCACACCTACCACCCTCACTCCACACTACCACCCATCACCCTCCCCCACCCACTCCATACACCCTCCACACCTCACCCACTCCATACACCCTCCACACCTCACCCACTCCATACACCCTCCACACCTCACCCACTCCATACACCCTCCACACCTCACCCACTCCATACAACCTTCTCGCCACACTCACCCAAACCCTTCACCTAACCTTTGATATACTTTTGAAGAGTTTCGAGAGTTTCTCTACTATCTGAGCCCGGCCATGGGCCAGGCTCGTCTGGTGCTTGCCTGGTCAACCAGGCTGTTGCTGCTGGAGGCCCGCTGCCCAACATATCCGTCACAGCCTGGTTGATCTGGCACCTGGTGAAGATATTTGTCCAGTTTCCTCTTGAAGGCTTCTACACTTGTTCCAGCCATGTTTCTGATATCTTCTGGTAAGATGTTGAATAGTCTGGGACCCCGGATGTTGATACAGTGCTCCCTTATTGTCCCCACCGCACCCCTGCTCCTCACTGGGTTTATTTTACACTTCCTCCCATATCTCTCACTCCAGTATGTTGTTATGGCAGTGTGCAGATTTGGTACCAGGGCCTCGAGTACTTTCCAGGTATATATTATCATGTATCTCTCTCTCCTCCGCTCCAATGAGTACATGTTCAAGACTTGAAGGCGTTCCCAATAATTTAGATGTTTCACTGGCTCAATGTGAGCCGTAAACGATCTCTGAATTTGTTCCAGCTCTGATATTTCTCCTGCCCTGAACGGGGCCGTCAGCACAGAGCAGTATTCTAAGTGAGGGAGCACTAGCGATTTGAAGAGTGTCACCATCGGCATTATTTCCCTTGTTTTGAAGGTTCTCAATACCCACCCCGTCATCTTCCTGGCTGTTGTGATCTTTGTCTTGTTATGACCTTTAAAAGAAAGATCAGCAGCCATAATTATTCCCAAGTCCTTTACGTGTTCCTTTCGTTCTATTTGGCGACTCTCTTGAGTTTTCTATAACTGCCCACTGCAAAACTCTGCTTATGTCTTCCTGTAATTTTCCAGTGTCCTCTACCGTAGTGACTTTCACGCTTATTTAGTGTCATCTGCAAATGACGATAGAAAAGTGTGCCTGGTGTTTTTATCTATGTCTGCTATGAGGATGAGAAACAGCAGAGGTGCCAGGACAGTGCCTTTGGGTTCTGTGTGTTAGGAAATCGAAAATCCATCTGCCTATCTTCCCTGTAATGCCAATGGCTCTCATTTTGTGCGCTATCACTCCATGATCGCATTTGTCAAACGCCTTTGCAAAATCTGTGTAAATCACATCTGCGTTTTGGTCGTCTTCCAATGCCTCCGTAATTCTGTCATAATGGTTCAGCAGCTGTGACAGGCATGATCGTCCCGCTCTAAAGCCATGGTGGTTCGGGTTATGTTGGTTGTGCTGGGCCATGAACTTTGTAATCTGCCGTCTCATCATTCTTTCGAAGATTTTTATGATGTGAGAAGTTAGGGCTACTGGTCTGTAATTTTTAGCTAGTGCTCTACTACTTACCTAGTTCTCTACTACTACACACTAACTTCCTAACACAAACACCACAACCACTACACAAAGTCCACACCAATTTTATATCCACCCTCCTACATTGTACATATCATACCCATCCATATTACGCCTTAGAAGACGCCTCTCACTGAATGCGATCAGTAAGCCAGTAACAGCTCTGCCGTAGACCACTACAGGGGAAAAATATCTACTACATTCGTGTCTGTGTTACGAAGCACCCAAGTGTGTAAACACTCCACTGGTGGTTTCCCGCGCTCCCACGATATATCCAACGGCACCAATGAATGGATCATATTATGAAGGCAAGTGTCAGGTGAGTTTTCTCTGACGAATGTAATAAGAACACAACAACAGTGTAATATATTCACAATGCATGAAACTGCCACCCCTTTTACACATCCACATCGAGAGAATATCCAGTTAAAAGATGATCATCAATGCAATCCCTCTACACCACACGTAACTACCATATATCCTTCACACATCCCCGTGGAGTGGTATCTAGCCTCAACAACATTCATCTGTCAACTATTTTCCCCTTCCTCCCGCACACAAGCTTTCAAATTCTGCTTTTTGGCCTTTTACTATAATAAACAACACGTCAAAACGCTTGGCTTGTGTTGCAATAATTAGAGCAGCTGAACCCCACTTCTCATGAAGGCGACCTGGGCGAGCATAATATACACTAACCTTCAAGGCGGGGCACGAAAATAAAATCTGGTATATACAACCTCTCCTAATTTACATACGTAATATTCTTATTTGGTTTCCAACAAATTGAAATTTGACTTATAGCCAAGAGAACACAAACCATTTCTTTGCTCATTGTGTGTAAGGATACGAAGTTCTTACTTAAGTAATATTTAACTTTAGAAATTTTGATGATACAGCCTATGTACTTTAGGTTTATAACACTCTGGGTTTATAATAGTTTACAATAATGGTTAGTATATATATGTATTCTTCATCAGATTTACAATGGTTGGGGGTAAATCCTATGTACCCATGTTTACCCATATACATATATACTGCATTTACAACAGGTTTCAAGAAGACACTGCAAACACCTCTACTTTCATTAGTGGCGTATTCGCCCGCTACATAATGCACTGCCTCCATAACTCACAAGGACACACAACACTGATCATTTATCACTGTGTTCATCTACTTGCAATTATCTCTGAACTAAACAAGAGCGACGCCCTGGCCGCTGAGGAACGCCCACTGGCTCTCCATTCCTCACAATTATTATATTCACGAAGAAACTTTAAATCCGAAGGGTTTACGCAGTACCTGGGAAATGGAAGGGAGATCAGGTTCGAGCCAAAAGTGGAGAGGGGTAGCTCCATTTCCTCGGATCAAGAGCTTCACCATCATCAAGTTACTCCAGTTGAAGGGTGCAGACCAGAGTCATTTGGCATGTTAGTGATCGAGTTACACTTAACATGGTAAGTAGTTTGGTGCGTGTGACCGGTTCAACCTGCACACCTTAATGTGTTGTGATGTGGCATCACATTAAAGAACCATCAACACTGTACACCTTAATGTGTTGTGATGTGGCATCACATTAAAGAACCATCAACACTGTACACCTTAATGTGTTGTGATGTGGCATCACATTAAGGAATCATCAACACTGTACACCTTAATGTGTTGTGATGTGGCATCACATTAAGGAATCATCAACACTGTACACCTTAATGTGTTGTGATGTGGCATCACATTAAGGAATCATCAACACTGTACACCTTAATGTGTTGTGATGTGGCATCACATTAAGGAACCATCAACACTGTACACCTTAATGTGTTGTGATGTGGCATCACATTAAGGAATCATCAACACTGTACACCTTAATGTGTTGTGATGTGGCATCACATTAAGGAACCATCAACACTGTACACCTTAATGTGTTGTGATGTGGCATCACATTAAGGAATCATCAACACTGTACACCTTAATGTGTTGTGATGTGGTATCACATTAAGGAACCATCAACACTGTACACCTTAATGTGTTGTGATGTGGCATCACATTAAGGAATCATCAACACTGTACACCTTAATGTGTTGTGATGTGGCATCACATTAAGGAACCATCAACACTGTACACCTTAATGTGTTGTGATGTGGCATCACATTAAGGAACCATCAACACTGTACACCTTAATGTGTTGTGATGTGGCATCACATTAAGGAATCATCAACACTGTACACACTAATGTGTTGTGATGTGGCATCACATTAAGGAACCATCAACACTGTACACCTTAATGTATTGTGATGTGACGTCACATTAAGGAACCATAAACAATATACACCTTAATGTGTTGTGATGTGACGTCACATTAAGGAACCATCAACACTGTACACCTTAATGTGTTGTGATGTGGCATCACATTAAGGAACCATAAACAATATACACCTTAATGTATTGTGATGTGACGTCACATTAAGGAACTATCAATAATACTTCAGTGAATAAGAACACTTCGACTTCAAATGCAGGCCGGAATTTCGCACAAAAATATTATAAAATTAATAGTTAAAGCTCATCATTAGGGAGTTAACAGTGTGCCAAATCGGTGCCCTGAAGTTCTTACGCGAGAACTCCATGGCACCGATTTAGTAAAGTGCTATTAATTGACAAACCCCTAATGGAAATACGTCACACCGTTTGATTTAATTTGGCTTTCCTAGATTAAATAACCAGGGTGTGTTGCCTATATCGTACTGTGTGCTACTAGCACCAGTGGCCTGATTTATCCCACTATCAACCAACAGGCCTAATATGGGACAGGGCCGCATGGGCGATGACTCCTGAATCGACTACGGGCGAGCAAGAATGTATGCCTATGAACACTATGCTTAATAAAAATATTGTAGAAATTGATGGTGTGTGTCAAGTCATTGGTCAATATTTAGTTTCGGAGCTCCACTGATAATGTATGCGTTTTGCAATGGAGATAGTTTTATGTAGTGCAAATTGTTATAAAATGTGGTTTGGGGATTATTATTATATTTTACTATATTTATATGCCGGGTAATAAGTGAAACATGGTATGCTTCCCCTTATTTTAAAATTATCTTCTAAATTGGTTTGTGAGTTAATTAAGGTTGGGTTGGGTTAATTTCCCCATGACCCAGTCCCAGACCAGGCCTCTTGGAAGATCAACGACTGATCAACCAGGCTGTTACTTACTTACTGCTGGCGACATGGAATGCAAAGTAGGAACCACAGCCCGGCTTATCAGCCACTGATTGGAGTAACTTGTACGGTTTCCCTTGAAGATAGTCAGAGGTTCGTTGGTAATTTTCCTTATACAAGGGAGGGAGTTGAAGAGTCGGGGACCTCTGACAGTCGTCGAATTCCTGTTTTTTTTTAATGGAGGTATTTTGCACCGTCTGCCAAGGATCTCGATGTCCTACAGAGTGATTTTGGCGTTCAGGTTTGGGACCAGCCCCTCTAGGATTTTCTAGGAGAAAATTATGTACTTTTCTCGCCTACGTTTCAAGGCATATGAGAAGAAATATTCAGGATTTATATTTTAATAACTACTTTTAGCTTCCTCTGTCACTCTTGGACTCTGATTCATTCAGCTTGAGTTCAATATTTTCTATTTACCTGGCCAGTGCTTCCTTCCACATTTCTGATAGTCTAGCACGCTCTAGAAGCTTTGATTATTCGCCTTACCCTATAAAGGAAGCATCTCTCTCTTGTTTACTTCTCTACTTTTTCCTTATTGGAATGTGCCTTAAGTATATACTTCTAGTACCGCAGAGGTGATCCTTTCTAGACACTGGTTTAGACGCATGTTATGTAAAATATATTTCAAGCATATTCCGTTAAGAACACGATTTATTTGATCCCAATTGATGTTGTTGCTGTTAAAGTCGAATCTGGTGAAAACAGCTACAAGTCACTTGTTCTCCATACGCTGGAATACTGCTGTACTCTAACAGCCCCTTTTAAGGCGGGTGAAATTGTGGATCTCGAGAATGTACAAAGAACCTCCACTGCATGTATAAGTTGCGTCAAGCACCTTAATTACCGGGAACGTTTGAAGTCCCTTGACCTGTACTCCTCGGAATGCAGGTGAGAGATGCATAATTACAAACAGAAAATCCTTCGGGGACTGGTCCCATATCTGCACACATAAATCAGTCCTAACGAAAGCAAAAGACTCGGCAGACTATGCACTGTAACCCCAGTGAAAAGAAGGGGCGTCATGAGTACATGAGTCCTCTTACACAATAAGTGTATGGAACCACATTAGTATTATTATCAAAAGAAGCGCTAAACCACAGGAGTTATACAGCGCGATATGGAACCACAAGACTATTCAACAGCCTACCATCATACAGATGAGGATTATCAACAGAATAGACCCCTAGCTGGTTTCAAGAGGGAATCAGATAAGTTCCTAAAGTCAGTTCCTGACCAGCCGGGCTGTGGATCATACGTTGGACTACCTGCGGTCAGCAGTAAAAGCCTGGTTGATCAGTCCCTGATCCACCGGGAGGCCTGGTCATGGACGAGGCCGCCTGGGCGTTGACCCTCGAAACACTCAAGGCCGACTCTAGGTAGGAAGGAATGCCGTTGAAGGGACTTAAAGCAGACACTTGATTTGAGTGTATACGAGCAATTAAAGACCTCTAAGTTTTCCAGCTTAGCAATCACGCCTGACTTATAGGGAGCCGTCAATATTGAGCAGTATTCCAGCCCGGAGTGAACAAGTGACTTAATTACTGGTTCAGCATCTCGTCTTGAAAGTTGTAATTACATGGCTCGCTGCAGTGTTTTAGAATCTCAGGTTGAAGTGTTGAAGGAGGTTCTACTTCTTCAGGAGGAAAATAGGAGGCTGAAGCTTCGCCTAGGAGGGTTTGGGAGTGAGTGTGAGATGGTTGGTGCTGGTAAGGAGGAAATGGTTACCAACAGTGAGAGTGGCAGCCGCTTTA
>WNWK01000536.1:0-7500 GCA_009830355.1 Cherax destructor
ATCCTCAAAGTCCTGTGAAAACTTATCTTTTTAAGTCAGTATTATTGGTGCAACATCCTCTCCATTCTTACTAGAAGCTACTCTTAATACACATTTGAAGAAATCTGAAAGTCCCTTCAAAGAAATCTTAAAGAAAAGTTTCTATGTGGACAATCTTCAAGGTACTGTGAAAAAAGAGGAGGATTTGAAATCCTTATATAGAGAAGCTAACAAGGAGATGGAAGAAGCAAATATGCCTCTAAGGATGTGGAATACTAATTCCAATCAATTAAGGGAACTTATCAAAGAAGATTTCCCTGAAGCTGAAATTCCTGAATGCAACAACATGCTTGGACTTAATTGGAACACACAGGAAGACACTTTGAGCCTCAAAAGGATAAACAATAAATCAAGCAGTACACTTACTAAACGTAGTTTACTGTCAGAGGTATCACAATGTTTTGATCCTCTAGGACTCGTCTCACCAATTACCATAAAAGGTAAAATGCTTGTTCAAGAAGCATGGAAGCTCAAAATAGGTTGGGATGAGAACTTGCCTCTAGAAATGAGTCAAGAATGGGATGAAATGTCCAAGGAGTTTAAACAACTTCATCAAATTAAATTTCCCAGACAAATAGGTCAAGAGGGAAACAAGTACACATTACATGTGTTCTGTGATGCGTCAACCAGAGGTTATGGCGCTGTAGCTTACATGAGTAACGCTGAAGGAAGTACTTTAATTACTTCAAAGGCCAGGGTTGCACCCTTGAAGGTCAGAACAGTACCACAATTGGAACTGACAGCACTCTATGTAGGTACAAAATTAGCTGTCTATCTCAACAAAGTACTTGATCATCTCACTATTGAAAAAACTGTGATCTGGAGTGACAATGAAGCAGTTCTCCAGTGGTTAAGAAATAATAAGAGTAAGTTGGTCTATGTACAGAATAGAGTAGCAGAAATAAGAGAGATGCAGAGAGACTATCTCTTTCTCCACGTCTCTACAAGACGGTGATTCTTCAGCGGCATTCTACAATCAAGACAGCATTTCCGCCGTATATGGTGGAGCCAACACCATCGCTCAAAGTTACACGAGCAAGGTAAGAATTGGATGATCTGGTTAAAACAGGGAACTGCGCAGTTCTTGTATTCAAGAACATTCAATTTTTACCTTGCTCGTTAACTTTGAGCGATGGTGTTGGCTCCACCTATACGGCGGAAATGCTGTCGTTTGTAGAATGCCGCTGAAGAATCACCGTCTTGTTTCGATGGAGTTCACTTGCGATGTCTCTACGTTTCTCCTTTTTGCAGTCTGAAGCTGCGCACACTTCTGAATATACTGCAATGTTGATGTTAATCACTAAACGCGCTGGAACAGAGTTCTTATCTTATTTCCCGACGTTAGTGGAGATTAAATGATATAACGGACGCGAACGAGTAATGTCTTTGTTGATTTACGTCGCCTCGCGCCGCATGACTACTAGAGTCGTATGACCCGTTCTTGCGGTGGCCAAATTCAATCTGACCGCTAGTGCTGCTTTTTGCAGCCTCGTGCAACCATGTGGCGCCACGCGGTGCCTCGTGATGATGTGGTCAGCACAATTCTTGACACACTGTTGACAGTACATCTGGCATTAATTAAATTGTTTATGCAGCCAGACGCGCCTCCTCTGGCCCTTTCCTAAGGGTGGAAAGGGTAAGGGCCCTTACCAAGGGTAGTAAGGGCGCATACCCCCCTCCTTTGGAGAATTTTCTCCACAGATAGGATGGATAATGAGAACGTTCAAAACAAGAGATGCCAAGGAAATGATAATCCTTTTCAAACCACTTGTTCTCTCTAGGCTGGAATACTTCTGTACATTAACATCTCCGTTCAAAGCAGGTGAAATTGCAGATCTAGAGAGTGTACAGAGAACCTTTACTGCACATATAAGTTCTATCAAACACCTTAACTACTGGGAATTCTTGAAAGCGATGACTTGTACTCGCTGGAATGTAGGCGAGAGAGATATATCATAATCTACACTTGGAAAATCCTAGAAGGACTGGTCCCAAATCTGTTCACAGAAATCACTCCCTACAAAAGTAAAAAACTGGGGGCGGTGCAAAATACCCCCAATGAAAAGTAGGGGTGCCATTGGTACACTAAGAGAAAACACCATAAGTGTCCGGGGCCTAAGATTGCTCAACAGCCTCCCACCATGCATAAGGGGAATTACCAAAAGACCCCTGGCTGTCTTCAAGAGGGAGCTGAGTAGATACTTAAAGTCGGTGTTATATCAGCCGGGCTGTGGTTCGTACGTTGGACTACGTGCGGTCAGCAATAACAGCCTAGTTTGTTAGGCCCTGATCCACTGGGAGGCCTAGTCGTGAACCTGGCCGCGTGGGCGTTGATCCCCGGAATACCCTCCAGGTAGACACACACACACACACACACACACACACACACACACACACACACACACAACACACACACACACACACACACATAACACACAACACACATACATACACACACAGCTGGAAGCTGAAAACACAGATGAGTCACAGGGATATTAGGAAGTATTTCTTCAGGAAGTGGAATGACCTGGACAGCACAGTGGAAGAAGCAAGACTTAAATAGCTGCAAAAAACATGTACGATTAGGCTCTCGAAGCCAGGAGAATGTGAATCCAATAAGGGCCGGCGATGATCCGGGGCCAGGAGCTGAGACAAATAAGTGAGTATTCTCTACGTCTCTCTCTACTGTACCCTGTACCGACGCCTTTCTTGATGCATACACATAGACCTTCAACACCTGTAACCCGTGTACTGACTCGTATACTACTCTTTGTACTCATGACTCTTAGTGGAGCAGACATGACCATGAGGACACACAGGCGTGTTGACACCACGACAAGGAGAGTTGACACGGGCAGGCACGTGCTTAGCCGCCAGATGTACGGACAAGGGTGGACCAGCCATGGGTACGCGTCTACCAGACACGGCTAGACGTCTTGTGACGTAAATATACGACTGTTAGGGCGTATACTTATGAGTGTCGGAGGGTCGTGTAGGTCGTAAATGATCGTCATCAAGATAACAACATCCAGCAGGTGTGTCGTCATGGCGTGAGTCAACTACTTGTCCTCTACTATTACCAACACAAGGCTTCCCCCGGTGTTAGTGTTAAGGTTCCCCCGGTGTTAGTGTTAAGGTTCCCCCGGTGTTAGTGTTAAGGTTCCCCAGGTGTTGGTGTTAAGGTTCCCCCGGTGTTAGTGTTAAGGTTCCCCCGGTGTTAGTGTTAAGGTTCCCCCGGTGTTAGTGTTAAGGTTCCCCCGGTGTTATTGTTAAGGTTCCCCAGGTGTTGGTGTTAAGGTTCCCCCGGTGTTAGTGTTAAGGTTCCCCGGTGTTAGTGTTAAGGTTCCAGGTGTTGGTGTTAAGGTTCCCCGGTGTTAGTGTTAAGGTTCCCCCGGTGTTAGTGTTAAGGTTCCCCAGGTGTTAGTGTTAAGGTTCCCCCGGTGTTAGTGTTAAGGTTCCCCGGTGTTAGTGTTAAGGTTCCCCGGTGTTAGTGTTAAGGTTCCCCGTGTTAGTGTTAAGGTTCCCAGGTGTTAGTGTTAAGGTTCCCAGGTGTTGGTGTTAAGGTTCCCCGGTGTTAGTGTTAAGGTTCCCCCGGTGTTAGTGTTAAGGTTCCCCCGGTGTTAGTGTTAAGGTTCCCCAGGTGTTGGTGTTAAGGTTCCCCCGGTGTTAGTGTTAAGGTTCCCCCGGTGTTAGTGTTAAGGTTCCCCAGGTGTTAGTGTTAAGGTTCCCCCGGTGTTAGTGTTAAGGTTCCCCCGGTGTTAGTGTTAAGGTTCCCCCGGTGTTAGTGTTAAGGTTCCCCCGGTGTTAGTGTTAAGGTTCCCAAGGTGTTAGTGTTAAGGTTCCCCGGTGTTAGTGTTAAGGTTCCCCCGGTGTTAGTGTTAAGGTTCCCCAGGTGTTATTGTTAAGGTTCCCCCGGTGTTAGTGTTAAAGTTTCCCCCGGTGTTAGTGTTAAGGTTCCCCGGTGTTAGTGTTAAGGTTCCCCGGTGTTAGTGTTAAGGTTCCCAGGTGTTAATGTTAAGGTTCCCCGGTGTTATTGTTAAGGTTCCCCGGTGTTATGTTAAGGTTCCCCGGTGTTAGTGTTAAGGTTCCCAGGTGTTAGTGTTAAGGTTCCCCGGTGTTAGTGTTAAGGTTCCCCGGTGTTAGTGTTAGGTTCCCCAGGTGTTAGTGTTAAGGTTTCCCGGTGTTAGTGTTAAGGTTCCCCAGGTGTTAGTGTTAAGGTTCCCCGGTGTTAGTGTTAAGGTTCCCAGGTGTTAGTGTTAAGGTTCCCCGGTGTTAGTGTTAGGTTCCCAGGTGTTAGTGTTAAGGTTCCCGGTGTTAGTGTTAAGGTTCCCCGGTGTTAGTGTTAAGATTCCCAGTTGTTAGTGTTAAGGTTTCCAGGTGTTAGTGTTAAGGTTCCCGGTGTTAGTGTTAAGGTTCCCCGGTGTTAGTGTTAAGATTCCCCAGGTGTTAGTGTTAAGGTTCCCCCGGTGTTAGTGTTAAGGTTCCCCGGTGTTAGTGTTAAGGTTCCCCCGGTGTTAGTGTTAAGGTTCCCCAGGTGTTAGTGTTAAGGTTCCCCCGGTGTTAGTGTTAAGGTTCCCCGGTGTTAGTGTTAAGGTTCCCCCGGTGTTAGTGTTAAGGTTCCCCCGGTGTTATTGTTAAGGTTCCCCTGGTGTTAGTGTTAAGGTTCCCCCGGTGTTAGTGTTAAGGTTCCCCCGGTGTTATTGTTAAGGTTCCCCCGGTGTTATCAGTGTCAGTGTTGTTATTGAGTCTTGACTTGATTCCGCTCTACACTGGGCGAAACAGTGTAGCAATAAAATCTTCAGCCAGCTGTCTCTACCTCAGAGAGGTTCTACTTCAGGGAGGTTCTACCTCAGAGAGGTTCTACTTCAGGGAGGTTCTACTTCAGGGAGGTTCTACCTCAGAGAGGTTCTTCTTCAGGGAGGTTCTACTTCAGGGAGGTTCTACTTCAGGGAGGGTCTACTTCAGGGAGGTTCTACTTCAGGGAGGTTCTACTTCAGGGAGGTTCTACTTTAGGGAGATTCAACTTCAGGGAGGTTCTACTTCAGGGAGGTTCTACCTCAGAGAGGTTCTACTTCAGGGATGTTCTACTTCAGGGAGGTTTTACTTCAGGGAGGTTCTACTTCAGGGAGGTTCTACTTCAGGGAGGTTCTACCTCAGAGAGGTTCTACTTCAGGGAGGTTCTACTTCAGGAAGGTTCTACCTCAGAGAGGTTCTTCTTCAGGGAGGTTCTACTTCAGGGAGGTTCTACTTCAGGGAGGGTCTACTTCAGGGAGGTTCTACTTCAGGGAGGTTCTACTTCAGGGAGGTTCTACTTCAGGGAGGTTTTACTTCAGGAAGGTTTTACCTCAGAGGTTCTACTTCAGGGAGGTTCTACTTCAGGGAGGTTCTACCTCAGAGAGGTTATACTTCTGGGAGGTTCTACCTCAGGGAGATCCTACTTCAGGGCGGTCGTATCTCAGAGAGGTTCTACTTTAGGGAGGTTCTATTTCAGAGAGGTTCTACCTCAGGGAGGTTCTACCTCAGAGAGGTTCTACTTCAGGGCGGTTCTACCTCAGAGAGGTTCTACTTCAGGGAGGTTCTACCTCAGGGAGGTTCTACCTCAGAGAGGTTTAACTTCAGGGAGGTTCTATTTCAGAGAGTTTCTACTTCAGGAAGGTTCTACCTCAGAGAGGTTATACTTCTGGGAGGTTCTACCTCAGGGAGATCCTACTTCAGGGCGGTTGTACCTCAGAGAGGTTCTACTTCAGGGAGGTTCTATTTCAGAGAGGTTCTACTTCAGAGAGGTTCTACTTCAGAGAGGTTCTACTTCATGGAGGTTCTACCTCAGAGAGGTTATACTTCTGGGAGGTTCTACCTCAGGGAGATCCTACTTCAGGGCGGTTGTACCTCAGAGAGGTTCTACTTCAGGGATGTTCTATTTCAGAGAGGTTCTACCTCAGGGAGGTTCTATCTCAGAGAGGTTCTACTTCAGGGAGGTTCTACTTCAGGGATGTTCTTCCTCAGAGAGGTTCTACTTCAGGGAGGTTCTACCTCAGGGAGATTCTACTTCAGGGAGATTTTTCCCCAGAGAGGTTCTACCTCAGAGGTTGGTCACTTCCACGGTAGATGGCACAGGGTAATGGCAGCGAATCACACTGACTTCACTGGGTCATTTCAGGGTAAAAATATATTCATAATGTATATATTATTTGTATATAATAGGTGTTCCCCAGTAAACTGTGGCATCTCTTACCCTTGTAACCTTCATCATCTGAATACATATACTTTTCTTACTTCCCTTCATAGTTTGCTTTTATTATATATATATATATATATATATATATATATATATATATATATATATATATATATATATATATATATATATATATATATATATATATATATATATATATATGGTAATAGGTTGGTAGACAACAACCACCCAGGGAGGTACTACCGTCCTGCCAAGTGAGTGTAAAACGAAAGCCTGTAATTGTTTTACATGATGGTAGGATTGCTGGTGTCTTTTTTCTGTCTCATAAACATGCAAGATTTCAGGTACATCTTGCTACTTCTACTTACACTTAGGTCACACTACACATTCATGTACAAACATATATACTATACACACCCCTCTGGGTTTTCTTCTATTTTCTTACTAGTTCTTGTTCTTATTTCCTCTTATCTCCATGGGGAAGTGGAACAGAATTCTTCCTCCGTAAGCCATGCGTGTCGTAAGAGGCGACTAAAATGCCGGGAGCAAGGGGCTAGTAACCCCTTCTCCTGTATATGTTACTAAATGTAAAAGGAGAAACTTTCGTTTTTCCTTTTGGGCCACCCTGCCTCGGTGGCCACCCTGCCTCGGTGGTCCACCCTGCCTCGGTGGGCCATCCTGCCTCGGTGGCCACCCTGCCTCGGTGATCCACCCTGCGTCGGTGGTCCACCCTGCCTCGGTGGTCCACCCTGCCTCGGTGGTCCACCCTGCCTCGGTGGCCACCCTGCCTCGGTGGTCCACCCTGCCTCGGTGGGCCACCCTGCCTCGGTGGGAAACGGCCGACATGTTGAAAGATATATATATATATATATATATATAACTGACAGGTTGTAAAATGTTATATTAATAATGAAGAAATTGAAACAGTGAGAAATATTATTGCAGTTTAGAAGTAGTGGTAAACCCATGTGGGTAATAGTGAGCGAGGTAGATGTAAACAGATAAACTAGATGAGGTTACCTTTAGCCCAGCCAGTGAGGACGTTACCCAGGTACACCACCTTGTAGGTGGGGTCATACTCTGTGATGGTAACACTCTTCTTCCTCCACAACTTCTTCAAGTTCATGTTGGGCATGATGCAGAGCCTCTTCCCCTCCCCCCCCTCCCTTCACTAGCAGTATTCTCCGTGCACTCAGCGCCGCCACTCGTGCACCCAGCCGCCCCTCACTCTGGGGTGCTGCACCCCGCCGCCCCTCACTCTGGGG
>WNWK01000536.1:10000-62500 GCA_009830355.1 Cherax destructor
ACAGTCTACATTTCGCTCTGCCACCTACCATATGGTCATCCTCGACCATATGCTTGCTTGAAAAACAACTTTGTCTCTCTCTCGCAGGAACGGTACAGAACACACACAAAATATATATATTTATGTATGTGGACATGGGAAAAAAACTTCCTACAGAAAGGGAAGAAAAAAAAAGGTGGTGTGCTTGGTGGTTTAAGGCAGTGATCCTCGGAGGCATCACTGCGCGCCTTCCTGCGTCTGGACAGATACTGCAACACAGGAGACATCGCTGCAGCTGAGCTGTGGGTGACGTCGCGATGTGACGTCAGGGCAGCATCGTGATGTCAGTGGAGTGATGCAGGCGGCATGGTGATGTCATGGGTTGATGCAGGCAGCAGACCACAGCATGGCTTGGGATCTGGCTTGGTATCCCATGTGGCTTATAGATCCACGTGGCTCATGGATCCACATGGCTTGTAGATCCACATGGCTTGTAGATCCACATGTGGCTTCGTGATCCAAGTGGCTTCGACCTTGGGCACTCGGATACACAGCTCTGACAAAGAATTCACACTGAATTCACAGAAAGCAGAGAGAGAGAGTGAGTGCATGGTGGTGTAGGGTAGTGTGGTGTCGAGGCGCATGGTAGCATCGTGAGGCGAGGGGCGTAAGGTGGAACAAGGACCGCCGTGCCTTGCTACTCTCACCTCACAACACAAGAGGAAGACACCCACACTAGTCGCTGAAATCACCACAAACTCACCTCTGACTTGCTGAAATAGCTGTGCTGAGCTGAACAACAACAGCAGAACATAGTGGTAACCCTGAATACATGACTTGAGAACAGCGTGGCGCACTGTGGCATGGAGTCGCAGGCACATGACTTATGTTTCTTGGAGAAATTAAACAAATTTTGGCCTGGATCCTGCTTGTACCTGTGTCTGGATACTGAGACTTGCAGATAAAACATCAGGATAACTTGTTGAGAAATGGATGCTTCTTGTGTGGGGCGATGAAGTGAAGACAACATCTTCCTATCCCCTTCCCTCCCTCCTGTCCGAGGGCAACACACTTGCTGCCACCACCACTTCCACCATTTATCATGATTAATTATGTGTCGTTGATCAAGGCGGTGGATGAAATGACAAGGCTTCGGAGGCTTCTTTCTTTCTTTGCGATATCGTGGGTACACAGGCAGTGTGTTAGTGCCCAGGGCCACGAGGGGCCAGGCTGCGAATGAGAGAGGAGGGCCAGGTGTTGACTCTAGGTTGCCTGGTCATGAAGTGAGAGAGAGGCAGGCATGGGCAGGCTGAAGTGGCATGCCCACCAGGCTTGCCCTCTGGGGAAAACTATGGGAACTAGGCATGTAGGCTTGCAGTCTACTTCAGCTACAGGATTCTCTTTTTCCGTTTATCGCAAGCCAGTGGCATGTACATGAACTACTTTTCTTACCACGCTCCCTCTGTCAAGAAAAATGTTCTTATTTCTCTCTTTTTCTCTGTGCTCTCCGCATTTGTGACTCAGTTCCTTGAATCGGAAATTTCCACTCTTCATAATTTGTTCTCTCATCTTGGCTATCCTTCCCATTTGATAAACACTGCCTTCTCACATGCTAAACAGACTTTCTTCTGTCCCAAACTCTTTACTCCTGTGAAATCTCCTGTTCTCAGTCTTCCCTATATTTCTAGTCTTTCTAAACTCAACAACTCTCTCCGTTCCTTAGACATCAAACTTACTTTTCGCCAAACAAACACTCTTCACAGTAACCTAGTTCGTACCTCTCCTCCTGTTATAGATGTCACTGGTGTCTACTCTATTTCATGCTCCTCTTGTTCTCTCTAACACTTTGGAGAAACTGGCCGTTCTCTTCCTGACAGACTCAAAGAACACACAAAAAAGTGTTAGGCTTGCCGACACCTATAATGCTCTTTTCTGTTATATTAGAGATCACAGTCATCCTATTGACTGGTCCTCTGATAAAACTGTCTACCTTACTTCTAGTTTTTACTCCTTCCTTTCTCATTACGTTGTCAAATGTTCCAAACTTCACAACACTCGTGACTTCACCTGATCCTTTCTTCTCCTCTCCCTGCATTTTCTCCTTTCTTATTTTTTCTCTCTCTTTCTTTGTTTTCCTTTCTGCCTAAGTGTGTTGTGTCCTTCAGTTTTTCTTCACCTGTGTTTTTCGTCCTACTCCTTGTGATCCCTTAGCTCTCCTGCAGTGCTTTGTTTTCTTGTCCTTAGACTGACACCACTTCTACTACTACTACGTCTACCACTCCATTTCTACTACTATTACTTCACCCTTCACTCCCCTTCCTATCTCTTGAACCACTAAAACTACTCTGCCTACTTCTTACTACTGCTACTTCTACTACCCATTTTACAACTACCATTACTTCTTTTTCTTCCTCTTTTGGTCCCGTCCCTGTCCTCCCTCGCCTATATATAGCGGCTCCCTCACTCTCCCGTGTCACTCTGACTTTGTTAATGATCCAGATTATTCCACTTCCTGACAACTCTAAGGCTAAAGAAATACTTCCTAACATCCCTATGACACATCTGGGTTTTCAGCTTCCAATTGTGGCCCCTTGTTCCTGTATCCCATCTCTGAAACATTCGAGCCCTCTCCACCTTGTCAATTCCTCTCAGTATTTTATACGTCGTTATCATGTCCCCCTTATCCCTCCTATCTTCTAGTGTCATCAGGTTGAGTTCTCTTAATCTCTCCTCGTAAGACATACCCTTCAGTTCCGGGACTAATCTTGTTGCAAACTTTTGCACTTTCTCTAATTTCCTTACATGCTTGGCTAGGTGTTGGTTCCAAACTGGTGCTGCATACTCCAATACAGGCCTGACATACACAGTGTACATGGTCTTGAATGATTCTTTATTGAGATATCGGAATGCTATTCTTAGGTTTGCTGCAGAGTTATTTGGTTGATGTGCGCCTCAGGAGATGTGTCCGGTGTTATACTCCCCCAAGATCCTTTTCCTTGAGTGAGGTTTGTAGTCTCTGGCCACTCTAGACTGTACTCCATCTGCAGTCTTCTTTGCCCTTCCCCAATCTTCATGACTTTGCACTTGGTGGGGTTGAACTCCAGGAGCCAGTTTCCGGACCAGGCTTGCAGCCTGTCCAGATCCCTTTGTAGTTCCACCTGGTCCTCATCTGATTGAATTCTTCTCATCAACTTCACATCATCTGCAAACAGGGACACTTCTGAGTCTGTTCCTTCCATCATGTCGTTCACATACACCAGAAACAGCACCGGTCCTAGGACTGACCTCTGTGGAACCCTGCTCGTCACAGGAGCCCAATCTGACACCTCGTCACGTGCAATAACTCGCTGATGTCTTCCTGACAGGTATTCGCTGATCCATTGCAGTGCCTTCCCTGTTATACCTGCCTGGTCTTCCAGCTTATGCACCAATCTCTTTTGTGGAACTGTGTCGAAAGCCTTCTTACAGTCCAAGAAAACACAATCTACCCACCCCTTTCTCTCTCTTGTCTTACTGCTCTCACCCTGTCATAGAACTCCAGTAGGTTTGTGACACAGGATTTCCCATCCCTGAAGCTGTGCTAGTTATCATTGATAAACTCATTCCTTTCTAAATCCTCCTCCACTCTTCTAATAATTTTCTCTATGACTTTGCATATTATACATGTTAGTGACACTGGTCTGTAGTTTAGTGCTTCGTGCCTGTCTCCTTTTTAAAAAATTGGGACTACATTTGCTGTCTTCCATACCTCAGGTAGTCGCCTCGTTTCTATAGATGTGTTGAAGAATGTTGTTAGGGGTACACACAGTGCCTCTGCTCCCTCTCTCAGGACCCATGGAGAGATGTTATCTGGCCCCATCGCCTTTGAGGTATCTAGCTCGCTTAGCAGCCTCTTCACTTTCCATGACAGAACTGTTTGGTGCTATAATCTGGGTAGCATCCCATTCCGGTGAGTGATTACAGGAACTAACGTGGTTAAAGATAGCTTTCGACTCCTGCCCTGTCCTGACTGGGTATTTATGTTGGGCTATTCTGGTTTCCAGAAATTATATTCACTATATATATAAATATATATATATATATATATATATATATATATATATATATATATATATATATATATATATATACATTTATTTATTTATTTATTTATTAACACATAAGCCGTTTCCCACCAAGGCAGGGTGGCCCGAAAAAGAAAAACCTTCATCATTCACTCCATCACTGTTTTGCCAGAGGCATGCTTACACTACAGTTATAAAACTGCAACATTAACACTCCTTCAGAGTGCCGGCACTGTACTTCCCATCTCCAGGAATCAAGTCCGGCCTGCCGGTTTACCTGAATCCCTTCATAAATGTTACCTTGCCTACACTCCAACAGCACGTCAAGTCCTAAAAACCATTTTTCTCCATTTGCTCCTAACACGCTCACGCATGCTTGCTGGAAGTCCAAGCCCCTCACACACAAAACTTCCTTTGCCCCCTCCCTCCAACCTTTCCTAGGCAAACCCCTACCTCGCTTTCCCTTCACTACAGATTTATACACTCTCCAAGTCATTCTATTTCATTCCATCCTCTCTACACGTCCAAACCATCTCAACAACCCCTCCTCAGCTCTCTGGATAATAGTTTTGGTAATTCTGCACCTCCTCCTAATCTCCAAGCTACGGATTCTCTTCATTATATTCACACCACCCATTGGCCATAGACATGACATCTCCACTGCCTCCATCCTTCTCCTTGTTGCAACATTCACAACCCATGCCTCACACCCATACAAGAGCATTGGTATAACTATACTCTCAAACATTCCCCTCTTTGCTTTCATGGATGAAGTTCTTTGTCTCCACAGACTCCTCAGTGCACCACTCACCTTTTTCCCCTTGTCAGTTCTATGATTCACCTCATCTTTCATAGACCCATCTGCTGACACGTCCACTCCCAAATATCTGAACACATTCACCTCCATACTTTCTCCCTCCAATCTGATATCCAACAGCCATCAACAAACAACAAAATTCCTTACATCAAGGGACTGCTCACGGAGTCAAATGCAATGTTTGCAGTATTCACAGAGACCCACATAAAGGATCATTATGACAATGAAATATGGATCCCAGGTTATAACCTATTCAGATGCGACAGACTAAACAGGCAACAAGGGGGGGGGGGGGGTTGGCCTGTACGTCACAGAGTCGCTCATTTGCTCAGAACTACTAAACACCTCAAATGATGTAATTGAAGTTTTGGTGGTAAAGATTGAAAACCAAAACCTTGTCATTGTGGTGGTATACAAGCCTTCAGACGCAACTTCCCAGCAATTCCAGGAGCAGCTTTTGAAAATTGACAACTGTCTGGAAAATCTCCCAACTCCTGCCCCAAACATCTTACTACTGGGAGATTTCAACTTGAGACACCTAAAATGGAGGAGTATAGCAAACAATGTTTTAGCAGAGATCACCCCAGGAGGCAGCGCAGATGAAAATACACACACATGCGAACTATTAAATCTCTGCACCAATTTCACCTTAAACCAGCAAATATTAGAGCCTACAAGACTAGAAAATACGCTGGACCTCATCTTCACTAACAACGACGATCTGATACCTAATATAACCGTATCAAAGACAATACACTCAGATCACAACATAATAGAGGTACAGACATGTATACACAGGGCTCCTGACCAGCAAAATGTGATCAGTCATGAAGGTCTCTTCACAAAATTCAATTTTAATAACTAAAACATACAATGAGATCAAGTCAACAATGTCCTAAATGAAACTTGTTGGGAAGATATCCTAAACAACACGGATCCAAATAGTTGCCTAGAAAAATGAACTCTGTGATTCTTGAGATCTGCTCACTAGATCACTTTCGAAGATCATACCTCTGATGATGATGAGTTTCAAGAGTCTTTCTACTCCTGGAGCCCTCCCATGGGCTGGAAAAATGGTGGGATGGATAATGAGAACCTTCAAAACTAGGGATGCCAAGCCAATGATGATTCTCATCACTTTGCTTGTTCTCTCTAGGCTGGAATATTTCTGTACACTAACGGACCTTTTCAAAGCAGGCAAAACTGCAGACCTTGAGAATATACAGAGAACTTTCACGGCATGTATAAGTACGATAATGCACATAAATTACTGGGAACAGTTGAAGTCCCTTGATTTGTACTCCCAGGAATGCAGGCGAGGAAGATACATGATAATATACACTTGGAAAATCCTAAAGGGACTAGTCCCTAATCTGCACGTAAAAATCACTCCCTATGAAAGCCGAAGACTCAGCAGGAGATGCAACATCCCCCCCAATGAAAAGCAGGGATGCCACGAGTACACTAAGAGACAACACTGTAAGTGTCAGGTGCCCAAGACTGTTCAACTACTTTCCAGCATACATAAGGGGGATTAATAATAGACCCCTGGCTGTCTTCAGGAGGGGGCTGGACAGGTACCTAAAGTCAGTACCTGACCAGCCGGGTTGTGTTTCTTACATCGGTTTGCGTGTCACTGATCAGGTCCTGGTCCACCGCGAGGCCTGGTCATGGACTGCCCCCCCCCTCTAAGCATACTCCAGGTATAGACCTGCTGTCTCTGTTCACCTAGCAGTAAGTAGGTAAATGGGTGTTAGTCGACTATTATGAATGGTATCCCCAGGGGTAGTAGTACACCTTAGACAGTGCTGGGCTTTGAAATAAACTGAGATAGTATAACAGATCTTAGCTTGTAAAATTGATCCCTGTAAAAGGAAAAATACTTTCTTCATGATAACGCATGAGTGCACGAGAAAGCAAGCATAAACACACATACACACACATACAACAGGCCTAGTGTCTAATCGACATGTGCCTAGGACAAAATGGTGTTTTTTGGCCCTCCAAGGTCATTACAGGGATCACCGAAAGTTGTCAGTGTCAGTAAACAACCCGAGAAGTGATATACGAGCTGCCCCAAATCAGAAAATGGAGGGGAAGGCTACAATTTATATAAAACAATTTGAAAGTGGAATCAGTGCCAGGAAAAAGAGGCTGGAGGCCTAGCGTAGGTGTTGGTGCTGCCACAAGCCAATATCAGTAAATTCAATGAGAATAAGTGTGACCCAAGCAGAGAGATAAGAGATAAGGATACATGAGTTAGTGAATAATAATACAATCACAGAATGAGGGGAAAGAAAAGAAAAGGGACAAGGGGGAAAAGGGAAAATATCCAGTATTCTCGGGACTCTGGTATTTTTCCTGAAACAAGTGTATTCAATAAGAGTTTTGACTGTTCACTTGATAGCACAGTGAAATCCTAGAGTGGAATTTGAAGCACGATTAATGTGAATATAACAAATACAGAGAAGAAGAAAGGAAGGGGAAGCAGGGCACTACGAGTGCCACTACAACGAATGAGAATCATCGTGCAGCCACAACTGAGCCAGGATCCCAGACAACACCTCTGCCAGACGTAATGTACAAATCACCTTTTTGTGGTTGCATGTGAGACTGGCATCTGGTCCTGCATCACTGGTGGCTGGGGGTCATAAACCCTACTCTGGAGAGCTGAATATCATACATAAAGCACTTAACATTTAGGAAGAGAAGCTGGGAAGGGAAGTAGTGCTGGTACCACATGCTAGGTCGACACACACATTAGTGAGCACACACGGAGGTGCTAAAGCCAGACAAACATAGACACTAACATAGCTGCTAAATAAGTGTAGGAGCAGGAGAAGAAGGCTTTTAGAACTGACAGTAATTTAACGCACACAGTGCAAACATACAAAGTGACTCCCCCCCCACACACACACATACACATATGCACACACACACACACATGCACCCACAGCCTACTATACTAACCATTAGAGGCCTAAGTAAACACAGCCCACTAACCATTAGCACCTAAATAAACAGGAACCATCCTTGCATTCACAAACCCCTAATATACATACACTTACACATACACACACACACACACACACACACACACACACACACTCCACCTCTATCCCTCTTTCTCTCCACCTCTATCTCTTTCTCTCCAGCTCTCTCTCTCGCCAGCACCCACTCTCTATCCCTATCCCAGTTCTTTCCCCAGCATTCCTCAATAAAACTCAAACCCACCTTCCCTTTCTACTCTCCCCATCTTCCACCCCCTCTCTCACTGTCTCTCTCCCCCCCCCCTCTCTCTCTCTCTCTCTTCCTTTACCCCTCTTTCTCTCCACCTCTCTCTCTACCACTCTCTTCCTACCTGTCTTGCACACACACATGCATAGACACACACACACATACATATACATACACACACACTCACAAGTGCACACTCACACACACTCACAAGTGCACACTCACACACACTCACAAGTGCACACTCACACACACTCACAAGTGCACACTCACACACACTCACAAGTGCACACACACACAACCAGCACACATGCACTACAAAACCTAACCCATAAAAATATGGTGGCTCAGAGGGGAAGTCGAAGGCTCAGGGGATCAGAAGATGTTCTTGGTAAGGAAGAATGGATGGAAGAGCAATGTAAAAAGATGGAACAAGAGTGGGAGAGCAAACTAGGTGAGCTTTCTATGAAATGGAGAAGAGGATGGAGGCAAAGAAGATATGGGAGTCACAAGCTGAAGCCACAGAAGCCAGGATATGGGCCCTAGAATATGAGGTAAATATGCTGAAGCGAGTTACAGGGCTATTGCCCAGAGGAGACATGGCATCTGAAGCCAGTACACCCTTATTAAATGAGGAGCGTAACGGATGGAAGGAGACAAGACTTATGCTAAGGCCCTATCAGTCCACCAAGCAAGGCCAAGGAATGAAGGGGGAGAGTTGTTAGGAGCAGGGATAGAAGTGAAGCTCATGGAGCAGGAAGAGTGACCTAGTAGTGGCCAGTGAAGAGGCGGGGCCAGGAGCTGTGAATCGACCCCTTCAACAACAACTAGGTGAGTACACACACACACACAAACAGCAAGATTCCCAGTCACTTGATACGAGAATCACAGGAAACATGGAGCAGATAACTTGAGACTGGACTCATAAGAAGAGATAAACACTCTTAGGAGAACCCGCAACACAAGTAAGTTCTGGGAACTGTTTACGTCTTCTACAACTGTTCTTTCTCAAGTGACACAAGCAAATTCTATAAAGTATTTGTGCCTCCTGCAACTGCTCTTTCTCACACAACACAAGCAAGTTCTACACAGTCTATACTTCTCCTATAATAGTGCTTTCTCACTTGACTAATGATTTATTTACATAGACCATCAGAGAAGCAGAGAACTTTATGTTGAAGCTTGAGAAAGCTGGAGTAAGTGTTGTGTGACCACGGTGACTGTGACAAGCGCAGGAGAGGCTGGAGGCACGACTCACTGTGAAGGAATTCTCACATCACTATTAAATTTCTACATTTTATAATTATTATTAATAGTAGTAGTAGTAGTAGTAGTAGAAGTAGTAGTAGTAATATACAGTATTATGCTTCAAGCATACATAGTTTTGTTAGGACACAGGAAGGGTCAACAGAATTATTAACTCAAGCTTGACCGGAACATGGTATGCCGCATGTGAATGATTGGCATGCAGGTGGCCAGCTATTTCTTGTATACATGATGCATTCCTGATCATTACCGTGTATTATACATTGTTGATGCTGCTAGGCTGAGGTACTGAACACCTATCAAGGTTGAGGGACGGATTACCTCAAACTCCTTCTGATCTTAACCATTCTTCTCTGTATTGGACCGAGGAAGCCACAAGTTAGCAAAACGTTCCCATAATAAAGATACCCGAGTGTTGCACAAGTGTGTAATTCATCACCCTGACGGTTCTCTGAACTATTTATCTACGAGAAAAGGATGTTATGATTCACTAAGAAGCATCTCTGAAACAGCAGATAGGCTCTTTAAAACTCACCTCAAATGAAGTGAACATGTGTAAACACTGCGGCTCTTGCCGCAACCAGTTAACAAAAGTAACCCAGATGTGTTAGGTGAGAGGACACAAGTGCAACTAATGTGACATTTTATTGTGACAACGTTTCGCTCTCCAGGAGCTTTGTCAAGCGAAACGTTGCCACAATAAAATGTCACATTAGTTGCACTTGTGTCCTTTCACCTAACATACTGTTGGTAATTCTACCAACAATATTATAACAGAGATTTCCTCGCTCCTCCATGTTGATCACAATGTTGATCACAATTTTGATCACAATGTTGATCACAATGTTGATCACAATGTTGATCACAACGTTGATCACAATGTTGATCACAACGTTGATCACAATGTTGATCACAATGTTGATCACAATGTTGATCACAATGTTGATCACAATGTTGATCACAACGTTGATCACAATGTTGATCACAATGTTGATCACAATGTTGATCACAATGTTGATCACAATGTTGATCACAATGTTGATCACAATGTTGATCACAACGCCTCTGCACTACACACGGGAAAAATATTTCCTGTATATTATGATGATTGATTTGAACTTCAACGAAGAGTTACGGAAGGTGACACCAGAAGTCTATCAACAATGCCATTACATTAGTGGCCGTGAATACTTAGAGTAATATTGAGTTGCCACTCAAAGATTGTATTAAAGGTTATCTAACGAGGTGTTTTCCACATCCCTCGGGTCTTGAATCCATCCCGAAGGGGGTAAAAAAATATTTTCCTTGGGGTTTCCAGAGGATCCTACGCCCTGAAACCCTGACCCTACGCCCTGAAACCCTGACCCTACGCCCTGAAACCCTGACCCTACGCCCTGAAACCCTGACCCTACGCCCTGAAACCCTGACCCTACGCCCTGAAACCCTGACCCTACGCCCTGAAACCCTGACCCTACGCCCTGAAACCCTGACCCTACGCCCTGAAACCCTGACCCTACGCCCTGAAACCCTGACCCTACGCCCTGAAACCCTGACCCTACGCCCTGAAACCCTGACCCTACGCCATGAAACCCTGACCATACGCCCTGAAACCCTGACCCTACGCCCTGAAACCCTGACCCTACGCCCTGAAACCCTGACCCTACGCCCTGAAACCCTGAAGACCTGTGAAAATCACATGCTGCTTTTGTCACACATATCTTAGCAACCAGATAAGATAAAGACATGAGTGACTTATCATCTCATACGTCGGATTTCACCAGTATTTTTATTTTTAAATATACCTGAACCACATAAGAGTTTTTACCGTAAAAAAAATATATATATGACAATTAGTATTTTCATGGCAGCCACGGGAATATAGGTGAAAATATTGAAAAGTGCAGCATTTTATTATCTTTCAAAGGAGACCAAAATGACCAGAGTAAGTGATATACAGAGTAGCAATATTAAATAATGTGACCATTCTTGACCTCCCCGGCCAGGAATGGACGTTACTTTAATACTCAGCCTCCTGAAGCACAACTCAGGTGTTAGGTTTGATTTTGTTTGGTTTTGCAGTGTTCTGTTAGGTTGGATTAACTTTGGCTTGGTATCATTTGGTTTCATTTAGTTTGGTTTGGTTATGTTGGGATGGGTTTGGTTATGTTGGGATGGGTTTGGTTATGCTGGGATGGGTTTGGTTATGTTGGGATGGGTTTGGTTATGTTGGGATGGGTTTGGTTATGTTGGGATGGGTTTGGTTATGTTGGGATGGGTTTGGTTATGCTGGGATGGGTTTGGTTATGTTGGGATGGGTTTGGTTATGTTGGGATGGGTTTGGTTATGTTGGGATGGGTTTGGTTATGTTGGGATGGGTTTGGTTATGTTGGGATGGGTTTGGTTATGTTGGGATGGGTTTGGTTAGAGTCGGTAAAGATTATGCCATTTATGTCAGGTATGTTCATATTTTCCATACTAATATAGTGTAAACTGCGAGCGATTACTGATGTACCAATAATGCTTCAAGTATTTCATGTGATTCGTTGTTTGTTTCAAAGGTTCATTATGAAGGTTTAACGTAATGAATTGGTCTTGACGTCTGATATGTCAGGATCATGTGAAGGTGACCTTCAATACCCAACTCTCAGTAAAAATAAGGATATGAAGGCTTATGAAACCTTTCTCACTGACTTACGCTCACTCCACTCTGCTGGCAGAGTTGTTGTACAAACACTGATATCTGATTTATGCTTTGTTGAAGTCCTGACCAAGCAGAGCCAGGGGGAGCAACAATTACCAGTGGAATATACGAAGGAACAGGTTGAAGTATCCTCTACCTCCCTCCGAGGTCAGGACTTAGAAACAACAGCCACAAGAAAGCTAAGATAAGTAGGTTTATTTTGGTACAAGTACACATAAATAGTTACACAAATTATCATACACAGTAACCAAGGTGTAAATTACCTAGGAGAATTAGCATTCTCACTGTAAAATAACTGATTTTCAGTCAAAATATTTTACTTTTACTGGTTTACCTGAAGTTTACCTGGAGAGGGTTTCGGGGGTCAACGCCCCCGAGGCTCGGTCTAAGACCAGACCTCGTGGTGGATTAGGGTCTGATCAACCAGGTTGTTACTGCTGGCCGCACGCAAACTGACGTACGAACCACAGCCCGGTTGGTCAGGTACTGACTTCAGATGCCTGTCCAGTGCCTTCTTGAAGACAGCCAGGGGTCTATTGGTAATTCCCCTTACGTATACTGGGAGGCAGTTAACCAGTCTTGGGCCCCTGACACTTATTGTGTTGTCTCTCAGTGTACTCGTGGCGCCCCTGCTTTTCATTGGGGGAATGTTGCATCTCCTGCTGAGTCTTTTGTTTTAATAGCAAGAAATAGTCCGAAAAACTGTAAAATATAATTTTCGATAAAAAGTGTAATAATGTATATATTTTAGGCCAAAGCTGATGTCAAGAAAAGTCTCCAACTGCTTCAAAATATTCAATAATAACATATACCTTTATGTTATACAAAAATCGCGAACAAGCGATACAAGATACAAAACCACCACGGGGGGAGTTGAATGATAGCTCTAGGTCTTTTCTGTTGCAATCAACACAACATCAGGAGCTTGCAATATTGCAGAAAAGAGAAGGCGGTCCAAGCAAACATGATCACAGGAAGCACCTCTTCCTTTCTGCAACATTGCAAGCTCCTGACGATGCGTTGATTGCAACACGAAAGACCTAGAGCTATCATTTAACTCCCCCCACTGGAGTCCTTGTAATATCTTATTATTTAAACCTTAAAAGTTGAAGTAGTTGGCGAGTTAAATTCCTCGCCCGACACCTTGAATGGACCGCTCGCCCGACACCTTGAATGGACCGCTCGCCCGACACCTTGAATGGACCTCTCGCCCAACACCTTGAATGGACCGCTCGCCCGACACCTTGAATGGACCGCTCGCCCGACACCTTGAATGGACCGCTCGCCCGACACCTTGAATGGACCGCTCGCCCAACACCAGGTCAGCCTTACCGAGGCATTGCCAATGGATGGAGATGATTTTCTCCACGACGTTGCAGTTGTTGTTGTTGTTGTGTCAAACGAACTTAAATAAACAGGTGTCTGGTGGGGTTCCGGAGCTGATACAATGTTATGGTGGATAATAATAGTATAATTCAAGGCGCTGCCCAACACAAGTGCTTCTGAACAAGTGTTGGCTATACTAGTGTTGCTGATTGTTCTTCTACTGCTTGTTATTGTGTTGCTGATTGTTCTTGTTCTTCTACTGCTTGTTATTGTGTTGCTGATTGTTCTTGTTCTTCTACTGCTTGATCTACTGTTGCTGATTGTTCTTGTTGTTCTACTGTTTGTTCTTGTGTTGCTGATTGTTCTTGTTCTTCTACTGCTTGATCTTCTGTTGCTGATTGTTCTTGTTCTTCTACTGCTTGATCTTCTGTTGCTGATTGTTCTTGTTTTTCTACTGCTTGATCTTCTGTTGCTGATTGTTCTTGTTCTTCTACTGCTTGTTCTTGTGTTGCTGATTGTTCTTGTTCTTCTACTACTTGTTCTTGTGTTGCTGATTGTTCTTGTTCTTCTACTACTTGTTCTTGTGTTGCTGATTGTTCTTGTTCTTCTACTGCTTGTTCTTGTGCTACCTGGAGTTTACCTGGAGAAGGTTTCGGGGGTCAACGCCCCGCGGCCCGGTCTGAGACCAGGCCTCATGGTGGATCAGGATCTGATCAACCAGGCTGTTACTGCAGGTTGCACGTAAATCGACGTACGAATCACACCCCGGCTAATCAGGTACTGACTTTAGGTGCCTGTCCAGTGCCTTCTTGAAGACAGCCAGGGGTCTATTGGTAATCCCCCTCATGTATGCTGGGAGGCAGTTGAACAGTCTTGGACCTCTGATACCGTGTTGTCTCAGTGTACTCGTGGCACCCCTGCTTTTCAATGGGGGAATGTTGCATCTCCTGCCGAGTCTTTTGCTTTCATAGGGAGTGATTTTCGTGTGCAAGTTTGGTACTAATCCCTTTAGGATTTTCCAAGTGTATATTATCATGTATATCTCTCGCCTGCATTCCAGGGAACACAAATCAAGGGACTTCAACCGTTTCCAGTAATTTAGGTGCCTTATCGTACTTACGTGTGTCGAGAAAGTTCTCTGTACATTCTCCAGGTCAGCAATGTCGCCAGCCTTGGAGGGACCAGTTAGTGTACTGTTTGTTCTTGTCGTTCTACTGCTTGTTCTTGTGTTACTGCTTGTTTTTGCAGTGTTACTGCTTGTTCTTGTAATATTACTGCTTGTTCTTGTTGTTCTATTGATTGTTCTTGTGCTACTGTTTGTTCCTGTAGTGATGATTGTTCTTGTGCGACTGCTTGATATTGTTCTAATGCTTGTTCTTGTAACCGCTTGTTCACATAGTGTTACTGATTGTTATTATTCTGCTTGTTGTTACTGCTTTTTTGTGTTGCTGCTTGTTGTTATTGCTTGTTCTTGTGCTACTGCTTGTTATTGTTCTGCTTGTTGTTACTGCTTGTTCTTGTGCTACTGCTTGTTATTGTTCTGTTTGTTGTTACTGCTTGTTCTTGTGCAACTGCTTGTTATTGTTCTAATGCTTGTTCTTGTTACCGCTTGTTCACGTAGTGTTACTGCTTGTTATTGTTCTGCTTGTTGTTACTGTTTGTTCTTGTGCTACTGCTTGTTATTGTTCTGCTTGTTGTTACTGCTTGTTCTTGTGTTACTGCTTGTTATTGTTCTGCTTGTTGTTTCTGCTTGTTCTTGTGTTACTGCTTGCTATTGTTCTGCTTGTTGTTACTGCTTGTTCTTGTGTTACTGCTTGTTATTGTTCTGCTTGTTGTTACTGCTTGTTCTTGTGCTACTGCTTCTTACTGCTTGTTCTTGTGTTACTGCTTGTTTTTGTTCTGCTTGTTGTTACTGTTTGTTCTTGTGTTACTGCTTGTTATTGTTCTGCTTGTTGTTACTGCTTGTTCTTGTGCTACAGTTTGTTATTGTTCTGCTTGTTACTGCTTGTTCTTGTGTTACTGCTTGTTATTGTTCTGCTTGTTGTTACTGCTTGTTCTTGTGTTACTGCTTGCTATTGTTCTGCTTGTTGTTACTGCTTGTTCTTGTGTTACTGTTTCTTATTGTTCTGATTGTTGTTACTGCTTGTTCTTGTGCTACTGCTTGTTATTGTTCTGCTTGTTGTTACTGCTTGTTCTTGTGTTACTGCTTGCTATTGTTCTGCTTGTTATGTTTCTGTTGTTCTTGTGTTACTGCTTGTTATTGTTCTGATTGTTGTTACTGCTTGTTCTTGTGCTACTGCTTGTTATTGTTCTGCTTGTTGTTACTGCTTGTTCTTGTGTTACTGCTTGTTATTGTTCTGCTTGTTGTTACTGCTTGTTCTTGTGCTACTGCTTGTTATTGTTCTGCTTGTTGTTACTGCTTGTTCTTGTGTTACTGCTTGCTATTGTTCTGCTTGTTGTTACTGCTTGTTCTTGTGCTACTGCTTGTTATTGTTCTGCTTGTTGTTACTGTTGTCTTGTGTATACTGTTTGTTATTGTTCTGTTGTTGTTACTGCTTGTTCTTTGTCGTTATCTTGTTATTCTGTTTTACTGCTTGTTTGTTACTGCTTGTTTTTTTGTACTTTCTTTTATTTTTCGTGCTTGTTTTACTCTTTTTCTTGTGTTCTCTTATTTCATCTGTATTGTTTTACTCTTCTTATCAGTACTTGTTTCTTACTTTCTATAGTACTTGTTTTTTACTCTTTCTTTATCTGTACTTGTCTCTCTTTCTTTTATCTAGTACTTGTTCTTACTTCTTACGTCTTGCTTTTATTTTCTGTCTTGTTCTCTTACTCTGTTCTTATGTTTCTTGTCTCTCTATTTTCTGTATCTGTCTTGTTCTCTTTTCTTGTCTACTGTCTTGTTATTGTTCTTTGTTTCTTGTCTTGTTCTTTCTTACTAGTTTTTGTCTTCTCTCTTGTTATCTAGCTTGTTCTGTGTACTCTTCTTATTAGTATTCTCTTATTTGTTATAGTCTTGTTCTTGTGCTTACTGCTTCTTTCTACTTGTTCTCTTATTTCTTATCTAGTCTTGTTCTTGTCTACTCTTCTTATTTTGTACTTGTCTTTTCTTTCTTCTGTTATTGTTCTCTCTTCTTATCGTACTTGTTCTTTACTCTTCTTATCTAGTACTTGTCTCTTATCTTCTTATCCAGACTTGTTCTTCTTACTCTTCTTATCTAGTACTTGTCTCTTTACTTTCTTTCTAGTACTTGTCTTTTCTCTTTTATCAGTACTTGCTTCTTCTTGTTTACAGTACTTGTTCTCTTTTTTATCAGTACTTGTTCTCTTTTTCTCTTCAGTATTGTCTCTCTATTTCTTATCTGCTTGTTCTTATGTTACTCTTGTTATTGTTCTGCTTTTTTATCTGTCTTGTTCTTTACTCTTATTATTGTTCTTACTTTTGTTACTGCTTGTCTCTTCTACTGCTTGCTTGTTCTGTCTTGTCTTTTACTCGTTCTTATTCTAGTATTTTTTTCTTACTTCTTATCAGTACTTGTTCTCTTTTCTTATCGTATTGTTCTTCTCTTCTTATCCAGTACTTGTCTCTTTACTCTTCTTATCAGTACTTGTTCTCTTACTCTTCTTATCTAGTACTTGTCTCTCTTACTCTTCTTATCAGTACTTGTCTCTCTACTCTTCTTATCTAGTACTTGTCTCTTACTCTTCTTATCAGTACTTGTCTCTTACTCTTCTTATCTAGTACTTCTCTTCGTTTCTTACTCTTCTTATCCAGTTTGTCTCCTTACTCTTCTTATCCAGTACTTGTCTCTCTTACTCTTTTACTCTTCTTATCAGTACTTGTCTCTCTTACTCTTCTTATCCAGTACTTGTCTCTCTTACTCTTCTTATCTAGTACTTGTCTCTCTCACTCTTCTTATCTAGTACTTGTCTCTCTTACTCTTCTTATCTAGTCTTGCTCTACTCTTCTTTCAGTTTCCCCTTTCTTATCCAGTACTTGTCTCTCTTACTCTTCTTATCCAGTACTTGTCTCTCTCACTCTTCTTATCTAGTACTTGTCTCTCTCACTCTTCTTATCCAGTACTTGTCTCTCTTACTCTTCTTATCTAGTACTTGTCTCTCTTACTCTTCTTATCTAGTACTTGTCTCTCTTACTCTTCTTATCTAGTACTTGTCTCTCTCACTCTTCTTATCTAGTACTTGTCTCTTACTCTTCTTATCTAGTACTTGTCTCTCTACTCTTCTTATCTAGTACTTGTCTCTCTACTCTTCTTATCAGTACTTGTCTCTCTCACTCTTCTTATCAGTACTTGTCTCTCTTACTCTTCTTATCCAGTACTTGTCTCTCTCACTCTTCTTATCTAGTACTTGTCTCTCTTACTCTTCTTATCCAGTACTTGTCTCTCTTACTCTTCTTATCCAGTACTTGTCTCTCTTACTCTTCTTATCTAGTACTTGTCTCTCTTACTCTTCTTATCAGTACTTGTCTCTCTACTCTTCTTATCTAGTACTTGTCTCTCTTACTCTTCTTATCTAGTACTTGTCTCTCTTACTCTTCTTATCTAGTACTTGTCTCTCTTACTCTTCTTATCCAGTACTTGTCTCTCTTACTCTTCTTATCCAGTACTTGTCTCTCTTACTCTTCTTATCTAGTACTTGTCTCTCTTACTCTTCTTATCTAGTACTTGTCTCTCTTACTCTTCTTATCTAGTACTTGTCTCTCTTACTCTTCTTATCCAGTACTTGTCTCTCTCACTCTTCTTATCTAGTACTTGTCTCTCTTACTCTTCTTATCTAGTACTTGTCTCTCTTACTCTTCTTATCTAGTACTTGTCTCTCTCACTCTTCTTATCTAGTACTTTTCTCTCTTACTCTTCTGATCCAGTACTTGTCTCTCTCACTCTTCTTATCTAGTACTTGTCTCTCTCACTCTTCTTATCCAGTACTTGTCTCTCTTACTCTTCTTATCCAGTACTTGTCTCTCATACTCTTCTTCAATTATTGTCATAATTAAGGAGTCTCACGTAGCTCGATTGGTAGCGCACTCAGCTCACACACTGAGGTCCGGGGTTCGATCCCCTGAACGGCTGGAAAATATTAGGACGTGTTTCTATGAGACACCTGCTGTCCGTGTTCACCTGTCAGTAAATTAGGTACCTGGGTGTTAGTTGACAGGTGTGGGTCGCATCCTGGGACAAAAACTGACCTAATTTTCGGGAAATGCTCAGCATAACAAGTGGCTTTCTATATACTATAGTAGTATGTCATTGACGTCAGCTAGGACTGTATACCTTGTACATGTACTTGTAGTAAATAAAGATATTATTATGTCTACTCTTTAATTACTCAGATCTACTTAATTTTCACTTACTCATGTCCACTCTCTCTCCACCTGACCCATGAACAGTGACTTACTTGTTCATCAAGTGGTCCTAAAGAAGGTTTGAACAAGGCACATCCTTAATTTTTAAAGGGGTGGAGGGGTAAGCCAGTAGAAGGCCTCGGTCAGATGAACAAAAGCTCCAGCTGCGGGTCATCATATGACTTAAGGCCCGCGCCCCAGGAAACACTTGTCCTGTTTCCTGACAAACTTTATCTAACCTGACCCGAGCGAGGCAGCAGCAAGCAGGGCTGGAGCAAGCAGGGCTGGAGCAAGCAGGGCTGGAGCAAGCAGGGCTGGAGCAAGCAGGGCTGGAGCAAGCAGGGCTGGAGCATGCAGGGCTGGAGCAAGCAGGGCTGGAGCAAGCAGGGATGGAGCAAGCAGGGCTGGAGCAAGCAGGGCTGGAGCATGCAGGGCTGGAGCAAGCAGGGCTGGAGCATGCAGGGCTGGAGCATGCAGGGCTGGAGCAAGCAGGGCTGGAGCAAGCAGGGCTGGAGCAAGCAGGGCTGGAGCAAGCAGGGCTGGAGCAAGCAGGGCTGGAGCAAGCAGGGCTGGAGCAAGCAGGGCTGGAGCAAGCAGGGCTGGAGCATGCAGGGCTGGAGCAAGCAGGGCTGGAGCAAGCAGGGCTGGAGCATGCAGAGCTGGAGCATGCAGGGCTGGAGCATGCAGGGCTGGAGCATGCAGGGCTGGAGCAAGCAGGGCTGGAGCATTCAGGGCTGGAGCATGCAGGGCTGGAGCATGCAGGGCTGGAGCATGCAGGGCTGGAGCATGCAGGGCTGGAGCATGCAGGGCTGGAGCAAGCAGGGCTGGAGCATGCAGGGCTGGAGCATTCAGGGCTGGAGCATGCAGGGCTGGAGCATGCAGGGCTGGAGCATGCAGGGCTGGAGCAAGCAGGGCTGGAGCATGCAGGGCTGGAGCATGCAGGGCTGGAGCATGCAGGGCTGGAGCAAGCAGGGCTGGAGCAAGCAGGGCTGGAGCATGCAGGGCTGGAGCATGCAGGGCTGGAGCATGCAGGGCTGGAGCAAGCAGGGCTGGAGCAAGCAGGGCTGGAGCAAGCAGGGCAGGAGAATCAAGGTTAAATAAGCCTTGAACAAAAGTTTTATACAAAATTGTTCATTAAGACGCTAATGAAATATGCTCTGAGATATACAATGAGCATGTTTCAATAATAATGTCATTATATGTACTGCAGGATGTAAACACTGAGAGTTACCACTCAGCTACACACCTGCCAGGTGTATCTAACCATGTATCTGGCTTGTCTAGTATGTATACTGTAAGCCAGGTGGTACACACCATGTACCACCTGTCTTTGATTAAGATCATCATCATGTGCGTCTTATAAACACAGACTTGCACCGTCTACACGTGTGTTTTCATGGTGCATACGGTTACATACATGGCGCACACGGTTGTATACATGGTGCACATGGTTGAATACATGGTGCACATGGTTGTATACATGGTGCACATGGTTGAATACATGGTGCACATGGTTGTATACATGGTGCACATGGTTGTATACATAGTGCACATGGTTAAATACATGGTGCACATGGTTGTATACATGGTGCACATGGTTGTATACATGGTGCACATGGTTGAATACATGATGCACACGGATGTGTACACGGCTGACTTGCAAACTCGTTCTCTGGACGAAAACAAACATTCTTTCTGAGTGAACCCTAGATTACTGACGTAACAAGTGGCGTTCCTCAGAGGTCACTTGTACCACCACTTTTATATTCTCCGCTTTATATATATATATATATATATATATATATATATATATATATATATATATATATATATATATATATATATATATATATTTATTTATTTATTTATTTATTTATATATATTCTTGTAGACATACTCAGGAGTAGTGATGACCTTATCAATAGCTTCAACATCATATACGTCTTAAACGTCAATGTTACAAAGGTTGTAACACTAATGTTACAAAGGTCAATGTTACAAATGTTGCAGCTTCAGTATTGTAGACGACTTGAGTCGCTATATTCATGACACCTTCATAATTAAAAACTTTCATCCATCCCCTCCCTTATGATGCCTCCCCCTTCCCCTCTGATCCCTCACCTCCTCACTGAAACCTCCCCCTTCCCTTGTCTTCCCTCTGATACCTCCCCCTCACCTCCTTCCCCTCCCCCTTGAAGAACACATGCAAGGTTTCATTATTTAAATTTATTCTTGTACCTAGTTTTTCCCTCCAGTGATAATTATCTTTGTCTCTTTGTCCTCTCGTTCTCCTTTCTGTCTATATGTCTGTCTCTCTGTCTCTCTGTCTGCATTTGTCTATCAGTCAATCCGCCTGACTGTAAGCTTATAATACCGAGAAAGATATGTGTTTGTGGGAAGTTTGGTGACTTCTGGTCAGTGAGGTCACTGGGTCACGCTGATGACCTCTCACCAGTAGTACTAATAGTAGTAGTAGTAGTGCCACTGATAATAGTAGTAGTGGCACTGATAATAGTAGTAGTGGCACTGATAATAGTAGTAGTAGTGACACTGATAATAGTAGTGGCACTGATAATAGTAGTAGTAGTGGCACTGATAATAGTAGTAGTAGTGGTACTGATAATAGTAGTAGTAGTAGTGGCACTGATAATAGTAGTAGTAGTGGTACTGATAATAGTAGTAGTAGTGGCACTGATAATAGTAGTAGTAGTGGTACTGATAATAGTAGTAGTAGTGGTACTGATAATAGTAGTAGTAGTAGTGGCACTGATAATAGTAGTAGTAGTAGTGGCACTGATAATAGTAGTAGTAGTGGCACTGATAATAGTAGTAGTAGTGGTACTGATAATAGTAGTAGTAGTAGTGGCACTGATAATAGTAGTAGTAGTGGCACTGATAATAGTAGTAGTGGCACTGATAATAGTAGTAGTAGTGGTACTGATAATAGTAATAGTAGAAATAATAATAGCAGTAGCAGCAGCAGTAGTAGTAGTAGTAGAAGTAGTAGAAGTAGAAGTAGAAGTGTCTAAATGATGAAACTTGCAGACACGACTTGAGGATATTGTGTAGAGAGACGGTTGCTTCTTGTATGGGGTGAAGTGAAGACAACTTCATGGTTCTTGCTTCCCCTCTCTCCCAGGACAACACAACTGCTGCCAGCACACAGCTGTCATCAATTATAATCTAGGTTTAACTGCGTCGTGGAGTAAGCGGGGAGCAATGACAAGGCTTCGGAGGCTTCTTTCTATATTTGCGAAGATCATGTGTACACAGGTAGTGTGTTGGTGCCCATGGCCCCGAGGGCTATGCTGTGAGGGAGAGAGGACTGAGTACACCTGTTTACTGAATGAAGTCCACTGCCAGAGTGAGACAGAGGCAGGGTGATGCGGGTTGAAGTGATTTTGCCACCGAAGTGGCTAGTTTATTTTGCACCACATACCCATCCTGTGGAGGGTAGCGCAACAGCATATGGATGCACAAAAGGCCCAGGATCTAGGCCCCAAAAGGATTGACAGGTGTACATTTGGATTTATATCTACGTATCTACAGTTCACTTATCTGTTACAAGCAAATTTAGGAAATTTGCTTAGTATATCTGGTATCTTATTTTCATTAATAAAATATCTTGACATGTAACATAGGTTATTATATTGTCTATCTCTATATTCCTCAATAATGGTACACATGTGTACCACACAGGTACAACATGTTAGAGTGATAGAGGATGGCTGCTCCACCATGCACAAACACACTGCTGCTCTAGTCATTCCCTTTCTGATTCAGTAGTTTTGTGCACAACTCTATTTTCTGTATTAAAGAAGGAGATGGAGCAATGAAGTGAACAGAACAAACAAATACTGAACTTGCATGGTGGTGAAGGTGAGTACCTGGAAGTCACTGGCTACACTCATTGTATTTTCTCCGTCCTTCTCAAGGATCTCATCATCACAACAGGTTTTCTTGGCAAATTCATAAAAAAGAATCAAGTGTTCTCTGAGTCTTAACTTCTCAGCTCATTGGTTTTTTTTTTTCACTGCAATGTCTGCAGTTCTCTTTCTTCTTTGCCTTGTCATCTTTTATTTCCTCAAGGTGTCTCCAGTCTATATAGCTTTATATCCGCCTTAACCTGTCGTCATGATCTCGTGTTTACATCTTCACTGCCACAAATACACTGCACAATTGACCCCTTCTGAATGGAGTATTTGTGCTTCAATGATATAGCAAGTCTGAATTTTGTCAGTTCTTATGCCTCACGTCTCAACATGCAACATGTACACGGAACACGTCTCAACATGCAACATGTACACGGAACACGTCTCAACATGCAACATGTACACGGAACACGTCTCAACATGCAACATGTACACGGAACACGTCTCAACATGCAATATGTATTGATTCATCTGGAATCTTAAATCTTTGATAAATGATACATTTGTACAACATCTGCGTAGCTTTATTCTGGAAAGGTTACGCCAGCCAGAAGCTTTTGTAATCGTTCTCACATCAGCTTTCTGTTGTATAATTAAAGGTTTAAGGTGATTTGCTGTGGTTGAACCCCATGTACAAATACCATAGGTGAAATAAGGGTAGATGAAAGAGTGGTAAAGAGCAAGACGTGCCATTTGGGGAAGAGCTTAGACATGGGTGAAATTCAACAGTCAATAAAAACAACGGATATAGTCCCACTCCACAAAGGTGGCAGCAAAGCATAAGCTAAGAACTATAGACCAATAGCTCTAACGTCGCCCATCATAAAAATCTTTGAAAGAGTGCTAACAAGCACGATCGCAAACCACTTGGATTCCCAAAAACTCCACAATCCAAGTCAAAATGGGTTCAGGGCAGGTCGCTCGTGCCTCTCGCAACCACTGGATCACTATGATATGGTCTTGGTTGCACTGGAAGAAAAACAGAATGCAATGTAATATACACAGACTTGAAAAAGCCTTTGACAAGTGTGATCATGGCGTAATAGCGCACAAAATACGTGTTAAAGAAATAACAGCCAAAGTGGGGAGATAGATCTTCAACTTTCTAACCAATCTAACACAAAGAGTAGTGCACAAGGCACAGTACTCGCCCCAATCCTGTTCTTCATCCTCAAATCACACATAGACAGAGATGTAATATACACCACTGTGTCATACTTTGCAGACGATACTAGGATCTGCATGAGAGTGTCATCTGTTGAGGACACGGTTAACCTCCAAGAAGATATAAACCAAGTTTTCCAATGAGCAACAGAAAACAATATGATGTCCAATGAAGACAAATTCCAACTACACCGTTATGGAAAACTGGAGAAAATAATAACTAGAACTGAGTATACTACAAACTGTGATCATACAATAGACCGGAAAAATAATGTGAGTGATCTGGGAGTGATAATGTCTGAGGATCCCACTTTCAAGGATCACAACAGTGCCACGATCAGAACTGCAAAGAAAATAATAGGATGGATAATGAGAACGTTCAAAACAAGAGATGCCAAGCCAGTGATGATCCTTTTCAAATCACTTGTTCTCTCTAGGATGGAATATTGCTCTACATTAACATCCCCATTCAAAGCAGGTGAAACTCCAGATCTATAGAGTGTGCAGAGAACTTTTACTGCACATATAAGTTCTATCAAACACCTTAACTACTGGAAATGCTTGGAAGCACTTAACTTGTACTCACTGGAACGCAGGCGAGAGAGATATATCACAATCTACACTTGGAAAATCCTAGAAGGAATGGTCCCGAATCTGCACACAGAAATCACTCCCTAGGAAAGATAAAGACTGGGCAGGCGGTGCAAAATACCCCTAATGAAAAGTAGGGGCGCCATTGGTACACTAAGAGAAAACACCATAAGTATCCGGGGCCCAAGACTGTTCAACAGCCTCCCACCATGCATAAGGGGAATTACCAATAGGCCCCTGACTGCCTTCAAGAGGGAGCTGGGTAGAACTTAAAGTCGGTGCCGGATCAGCCGGGCTGTGGTTCGTACGTTGGACTACGTGCGGCCAGCAGTAACAGCCTGGTTGATCAGGCCCTGATCCACCAGGAGGCCTGGTCGTCGACCGGGCCGCGGGGGCGTTGATCCCCGGAATACCCTCCAGGTAGACTCCAGGCTGGTAGATGACATTATATATATATATATATATATATATATATATATATATATATATATATATATATATATATATATATATATATATATATATACATACATACATGTTTCTACTCCAGCGCTCCACACAAAGGCCACAATGGGGCACAAAGTCTGTGACGTTGGTAACTTTGCTTCTTGTTCACTCTCGGTCAATTTAGGATGCCTTTATGACAAGCGAAAAGTTACAACAGTGGAAGATGAAAGTTAAAACTGTGTTAGATGAGAGTTATAACAGTGAATGATGAGAGTTATAACAGTGAATGATGAGTGATAACAGTGAATGATGAGTTATAACAGTGAATGATGAGTTATAACAGTGAATGATGAGAGTTATAACAGTGAATGATGAGTTATAACAGTGAATGATGAGTTATAACAGTGAATGAAGAGTTATAACAGTGAATGATGAGTTATAACAGTGAATGATGAGTTATAACAGTGAATGATGAGTTATAACAGTGAATGATGAGAGTTATAACAGTGAATGATGAGTTATAACAGTGAATGATGAGTGATAACAGTGAATGATGAGTTATAACAGTGAATGATGAGTTATAACAGTGAATGATGAGAGTTAGAACAGTGAATGATGAGTTATAACAGTGAATGATGAGTTATAACAGTGAATGAAGAGTTATAACAGTGAATGAAGAGTTATAACAGTGAATGATGAGTTATAACAGTGAATGATGAGTTATAACAGTGAATGATGAGTTATAACAGTGAATGATGAGTTATAACAGTGAATGATGAGAGTTATAACAGTGAATGATGAGTGATAACAGTGAATGATGAGTTACAACAGTGAATGATGAGTTATAACAGTGAATGATAAGAGTTATAACAGTGAATGATGAGTTATAACAGTGAATGATGAGTTATAACAGTGAATGAAGAGTTATAACAGTGAATGATGAGTTATAACAGTGAATGATGAGTTATAACAGTGAATGATGAGTTATAACAGTGAATGATGAGAGTTATAACAGTGAATGATGAGTTATAACAGTGAATGATGAGTTATAACAGTGAATGAAGAGTTATAACAGTGAATGGTGAGATCTACAACAGTGAATGATGAGTTATAACAATGAATGATGAGTTATAACAGTGAATGATGAGTTATAATAGTGAATGATGAGTTATAAGTGAATGATGAGAGTTATAACAGTGAATGATGAGTTATAACAGTAAATGATGAGTTATACCAGTGAATGATGAGTTATAACAGTGAATGATGAGTTATAACAATGAATGATGAGTTATAACAGTGAATGATGAGTTATAACAGTGAATGATGAGTTAAACAGTGAATGATGAGTTATAACAGTGAATGATGAGTTATACCAGTGAATGATGAGTTATAACAGTGAATGATGAGTTATAACAATGAATGATGAGTTATAACAGTGAATGATGAGTTATAACAGTGAATGATGAGTTATAACAATGAATGATGAGTGATAACAGTGAATGATGAGAGTTATAACAATGAATGATGAGTTATAACAGTGAATGATGAGAGTTATAACAATGAATGATGAGTTATAACAATGAATGATGAGAGTTATAACAATGAATGATGAGTTATAACAATGAATGATGAATTATAACAATGAATGATGAGTTATAACAGTGAATGATGAGAGTTATAACAGTGAATGATGAGTTATAACAGTGAATGAAGAGTTATAACAGTGAATGATGAGTTATAACAGTGAATAATGAGTTATAACAGTGAATGATGAGTTATAACAATGAATGATGAGTTATAACAGTGAATGATGAGTTATAACAGTGAATGATGAGTTATAACAGTGAATAATGAGTTATAACAGTGAATGATGAGTTATAACAATGAATGATGAGTTATAACAATGAATGATGAGTTATAACAATGAATGATGAGTTATAACAATGAATGATGAGTTATAACAATGAATGATGAGTTATAACAATGAATGATGAGTTATAACAGTGAATGATGAGTTATAACAGTGAATGATGAGTTATAACAGTGAATGATGAGTTATAACAGTGAATGATGAGTTATAATTGAGAATGATGAGTTATAACAATGAATGATGAGTTATAACAGTGAATGATGACTTATAACTTCCTTCACTTCATTATTCACTTCCTTCACTTCATAATTCACTTCCTTCACTTCAATATTCACTTCCTTCACTTCATTATTCACTTCCTTCACTTCAATATTCACTTCCTTCACTTCAATATTCACTTCCTTCACTTCATTATTCACTTCCTTCACTTCATTATTCACTTCCTTCACTTCATTATTCACTTCTTTCACTTCATTATTCACTTCATTATTGACTTTCTTCACTTCATTATTAACTTCCTTCACTTCATTATTCACTTCCTTCACTTCATAATTCACTTCCTTCACTTCAATATTCACTTCCTTCACTTCATTATTCACTTCCTTCACTTCATTATTCACTTCCTTCACTTCATTATTCACTTCCTTCACTTCATTATTCACTTCCTTCACTTCATAATTCACTTCCTTCACTTCATTATTCACTTCCTTCACTTCATTATTCACTTCCTTCACTTCATTATTCACTTCCTTCACTTCATTATTCACTTCCTTCACTTCTTTATTAACTTCCTTCACTTCATTATTCACTTCCTCCACTTCATTATTCACTTCCTTCACTTCTTTATTAACTTCCTTCACTTCATTATTCACTTCCTTCACATCATTATTCACTTCCTTCACTTCTTTAACTTCCTTCACTTCATTATTCACTTCTTTCACTTCATTATTCACTTCCTTCACTTCTTTATTAACTTCCTTCACTTCATTATTCACTTCCTTCACATCATTATTCACTTCCTTCACTTCTTTATTCACTTCCTTCACTTCATTATTCACTTCCTTCACTTCATTATTCACTTCCTTCACTTCTTTATTAACTTCCTTCACTTCATTATTCACTTCCTTCACTTCATTATTCACTTCCTTCACTTCATTATTCACTTCCTTCACTTCTTTATTAACTTCCTTCACTTCATTATTCACTTCCTTCACATCATTATTCACTTCCTTCACTTCTTTATTAACTTCCTTCACTTCATTATTCACTTTTTTCACTTCATTATTCACTTCCTTCACTTCTTTATTAACTTCCTTCACTTCATTATTCACTTCCTTCACATCATTATTCACTTCCTTCACTTCTTTATTAACTTCTTTCACTTCTTTAATAACTTCCTTCACTTCATTATTCACTTCCTTCACTTCATTATTCACTTCCTTCACTTCTTTATTAACTTCCTTCACTTCATTATTCACTTCCTTTACTTCATTATTCACTTCATTCACTTCATTATTCACTTCCTTCACTTCTTTATTAACTTCCTTCACTTCTTTATTAACTTCCTTCACTTCATTATTCACTTCCTTCACTTCTTTATTAACTTCCTTCACTTCATTATTCACTTCCTTCACTTCATTATTCACTTCCTTCACTTCTTTATTAACTTCCTTCACTTCATTATTCACTTCCTTCACATCATTATTCACTTCCTTCATGATACAGTCATCTTCACTACACTCAATAAAATCATCATCCCTATATATAATTATTGTCTTTTTTAACAACAGTTCATCTTCCTCCAGCCTGGTGTAAACCATCCCAACAGGACCACCCCAGGACCACCCCAGGACCACCCTCAGGACCACCCCAGGACAACCCCAGGACCACCCCAGGACCACCCTCAGGACCACCCCAGGACCACCCCCAGGACCACCCGCAGGACTACCATCAGGACCACCCTCAGGATCACCCCAGGACCACCGCAGGACCACCCTCAGGACCACCCCCAGGACCACCCCCAGGACTACCCCCAGGGACCACCCCAGGACCACCCTCAGGACCACCCTCAGGACCACCCCCAGGGACCACCCAAGGACCACCCTCAGACCCACCCCAGGACCACCCGCAGGACCACCCCAGGACCACCCCAGGACCACCCCCAGGACTACCATCAGGACCACTCTCAGGACCTCCCCCAGGACCACCCGCAGAACTACCATCAGGACCACTCTCAGGACCACCCTAAGACCACCCCAGGACCACCCTCAGGACCACCCCAGGACCACCCCCAGGACCACCCGCAGGACTACCATCAGGACCACCGTAGGACCACCCACAGGACTATCATCAGGACCACCCCAGGACCACCCTCAGGACCACCCCAGGACCACCCCCATGACCCCCATCAGGAGCACCCTTAGGACCACCCCAGGACCACCCCCAGAACCACCCCAGGACCACCCTCAGGACCACCCTCAGGACCACCCCAGGACCACCCTCAGGACCACCCTCAGGACCACCCCAGGACCACCTCCAGGACCACCATCAGGACCACCCTCAGGACCACTCTAAGACCACCTCGAGGACTACCATCAGGACCACCCTCAGGACCACTCCAGGACCACCCCCAGGACCACCCGCAGGACTACCATCAGGACCACCCTCAGGACCACCCCAGGACCACCCTAGGACCACCCACAGGACTACCATCAGGACCACCCCAGGACCACCCTCAGGACCACCCCCAGGACCACCCGCAGGACTACCACCAGGACCACCCTCAGGACCACCCCAGGACCACCCCAGGACCACCCGCAGGACTATCATCAGGACCACCCTCAGGACCACCCTAGGACCACCCACAGGACTACCATCAGGACCACCCCAGGACCACCCTCAGGACCACCCCAGGACCACCCGCAGGACTACCATCAGGACCACCCTCAGGACCACCCTCAGGACCACCCCAGGACCACCCGCAGGACTACCCTCAGGACCACCCTCAGGACCACCCGCAGGACTACCATCAGGACCACCCTCAGGACCACCCCAGGACCACCCTAGGACCACCCACAGGACCACCCCAGGACCACCCCCAGAACCACCCCAGGACCACCTTCAGGACCACCCTCAGGACCACCCCAGGACCACCTCCAGGACCACCATCAGGACCACCTCAGGACCACCTCAGGACCATCTCCCAGTTCTACCTTCAGGACTACCTCTTAGTTTCACCTCAAGGACCACCACCCCAGTTCCACCTCAAGGACCACCCCCCTGTTCCACCTCAAGGACCACCCGCAGTTCCACCTCAAGGACCACCACCCCAGTTCCACCTCAAGGACCACCCCCCTGTTCCACCTCAAGGACCACCCGCAGTTCCACCTCAAGGACCACCCCCCTGTTCCACCTCAAGGACCACCCGCAGTTCCACCTCAAGGACCACCACCCCAGTTCCACATCAAGGACCACCCCCCCGGTTCCACCTCAAGGACCACCCGCAGTTCCACCTCAAGGACTACCCTCCAATTCCACCTCAAGGACCACCCCCCGGTTCCACCTTGTTACAAAATGACACGATATCTATTAATAATAGACATCTCCAGTGAACACTAGAAAGGATGCCCTTCTAGCATCCAGCCTGTTACTGGGCTTTTGCAACAAAGTCAGTATCCTGGTTCAGTTATCCGACATATTATATAGCTTAAGAGGATTGCAACTGATAGGGTACTAACCAAACAGATATTTAAAAGGTTTATTAACAAAGTGAGAAAATCTAGGGTAGCAAAGTAAATCAAATATAAAGATATTAATTAAGATATCAATTAGGAGGTTAATTAGGAGGATAGCTCCTACACTGCTCTCATATACAATAAGTCTGTGCTGAGGGCACATATATATATAAATGACTCAGAAGTACCATCAGGTACAATGTCAGTAAATACAATAATATATACAAGTAGGAATAAATGTGTGTATGAATGTGCTCCCGGTAACTCTAAGACTCGACTCAACCAGTGTACGACAGAACAACTCGTAAGCTAGCTGCTCTAACAAACAGACAACCAGAACAGCTTGATTGTCCAGTAAAATGACCAATTCCCAGAACAGCACTATAACAGGCAACAGCAACACAGCGTCAGGAACAAGGAGATAAAATCGACCCTAACTGGGGACCATCAGTAGATCCTCCAAAACAGTCACAAAACTCCCTTTCTACTGAAGCTAGGTTCAGCATAAACAATCCCAAACTGTGACGGTGCACAGATGCCTTATCGAATTAGGTCCAGAGCTATAGCTTGAGACTTGAGTTTTATAAGAGTGTCAATGTGACACACAACCCAGAACACGTCGAAAATCACTGTCTAGTCTATTCTCTGTGAACAGAGTTACACAGAGTTCTGAGAAGTATGATTCGCCTCACCACCGAATACATACTCTACCCAACAGAGTCTAAATGTCGAGAAAACAAGTAGAAATAAGAGTGAGGTGTTGACTCGACGAGGGTCAGCAGGCCAGAGAGAGAGAGGGAAGAGGAACAACCACCCAGCTCAGGTGTGTTCAGAGACTGACTCCTCCCAGCAACTAGACGCTGGCAGCATAACAGTAGTTTGCCAACTCCAAGGCAGTTACGCCACACTCTCGAGCACAACATAAAATATTACATCCTACCTAATAAATATAGCTAAGTCAAATAAGTCAAATAATAGTCTAATAATAGTATAAAGCAAGATATTAACGATTTAGCTATTATCGATAATATCAGCAATATAAAATTATAGAAAATGGAAATATACAATATATACATTGAGGCCCAATTCTGGGGGCGCAATACACCTCAAGGACCACCCCCCGGTTCCACCTCAAGGACCACCCCCCGGTTCCACTTCAAGGACCCCCCCTCAGTTCCACCTCAAGGACCAACCCCCAGTTCCACCTCAAGGTGGCCCGGTGGTCTGGTGGCTAGAGCTCTCGCTTCACACACGGAGGGCCCGGGTTCGATTCCCGGCGGGTGGAAATATTTCGACGTGTTTCCTTACACCTGTGTTCATGTTCACCTAGCAGCAAATAGGTACCTGGGTTGTTAGTCGACTGGTGTGGGTCGCATCCTGGGGGACAAGATTAAGGACCCCAATGGCTAACCCTCCGGGGTTAAAAATCCGAAGAACTCTTATCTTTATCTTAAGGACCAGCCCCCGTTTCTACCTCAAGGACCACCCCTCCAGTGCTACCTCAAAGACCACCCCAGGCCCACCCTCCAGGTTCACTTCCCCAGGAATATACCCCGGTTCACAAATACTAATATATATATATATATATATATATATATATATATATATATATATATATATATATATAGGGTGTATAAATCTTGGGTTGAGGAGTGTGCTGACATTGCAGTTGAGATATCTCTCTGAACCACAACATCCCCATCTCTCCTTCAGACTTCAGGCTCTATACGTCACTCCTCCAGGACTCAAGTCCGGCTAACCGGTTTTCCTTGAATCCCTTCATAAATACTACCTTGATCACAGTCTAAAATCACGTCCTCATAGTTGTCTCCGCTTAGATATAACGCCCTCACACAAGCCTGTTAGATGTCCAAGCCCCTAGCACTCAAAGCCTCTTTTAACTCCCTCTCCCTCCCACCTTTCCTGAGTTACACACCCTTACAGTCATTCTATTTTCTTCTATCGTCTCTAAATGTCCGCACCACCTCAACAACCCCTCCTCAGCCCTCTGGAAAATACTTTTAGTAACCTCACACCTCATCTCCAAGCTACAAATTCTCTGTATGATATCCACACCACACATTATTCTCAGACACACCTCTGCCTCCTCTTTTACTCTCCAGGCTGCTCCTCCTCCTGGCTGCTCCTCCTCTAGGCTGCTTCTCCCCTGGCTGCTCATCCCCTGGCTGCTCCTCCCCTGGCAGCTCCCCTTGGCTGCTCCCCCTGGCTGCTCCCCCTGGCTGCTCCCCTTGGCTTCTCCTCCCCTGGCTGCTCCCCCTGGCTGCTCCCCCTGGCTGCTCCCCCTGGCTGCTCCCCTTGGCTGCTCCCCTTGGCTGCTCCTCCCCTGACTGCTCCCCCTAGCTTTCCCTGGCTGCTTCCCCTGGCTGCTCCCCTTGGCTGCTCCTCCCTGGCTGCTCCCCTGGCTGCTCCCCTGGCTGCTCCCCTTGGCTGCTCCTCCCTGGCTGCTCCCCTGGCTGCTCCCCTGGCTGCTCTCCCTGGCTGCTCCCCTTGGCTGCTCCTCCCCTGGCTGCTCCCCCTGGCTGCTCCCCCTGGATGCTCCCCCTGGCTGCTCCCCTTGGCTGCTCCCCTTGGCTGCTCCTCCCTGACTGCTTCCCCTGGCTGTTCCCCTGGCTGCTCCCCTGGCTGCTCCCCTTGGCTGCTCCTCCCTGGCTGCTCCCCCTGGCTGCTCCCCTGGCTGCTCCCTTGGCTCTCCTCCTGGCTGCTCCCCTGGCTGCTCCCCTGGCTGCTCCCTTGGCTGCTCCTCCCTGGCTGCTCCCCTGGCTGCTCCCCCTGGCTGCTCCCCCTGGCTGCTCCCCCTGGCTGCTCCCCCTGGCTGCTCCCCCTGGCTACCAGTCACTCAGGTAACTACCATCACACTTGTGGACGCTTAAGTTGGTTTTTATGAGAAAACTTAATACCATTTGGTTGAGTTGATTTCCTCAGATACGTTTTAGAACAACCTTGTTGTTGTTATTGTTGTTGATGATAGTGTTGTTGTTTTTGATAGTGTTGTTGTTGTTGATAGTGCTGTTGTTGTTGATAGTGTTGTTGTTGATAGTGTTGTTGTTGATAGTGTTGTTGTTGATAGTGTTGTTGTTGATAGTGTTGTTGTTGATAGTGTTGTTGTTGATAGTGTTGTTGTTGTTGTTGATAGTGTTGTTGATGTTGATAGTATTGTTTTTGTTGATAGTGGTGTTGTTGTTGATGATAGTGTTATTGTTGTTGATGATAGCGTTGTTGTTGATGATAGTGTTGTTGTTATTGTTGTTGATAATAGTGTTATTGTTGTTGATGATAGTGTTGATGATAGTGTTGCTGATGATAGTGTTGCTAATGATGACAGTGTTGTTGATGATTATAGTGTTGATGATGACAGGCCCACTCAAAGCTAACTCAGGTCAGATCACTGACAGTGATAAGGAAATGTGTGACATTTTTAACTCTTATTTCCTCTCAGTTTTTATGCAGGAAGATACTAGCGAAATTCCAGAAATAATAAATTGTGTAGAACAGGACGATAATAAACTATGCACTTTTAGGGTAATTAGTGACATGGTCCTCAAACAAATGGAGAAATTAAACCCGAACGAATCCCCAGGCCCTGATGAACTGATTGCGAGGGTTTTAAAGGAATGTAAAGAGAAACTTTGCAAACCTTTGGCTAGTCTTTTCAATATATCACTACAAACTGGCATAGTGCCAGACAAGTGGAAAATGGCAAATGTGATGCCTATTTACAAGGCAGGTGACAGGTCCTTAGCTTCGAACTATAGACCAATAAGCCTTACCTCTATAGTGGGAAAATTTATGGAATCAATAATTGCCGAGGCAATTCGTAGTGATCTTGAAAGACATAAATTGATTAATGAATCTCAACACGGTTTTACAAAGGGGCGTTCCTGCCTTACGAATTTACTAATTTTTTTCACAATATCATAATTTACTAATTTTTTTCACAATATCATAATTTACTAATTTTTTTCACAATATCATATTCATGGTAATGAATATGATATTGTGTATATGGACTTCAGTAAGGCTTTTGAGAGAGTTCCACATCAGAGGCTATTGAGGAAAATTAAGACACACGGAATAGGACAATTTTTTTCCTGGGTAGAGACGTGGTTGACAGATAGGCGGCAGAGAGTTTGCATAAATTGGGAGAAATCAGAGTGGGGGCACGTCACGAAAATAACCATGCCACATATAAAATAAATAATATAGAGCTTAATATTACTGATTGCAAAAAAGGATTTGGGAGTTCTGGTTAGCAGTAATCTAAAACCAAGACAACAGTGCATAAGTGTTCGCAATAAAGCAAACAGAATCCTTGGCTTTATATCAAGAAGTATAAATAATAGAAGTTCTCAGGTTGTTCTTCAACTCTATATATCCTTGGTTAGGCTTCATTTAGATTATGCTGCACAGTTCTGGTCACCGTATTACAGAATGGATATAAATGCACTGGAAAACGTTCAGAGGAGGATGACAAAGTTGATCCCATGTATCAAAAATCTTCTCTATGAGGATGGACTGAGGGCCTTGAATCTGCACTCTCTAAAAAGGCGTAGAATTAGGAAGGATATGATTGAGGTGTATAAATGGAAAACAAAAATAAATAAAGGGGATGTAAATAGCGTGCTGAAAATATCCAGCCAAGACAGGACTCGCAGCAATGGTTAAAGTTGGAAAAAAATCAGATTCAGGAAGGATATAGGAAAGCACTGGTTTGGTAATAGAGTTGTGGATGAGTGGAACAAACTCCCGAGTACCGTCATAGAAGCTGAACGTTGTGTAGTTTTAAAAATAGGTTGCCAATATGACGTTTTTCAGAGCATAGTTTTAGCTGGCCAGATAACTTATGTTCCGAGTAGGGTAATTAGATCTAACAAAAATGATCCCAAATGGATAAACAATAGATTAAAACATCTCATTGGTCAAAAGAGAGGCATATATAGGCGTATCAAAAGAGGGGATGGACAGTTAAGAAATCAATATATTCAATTAAAGAGAGAAATAAAAAAAGGGAAATAAGAAAAGCAAAAAGATATTATGAGGCTAAAGTCGCAGGGGATTCGAAGACTAACCCAAAAGGTTTCTTTCAGGTATACAGAAATAAGATTAGGGACGAGATAGGCCCACTTAAGAGTAACTCAGATCAGATCACTGACAGTGATAAGGAAATGTGTGAAATTTTCAACAATTACTTCCTATTAGTTTTTATTCAGGAAGATACTAGCGAAGTTCCAGAACTAATAAATTATATAGAACAGGACAATAATAAACTATGCACGATTGGGGTAACTAGTGACGGTCCTCAGACAAATAGAGAAATTAAAACCTAACAAATCCCCAGGCTCTGATGAACTGTTTGTAAGGGTTTTAAAGGAATGTAAAGGGGAACTTAGCAAACCTTTGGCTAGTCTTTTCAATATATCACTACAAACTGGCATAGTGCCAGACAAGTGGAAAATGGCAAATGTAATACCTATTTACAAAACAGGTGACAGGTCCTCATCTTCAAACTATAGACCATAAGCCTTACCTCCATAATGGAAAAATTTATGGAATCAATAATTGCCGAGGAAATTCGAAGCCATCTTGAAAGGCATAAATTGATTAATGGATCTCAGCACGGTTTTACAAAGGGGCGTTCCTGTCTTACGAATTTACTAACTTTTTTCACTAAGGTATTTGAGGAGATAGATCATGGTAGTGAATATGATATTGTGTATATGTATGGACTTCAGTAAGGCTTTTGATAGAGATCCACATCTCTATCGAATAGGAGAAATTTTTTCCTGGGTAGAGGCATGGATGACAAATAGGCAGCAGAGAGTTTGCATAAATGGGGAGAAATCAGAGTGGGGTGCTGGGCCCTTTGTTGTTCACAATTTACATAAACGACATAGATGAAGGAATAAATAGCGACATAAGCAAGTTTGCTGATGACACCAAAATAGGCCGTCCAATTCATTCAAATGAGGACATTAGAGCACTCCAGGAAGACTTGAATAGACTGATGCAGTGGTCGGAGAAGTGGCAGATGCAGTTTAATATAGACAAATGCAAAGTTATAAATGTTGGACAGGACAATAACCATGCCACTTATAAACTAAATAATGTAGATCTTAATATTACTGCAAAAAGGATTTAGGAGTTCTGGTTAGCAGTAATCTAAAACCAAGACAACAGTGCATAAGTGTTAGCAATAAAGCGAACAGAATCCTTGGCTTCATATCAAGACGCATAAATAATAGAAGTCCTCAGGTTAGGCCTCATCTAGATTATGCTGTGGAAATAAATGGTATAAAATACCGACACAATGGAAAGATAAACACATAAGCAGTATAATGTGATCCTTTATTGACAACGTTTCGCCCACACAGTGGGCTTTATCGAGTCACAGACAGATCTACCTGGATAAAAGAAACAAGGGTATTTATAGGATTTAGTCAGGTGGAGAAACGCAAGACTCATCGCCAGAGAAGACAACACTCAATACCGAAGAATCCTGGAATCATCACTTATTTGTATATCCAACAACTTCAACCAGAACAACGGCTTCTACAACATAGCTGAACCTATTGCCAAGAAACTTCTTCATCGCTATCCCACATAGAACTCAAGAATGGAACACTGCAGGTCCTTTAAGTTACCCGAGGTTTTAAACTATCACACTACTTTGAAGACTGTCACATGCAGTATTCTCCACCTGACTAAATCCTATAAATACCCTTGTTTCTTGTATCCAGGTAGATCTGTTTGTGACTCGATAAAGCCCACTGTGTGGGCGAAACGTTTTCAATAAAGGATCACATTATACTGCTTATGTGTTTATCTTTAGATTATGCTGTACAGTTTTGTTCACCGTATTACAGAATGGATATAAATGCTCTGGAAAACGTACAGAGGAGGATGACAAAGTTGATCCCATGTATCAGAAATCTTCCCTATGAGGATAGACTGAGGGCCCTGAATCTGCACTCTCTAAATACGTAGAATTAGGGAGGATATGATTGAGGTGTATAAATGGAAAACAGTGGAAAAATAAACACATAAACACATTGTGTCGGTATTTTATACCATTTATTTCCAAATGGAAAACAGAAATAAATAAAAGAGATGTAAATAGCGTGCTAAAAATATCTAGCAGCAATGGCTTTAAGTTGGAAAAAATCAGATTCAGGAAAGATATAGGTAAGCACTGGTTTGGTAATAGAGTTGTGGATGAGTGGAACAAATTCCCGAGTATCGTCGTAGAAGCTAAAACTTTGGGTACTATTAAAATTTTTTTTTATTTTTTTATTAACACATCGGCCGATTCCCACCAAGGCAGGGTGGCCCGAAAAAGAAAAACTTTCATCATCATTCACTCCATCACTGTCTTGCCAGAAGGGTGCTTTACACTACAGTTATAAAACTGCAACATTAACACCCCTCCTTCAGAGTGCCGGCACTGTACTTCCCATCTCCAGAACTCAAGTCCGGCCTGCCTGTTTCCCTGAATCCCTTCATAAATGTTACTTTGCTCACACTCCAACAGCACGTCAAGTATTAAAAACCATATGCCTCCATTCACTCCTATCAAATACGCTCACACATGCTTGCTGGAAGTCCAAGCCCCTCGCACACAAAACTTCCTTTACCCCCTCCCTCCAACCTTTCCTAGGCCGACCCCTACCCCGCCTTCCCTCCACTACAGATTTATACACTCTCGAAGTCACTCTGTCTCGTTCCATTCTCTCTACATGTCCAAACCACCTCAACAACCCCTCCTCAGCTCTCTGGACAATCGTTTTGGTAATCCCGCACCTCCTCCTAATTTCCAAACTCCGAATTCTCTGCATTATATTCACACCACACATTGACCTCAGACATGACATCTCCACTGCCTCCAGCCTTCTCCTCGTTGCAACATTCATCACCCATGCTTCACACCCATATAAGAGCGTTGGTATAACTATACTCTCATACATTCCCTCTTTACTTCCATAGACAAGGTTCTTTGTCTCCACAGACTCCGAAGTGCTCCACTCACCCTTTTCCCCTCATCAATTCTATGATTCACCTCATCCTTCATAGACCCATCCGCCGACATGTCCACTCCCAAATATCTGAATACATTCACCTCCTCCATACTCTCTCCCTCCAATCTGATATCCAATCTTTCGTCACCTATTCTTTTTGTTATCCTCATCACCTTACTCTTTCCTATATTCACTTTCAATTTTCTTCTTTTACACACCCTACCAAATTCATCCACCAACCTCTGCAGCTTCTCTTCAGAATCTCCCAAAAGCACAGTGTCATCAGCAAAAAGCAACTGTGACAACTCCCACTTTGTATTTGCTTCTTTATCTTTTAGCCCAACACCTCTTGCCAAGACCCTCGCATTCACTTCTCTTACAACCCCATCTATAAATATATTAAAAATATGTTAGATAAATACATGAGTGGGTGTGGGTGGGTGTGAGTCGGACCTGACTAGCTTGTGCTGATGGATCTGATGCCGTGCTCCTTCCTTAAGTGGATGTGACCTGCTCTGACTAGACTTGGGCCGGTGGGTGACTTGGACCTGCCTCGCATGGGTCAGTAGACCTGCTGCAGTGTTCTTTCTTTCTTATGTTCTTATGAGTGGGTGTGGGTGGGTGTGAGTTAGACCTGACTAGCTTGTGCTAATAGGTCTGATGTCGTGCTCCTTAAGTGTGACATTTTATTGTGGCAACGTTTCGCTCTCCAGGAGCTTTGTAACAGCTTGACAAAGCTCCTGGAGAGCGAAACGTTGCCACAATAAAATGTCACATTAGTTGCATTTGTGTCCTTTTACTTAACATATTGTCGGTAATTCTACCAATATTGTTACAGTATTGTTGATGATGATAGTGATGTTGATGATGATAGTGTTGTTGATGATGATAGTGTTGGTGATGATGATGATATTGTTGTTGGTGATGATAGTGTTGTTGTTGATGATAGTGTTGTTGATGATGATAGTGATGTTGATGATAGTGTTGTTGATGATGATAGTATTGTTGATGATGATAGTGTTGTTGATGATGATAGTGATGTTGTTGATGATGATAGTGTTGTTGATGATGATAGTGATGTTGTTAATGATGATAGTGATGTTGATGATGATAGTGATGTTGATGATAGTGGTGTTGATGATGATAGTGTTGTTGATGACAGTGATGTTGATGATGCTAGTGTTGTTGATGATGATAGTGTTGTTGATGATGATAGTGATATTGTTGATGATAGTGTTGTTGATGATGATAGTGTTGTTGATGATGACAGTGTTGTTGATGATAGTGATGTTGTTGATGATAGTGTTGTTGTTGATGATAGTGTTGTTGATGATGATAGTGTTGTTGATGATGATAGTGATGTTGATGATGATAGTGTTGTTGATGATGACAGTGTTGTTGTTGATGATAGTGATGTTGTTGATGATAGTGTTGTTGATGATGATAGTGATATTGTTGATGATAGTGTTGTTGATGATGATAGTGTTGTTGATGATGAGAGTGTTGTTGATGATGATAGTGATGTTGTTGACAGTGTTGTTGATGATGACAGTGTTGTTGATGATGATAGTGATGTTGATGATAGTGTTGTTGATGATGATAGTGTTGTTGATGATGATAGTGATGTTGATGATAGTGTTGTTAATGATGATAGTGATGTTGTTGATGATAGTGTTGTTGATGATGATAGTGATGTTGATGGCAGTGTTGTTGATGTTAGTGATGTTGATGATGATAGTGCTGTTGATGATGATAGTGTTGTTGATGATGATAGAGTTATTGATGATAGTGATGTTGATGATGATAGTGTTATTGATGACGATAGTGTTGATGATGATAGTGTTGTTGATGATGTTAGTGATGTTGATGATGACAGTGTTGTTGATGTTAGTGATGATGATAGTACTGTTGATGATGATAGTGTTGTTGATAATGATAGTGTTGTTGATGATGATAGTGTTGTTGATGATTGTGTTGGTGATGATGATAGAGTTATTGATGATAGTGATGTTGATAGATGTGTTGTTGATGACGATAGTGTTGTTGATGATTAGTGTTGTTGTGATAGTGCTTTGATGATGATAGTGTTGATGATAGTGTTGTTGATGATGAAAGAGTTATTGATGATAGTGATGTTGATGATGATAGTGTTGTTGATGACGATAGTGTTGTTGATGATGATAGTGTTTTTGATGATGATAGTGTTGTTGATGATGATAGTGTTGTTGATGATGATAGTGATGATGATGATAGTGTTGTTGATGATGATAGTGTTGTTGATGATGATAGTGTTGTTGATGACAGTGATGTTGATGATGATAGTGGTGTTGATGATGATAGTGTTGTTGATGATGATAGTGATGTTGATGATAGATTTGTTGATGATGATAGTGTTGTTGATGATGATAGTGTTGTTGTTGATGATGATAGTGATGTTGATGATGATAGTGGTGTTGATGATGAGAGTGTTGTTGATGATGATAGTAATGTTGTTGATGATAGTGTTGTTGATGATGATAGTGTTGTTGATGATGATAGTGTTGATGATGACAGTGATGATGATGATAGTGTTGTTGATGATGACAGTGTTGTTGATGATGATAGTGATGTTGTTGATGATAGTGTTGTTGATGATGATAGTGATATTGTTGATGATAGTGTTGTTGATGATGATAGTGTTGTTGATGATGACAGTGTTGTTGATGATAGTGATGTTGTTGATGATAGTGTTGTAGATGATGATAGTGTTGTTGATGATGACAGTGTTGTTGATGATGATAGTGATATTGTTGATGCTAGTGTTTTTGATGATGATAGTGTTGTTGATGATGACAGTGTTGTTGATGATAGTGATGTTGTTGATGATAGTGTCGTTGTGATGATAGTGTGTTGATGATGATAGGTTGTTGATGATGATAGTGATGATGATGATAGTGTTGTTGATGATGACAGTGTTGTTGTTGATGATAGTGATGTTGTTGATGATAGTGTTGTTGATGATGATAGTGATATTGTTGATGATAGTGTTGTTGATGATGATAGTGTTGTTGATGATGAGAGTGTTGTTGATTTATGATAGTGATGTTGTTGATGAGTGTGTTGTTGATGATGAAGTGTGTTGATGATGATAGTGTGTTGATGATAGTGTTGTTAATGATGATAGTGATGTTGTTGATGATAGTGTTGTTGATGATGATAGTGATTGTGATGGCAGTGTTGATGTTAGTGATGTGATGATGATAGTGTGTTGATGATGATAGTGTTGTTGATGATGATAGAGTTATTGATGATAGTGATGTTGATGATGATAGTGTTATTGATGACGATAGTGTTGATGATGATAGTGTTGTTGATGATGTTAGTGATGTTGATGATGACAGTGTTGTTGATGTTAGTGATGATGATAGTGCTGTTGATGATGATAGTGTTGTTGATAATGATAGTGTTGTTGATGATGATAGTGTTGTTGATGATTGTGTTGGTGATGATGATAGAGTTATTGATGATAGTGATGTTGATGATGATAGTGTTGTTGATGACGATAGTGTTGTTGATGATTGTGTTGTTGTTGATAGTGTTGTTGATGATGATAGTGTTGATGATAGTGTTGTTGATGATGAAAGAGTTATTGATGATAGTGATGTTGATGATGATAGTGTTGTTGATGACGATAGTGTTGTTGATGATGATAGTGTTTTTGATGATGATAGTGTTGTTGATGATGATAGTGTTGTTGATGATGATAGTGTTATTGATGATGATAGTGTTGTTGATGATGATAGAGTTGTTGATGATGATGATAGTGTTGTTGATTGTGTTGTTGATGATGATAGTGTTATTGATGACGATAGTGTTGTTGATGATGATAGTGTTGTTGATGATGATAGTGTTGATGATGATAGTGTTGTTGATGATGATAGTGTTGTTGATGATGATAGTGTTGTTGATGATGATAGTGTTGTCGATGATTGTGTTGTTGATGACGATAGTGTTGTTGATGATGATAGTGTTATTGATGACGATAGTGTTGTTGATGATGATAGTGTTGTTGATGATGATAGTGTTATTGATGACGATAGTGTTGTTGATGATAGTGTTGTTGATGATGATAGTGTTGTTGATGATGATAGTGTTGTTGATGATGATAGTTTTGTTGATGATGATAGTGTTGTTGATAGTGATGTTGATAATGATAGTGTTGTTAATATTATTGATGATGATAGTGTTGTTGATCTTGATGTTGATAATGATAGCGTTGTTGATATTATTGATGATGATAGTGTTGTTGATGATGATGATAGCGTTAATGATGATAGTGTTCCTGATAGTGTTGTTTATGATAGTGTTGATGGAGGGTGGGGAAGAGTGTGGTAGGGGAGGTAGTAATGTAGTGGAGAGGGTGGGAGTTAGGAAGGGGAAGTGGGAGTGGAAGGGGTTGGGAAGGGGTAGGAAAGGGGTTAAGGGAAGGGACTTGGGGGAAGGGGGAGGGGATGCCGGTGTAACTACCTCAGTTAATATGAATGCAAATTCTTGCTTGTGTTTGCCCGGGGTGTGTGAGGTGCGGCAGACATGTGAGGTGACGTGCGGCAGACATGTGAGGTGACGTGCGGCAGACATGTGAGGTGACGTGCGGCAGACATATAGGTGAGGTGCGGCAGACATATAGGTGACATGCGGCAGACATATAGGTGAGATGCGGCAGACATGTGAGGTGACGTGCGGCAGACATATAGGTGAGGTGCGGCAGACATATAGGTGACATGCGGCAGACATATAGGTGAGGTGCGGCAGACATATAGGTGAGGTGCGGCAGACATGTAGGTGAGGTGCGGCAGACATGTGAGGTGAGGTGCGGCAGACATATAGGTGAGGTGCGGTAGACATATAGGTGAGGTGCGGCAGACATATAGGTGACATGCGGCAGACATAGGTGAGTGCGCAGACATATAGGTGAGGTGCGGCAGACATGTAGGTGAGGTGCGGCAGACATGTGAGGTGAGGTGTGGCAGACGTGAGGTGAGGTGCACAGGGGAAGAGAGAAATGTAGGGAGGTGAAAGAGAGGAGGAAGGGGTAGGGGACAGGGAGAGAGGGCGAGAGAACCTTCAGCAAGTATTGCAGGTCGTAACAAGTGTTGTGGGTCGTAACAAGTGTTGTGGGTCGTAACAAGTGTTGTGGGTCGTAACAAGTGTTGCGGGTTGTAACAAGTGTTGTGGGTCGTAACAAGTGTTGTGGGTTGTAACAAGTGTTGTGGGTTGTAACAAGTGTTGTGGGTCGTAACAAGTGTTGTGGGTTGTAACAAGTGTTGTGGGTTGTAACAAGTGTTGTGGGTCGTAACAAGTGTTGTGGGTCGTAACAAGTGTTGTGGGTCGTAACAAGTGTTGTGGGTTGTAACAAGTGTTGTGGGTTGTAACAAGTGTTGTGGGTCGTAACAAGTGTTGTGGGTCGTAACAAGTGTTGTGGGTCGTAACAAGTGTTGTGGGTCGTAACAAGTGTTGTGGGTCGTAACAAGTGTTGTGGGTCGTAACAAGTGTTGTGGGTCGTAACAAGTGTTGTGGGTCGTAACAAGTGTTGTGGGTCGTAACAAGTGTTGTGGGTCGTAACAAGTGTTGTGGGTTGTAACAAGTGTTGTGGGTCGTAACAAGTGTTGTGGGTCGTAACAAGTGTTGTGGGTCGTAACAAGTGTTGATGGGTCGTAACAAGTGTTGTGGGTCGTAACAAGTGTTGTGGGTCGTAACAAGTGTTGTGGGTCGTAACAAGTGTTGTGGGTCGTAACAAGTTTGTGGGTCGTAACAAGTGTTGTGAGGTTGTAACAAGTGTTGTGGAGTTGTAACAAGTGTTGTGGGTCGTAACAAGTGTTGTGGGTCGTAACAAGTGTTGTGGGTCGTAACGTGTTGTGGGTCGTAACAAGTGTTGTGGGTCGTAACAAGTGTTGTGGGTCGTAACAAGTGTTGTGGGTCGTAACAAGTGTTGTGGGTCGTAACAAGTGTTGTGGGTCGTAACAAGTGTTGTGGGTTGTAACAAGTGTTGTGGGTTGTAACAAGTGTTGTGGGTCGTAACAAGTGTTGTGGGTCGTAACAAGTGTTGTGGGTCGTAACAAGTGTTGTGGGTCGTAACAAGTGTTGTGGGTCGTAACAAGTGTTGTGGGTCGTAACAAGTGTTGTGGGTCGTAACAAGTGTTGTGGGTCGTAACAAGTGTTGTGGAGGTTGTAACAAGTGTTGTGGGTTGTAACAAGTGTTGTGGGTCGTAACAAGTGTTGTGGGTCGTAACAAGTGTTGTGGGTCGTAACAAGTGTTGTGGGTCGTAACAAGTGTTGTGGGTCGTAACAAGTGTTGTGGGTCGTAACAAGTGTTGCGGGTTGTAACTAGTGTTGCGGGTTGTAACTAGTGTTGCGGGTTGTAACAAGTGTTGTGGGTTGTAACAAGTGTTGCGGGTTGTAACTAGTGTTGCGGGTTGTAACAAGTGTTGCGGGTTGTAACAAGTGTTGCGGGTTGTAACTAGTGTTGCGGGTTGTAACTAGTGTTGCGGGTTGTAACAAGTGTTGTGGGTTGTAACAAGTGTTGTGGGTTGTAACTAGTGTTGTGGGTTGTAACAAGTGTTGTGGGTTGTAACAAGTGTTGCTGGGTTGTAACTAGTGTTGGTTGTAACTAGTGTTGCGGTTGTAACAAGTGTTGCGAGGTTGTCAATGTTGTGGGTTGTAACAAGTGTTGCGGGTTGTAACAAGTGTTGCGGGTTGTAACTAGTGTTGCGGGTTGTAACAAGTGTTGCGGGTTGTAACAAGTGTTGTGGGTTGTAACAAGTGTTGTGGGTTGTAACAAGTGTTGTGGGTCGTAACAAGTGTTGTGGGTTGTAACAAGTGTTGCGGGTTGTAACAAGTGTTGCGGGTTGTAACTAGTGTTGCGGGTTGTAACAAGTGTTGCGGGTTGTAACAAGTGTTGTGGGTTGTAACAAGTGTTGTGGGTTGTAACAAGTGTTGTGGGTTGTAACAAGTGTTGTGGGTTGTAACAAGTGTTGCGGGTTGTAACTAGTGTTGCGGGTTGTAACAAGTGTTGCGGGTTGTAACAAGTGTTGTGGGTCGTAACAAGTGTTGTGGGTCGTAACAAGTGTTGTGGGTTGTAACAAGTGTTGTGGGTTGTAACAAGTGTTGTGGGTCGTAACAAGTGTTGTGGGTCGTAACAAGTGTTGTGGGTCGTAACAAGTGTTGTGGGTCGTAACAAGTGTTGTGGGTCGTAACAAGTGTTGTGGGTCGTAACAAGTGTTGTGGGTCGTAACAAGTGTTGTGGGTCGTAACAAGTGTTGTGGGTCGTAACAAGTGTTGTGGGTTGTAACAAGTGTTGTGGGTTGTAACAAGTGTTGTGGTCGTAACAAGTGTTGTGGGTCTAACAAGTGTTGTGGGTCGTAACGTGTTGTGGGTCGTAACAAGTGTTGTGGTGTAACAAGTGTTGTAGGTCGTAACAAGTGTTGTGGGTGTAACAAGTGTTGTGGTCGTAACAAGTGTTGTGGGTTGTAACAAGTGTTGTGGGTTGTAACAAGTGTTGTGGGTTGTAACAAGTGTTGGGGTTGTAACAAGTGTTGAGGGTTGTAACAAGTGTTGTGGGTCGTAACAAGTGTTGTGGGTTGTAACAAGTGTTGTGGGGGAACAAGTGTTGCGGGTTGTAACTAGTGTTGCAGGGTTGTAACAAGTGTTGTGGGTTGAACAAGTGTTGTGGGTTGAACAAGTGTTGCAGGTTGTAACAAGTGTTGTGGTTGTAACAAGTGTTGCGGGTTGTAACAAGTGTTGCGGTTGTAACTAGTGTTGCGGGTTGTAACAAGTGTTGGGTTGTAACAAGTGTTGTGGTTGTAACAAGTGTTGCGGGTTGTAACTAGTGTTGCGGGTTGTAGCAAGTTTGCGAGTTGCAACAAGTGTTGGAGGTCGTAACAAGTGTTGCGGGTTGTAACAAGTGTTGGGTGTAACAAGTGTTGGGGTTGTAACAGTGTTGCGAGTTTAACAAGTGTTGCGGGTTGTAACAAGTGTTGTGAGGTCGTAACAAGTGTTGGGGTTGTAACAAGTGTTGCAGGTTGTAACAAGTGTTGCGGTTGTAACAAGTTTGCGGTTTAACAAGTGTTAGAGTATCTAACAAGTGTTGCAGGTTAAAATGTTCGAGTTGTAACAAGTGTTGAGTGTACAAGTGTTTGTAACAATGTGATTGTCAAATGTCGGTTGTAACAAGTGTTGAGGTCGAACAGTGTGTAGTCAAAGTTCATTCTACAAATTTGCTGGTAAGAGTCGTTGTAACAAGTGTTTGGTTGTAACAAGTGTTCGAGTTGTAACAAGTTGTGGGTTGTAACAAGTGTTGTGTGTAACAAGTGTTGTGGGTTGTAACAAGTTGTGGGTTGTAACAAGTGTTGTGGGTCTAACAAGTGTTGTGGTCTAACAAGTGTTGTGGGTCTAACAAGTGTTGGGGTTCGTAACAAGTTTGCAGGTTGTAACATGTTGCAGGGTTTAACAAGTGTTGCTGAGGTTGTAACAAGTGTATGTGGTTGTAACAAGTGTTGTGGGTTGTAACAAGTTTGTGGTTAACAAGTGTTGAGGTTGTAACAAGTGTTGGGTTGTAACAATGTTGGGTTTAACAATGTTGTCAGGTTGTAACAATGTTGTCAGTTGTATGACAATGTTGTGGTTGTAACATGTGCGTAACAAGTCGGAGTGTAACAAGTGTTGGGGTTGTAACAAGTTGCAGGGTCGTAACAATGTTGGGGTCAAAGTTGTGTAACAGTGTTTGTAACAAGGTGATGAGTGTAATTGGTGAAAAGTTAAATGTTACATATGGTCAATGATGGGTTATAACAAGTGTGTTACAAGCTTGGAGATAATGTATGGTTTAACAGTATGAGTGTAACAGTATATGGTTAACAAGTTTGGATGTAACAAGTTGTAGTTAACAATTGAAGGTCAACAGGTATGTGTAATGTTGTACAGATAATGATTGCGAGTACGATGTGTGGTCAACAAGTTTGTGAGTTATACAAGTGTTGTGGGTTAAAATGTTGTGGTCAAGTTGTTTAACAAGTTTGAAGGTCAACAGTATTGCAGGTTAACAAATTGGGAGTGCAACATTTGTATGTAAAATGTGTATTTCAACAATAATGATTGGTCATACAATAATGAGGCATCACAGTTTAATGAATGGTCAACGAATAATGAAGGTCAACGAATAATGATGGTCAATTCGAGATAATGATGGTCAACGAGATAATGATAAGGTCAGAGAATAGCCAAATAAGTCAATGAGATAATGAAGGTCAACGAAATAATGAAGGTCAACGAGATAAAGAAGGTCAACGAGATAATGATGGTCAACGAGATAAAGAAGGTCAACGATATAGTTAAAGTCAATGAGATAATGAAGGTCAACGAGATAATGAAGGTCAACGAGATAATGATGGTCAACGAGATAATGATAGTCAACGAGATAATGATGGTCAACGAGATAATGACGGTCAACGAGATAATGATGGTCAACGAGATAATGAAGGTCAACGAGATAATGAAGGTCAACGAGATAATGATGGTCAACGAGATAATGATGGACAACGAGATAATGATGGTCAACGAGATAATGAAGGTCAACGAGATAATGAAGGTCAACGAGATAATGAAGGTCAACGAGATAATGATGGTCAACGAGATAATGATGGTCAACGAGATAATGATGGTCAACGAGATAATGAAGGTCAACGAGATAATGAAGGTCAACGAGATAATGATGGTCAACGAGATAATGATGGTCAACGAGATAATGATGGTCAACGAGATAATGAAGGTCAACGAGATAATGAAGGTCAACGAGATAATGAAGGTCAACGAGATAATGATGGTCAACGAGATAATGATGGTCAACGAGATAATGATGGTCAACGAGATAATGAGGTCAACGAGATAATGAAGGTCAACGAGATAATGAGGTCAACGAGATAATGATGGTCAACGAGATAATGATGGTCAACGAGATAATGATGGTCAACGAGATAATGATGGTCAACGAGATAATGATGGTCAACGAGATAATGAAGGTCAACGAGATAATGAAGGTCAACGAGATAATGAAGGACAACGAGATAATGAAGGTCAACGAGATAATGATGGTCAACGAGATAATGAAGGTCAACGAGATAATGAAGGACAACGTGTTACTGAAGGTCAACAAGTTAATGAAGGTCAACGAGTAATAAATGTTGTGCAGTTATACTGTGTAGAAAGATTTCATCAATGTAGACTCATCCAGTCACTAGTTCAACAATGTAGACTCATCCAGTCACTAGTTCAACAATGTAGACTCATCCAGTCACTAGTTCAACAATGTAGATTCATCCAGTCACTAGTTCAACAATGTAGATTCATCCAGTCACTAGTTCAACAATGTAGACTCATCCAGTCACTAATTCATCAATGTAGACTCATCCAGTCACTAGTTCAACAATGTAGACTCATCCAGTCACTAGTTCATCAATGTAGATTCATCCAGTCACTAGTTCAACAATGTAGATTCATCCAGTCACTAGTTCAACAATGTAGACTCATCCAGTCACTAGTTCAACAATGTAGACTCATCCAGTCACTAGTTCATCAATGTAGATTCATCCAGTCACTAGTTCAACAATGTAGACTCATCCAGTCACTAGTTCATCAATGTAGATTCATCCAGTCACTAGTTCAACAATGTAGACTCATCCAGTCACTAGTTCATCAATGTAGATTCATCCAGTCACTAGTTCAACAATGTAGACTCATCCAGTCACTAGTTCAACAATGTAGACTCATCCAGTCACTAGTTCATCAATGTAGATTCATCCAGTCACTAGTTCAACAATGTAGACTCATCCAGTCACTAGTTCATCAATGTAGACTCATCCAGTCACTAGTTCATCAATGTAGATTCATCCAGTCACTAGTTCAACAATGTAGACTCATCCAGTCACTAGTTCATCAATGTAGATTCATCCAGTCACTAGTTCAACAATGTAGACTCATCCAGTCACTAGTTCAACAATGTAGACTCATCCAGTCACTAGTTCAACAATGTAGACTCATCCAGTCACTAGTTCATCAATGTAGATTCATCCAGTCACTAGTTCAACAATGTAGACTCATCCAGTCACTAGTTCATCAATGTAGATTCATCCAGTCACTAGTTCAACAATGTAGACTCATCCAGTCACTAGTTCATCAATGTAGATTCATCCAGTCACTAGTTCAACAATGTAGACTCATCCAGTCACTAGTTCAACAATGTAGACTCATCCAGTCACTAGTTCATCAATGTAGATTCATCCAGTCACTAGTTCAACAATGTAGACTCATCCAGTCACTAGTTCATCAATGTAGACTCATCCAGTCACTAGTTCATCAATGTAGATTCATCCAGTCACTAGTTCAACAATGTAGACTCATCCAGTCACTAGTTCATCAATGTAGATTCATCCAGTCACTAGTTCAACAATGTAGACTCATCCAGTCACTAGTTCATCAATGTAGATTCATCCAGTCACTAGTTCAACAATGTAGACTCATCCAGTCACTAGTTCATCAATGTAGATTCATCCAGTCACTAGTTCAACAATGTAGACCACTCCAGTCACTAGTTCATCAATGTAGATTCATCCAGTCACTAGTTCAACAATGTAGATTCATCCAGTCACTAGTTCAACAATGTAGATTCATCCAGTCACTAGTTCAACAATGTAGACTCATCCAGTCACTAGTTCATCAATGTAGATTCATCCAGTCACTAGTTCAACAATGTAGACTCATCCAGTCACTAGTTCATCAATGTAGATTCATCCAGTCACTAGTTCAACAATGTAGACTCATCCAGTCACTAGTTCATCAATGTAGATTCATCCAGTCACTAGTTCAACAATGTAGACTCATCCAGTCACTAGTTCATCAATGTAGATTCATCCAGTCACTAGTTCAACAATGTAGATTCATCCAGTCACTAGTTCAACAATGTAGATTCATCCAGTCACTAGTTCAACAATGTAGACTCATCCAGTCACTAGTTCATCAATGTAGATTCATCCAGTCACTAGTTCAACAATGTAGACTCATCCAGTCACTAGTTCATCAATGTAGATTCATCCAGTCACTAGTTCAACAATGTAGATTCATCCAGTCACTAGTTCAACAATGTAGATTCATCCAGTCACTAGTTCAACAATATAGACTCATCCATTCACTAGTTCATCAATGTAGATTCATCCAGTCACTAGTTCAACAATGTAGACTCATCCAGTCACTAGTTCATCAATGTAGATTCATCCAGTCACTAGTTCAACAATGTAGACTCATCCAGTCACTAGTTCATCAATGTAGATTCATCCAGTCACTAGTTCAACAATGTAGACTCATCCAGTCACTAGTTCATCAATGTAGATTCATCCAGTCACTAGTTCAACAATGTAGACTCATCCAGTCACTAGTTCATCAATGTAGATTCATCCAGTCACTAGTTCAACAATGTAGACTCATCCAGTCACTAGTTCATCAATGTAGATTCATCCAGTCACTAGTTCAACAATGTAGATTCATCCAGTCACTAGTTCAACAATGTAGACTCATCCAGTCACTAGTTCAACAATGTAGATTCATCCAGTCACTAGTTCAACAATGTAGACTCATCCAGTCACTAGTTCATCAATGTAGACTCATCCAGTCACTAGTTCATCAATGTAGACTCATCAAGTCACTCATCAATTGACTCGCCTCTGTAATTCATTACGGATTAGCAACACAAGTTATTAATGATATGTAAACAGGTCCACAGTCTCATTGCTCTTCACTCACACAGCAGGACTCACGTTCCTTGTCTTTCCTGTGGCCCAGACGAACTCTTGTCACGTTTGCTTACCTATGATTTTTCCTGTGACCTGTTTCGAGAGTGTTCCTGCTCTAGCGGGCCGGTCTTGGGCCAGGCTCCCTGTTGGGTGCTTGGTCAACATGGCTGTTGCTTTTAAAATAGAATAAAATACCGACAAGTTGATGATTAAGACACAGGTGAAACAGTTTGGAGAAAAAGTGTTTGAGGTGGTCAGTCCCTCCAGGACTAACCACCAAGGTTGAAGGACTGATTACATCATCTTCATGTCACTACTACACTTGCTGCCTCTGTATCTGACTGAAGAAGTCTACTGTACACAATAAAGATACCCAACTATTGAACATGTGTCTTAATTATCAAGGTTTTTGCTGTTGACGTCTGTTGGTGGCCCTCCGGCCCACATATCCATCACAGCCTGGTTGATCTGGCACAATGCAAAGGTAGTGATCCAGTTTCTTCTTGAGTACTCCCACAGTTGTTTCGGCAATATTTCTGATATCTGTTGGCCCGTGGATGTTGATACAGTGTTCTCTTATTGAGCCGACGGCGCCCCTGCTTGTCACTTCCCTCCACATTTCTCACTTCAGTATGTTGTTATGGTAGTGTGCAGATTCAGCAACATGCCCTCCAGTATCTTCCACTTATATATTATCACCCATCTGTTTCGTCTTCTCCTCAGAGACTACATTCCCAGTAGTGGTAATACTTTGTTTTCACTCTGCCGGTGGTAAAAACTCCCTGTATTTTTTCACCTCTGTTATCACTCCCGCCTTGAAAGGAGATGTCAACACTGTGTAGTACTGTAAGCGAGGGAGCCCAAGTTATTTGAATAGTGTCACCATTGGCATTATTTCCCTTCTTTTGAAAATTCTCATTATCCATCCTGTCATTTTCCTGGCTTTCACAGCATTTGCTTTATTGTGTTCTTTAAAAGACAGGCCAGATGTCATTATTATACCCAGGTATGTTACACGTTCTTCATGTTCTATGAAGCGGTCCTCCTCTGTTCAATGAAGCGGCCCTCCTCTGTTCAATGAAGCGGCCCTCCTCTGTTCTATGACGCGGCCCTCCTCTGTTCTATGACGCGGCCCTCCTCTGTTCTATGACGCGGCCCTCCTCTG
>WNWK01000536.1:67500-100000 GCA_009830355.1 Cherax destructor
TCTCTCTCCGCTGACACTACCACTAGTAGTGTACCTGTCTTGTTACTCTCCCTCCGCTGACACTACCACTGTAGTGTACCTGTCTTGTTCTCTCCCTCGCTGACACTATCACTGTAGTGTACCTGTCTTGTTCTTCTCCCTCGCTGACACTATCACTGTAGTGTACCTGTCTTGTTCTCTCCCCCGCTGACACTATCACTAGTAGTGTACCTGTCTTGTTCTTTCCTCTGCTGACACTACCACTGTAGTGTACCTGTCTTGTTCCTCTCTCTCCGCTGACACTATCACTAGTAGTGTACCTGTCTTGTTCCTCTCCCTCCGCTGACACTATCACTAGTAGTGTACCTGTCTTGTTCCTCTCTCTCCGCTGACACTACCACTAGTAGTGTACCTGTCTTGTTCTTCTCCCTCCGCTGACACTATCACTCGTAGTGTACCTGTCTTGTTCTCTCCTCCCTGACACTATCACTAGTAGTGTACCTGTCTTGTTCTTCTCCCTCTGCTGACACTATCACTAGTAGTGTACCTGTCTTGTTCTTTCCCCGCTGACACTACACTAGTAGTGTACCTGTCTTGTTCCTCTCCCTCCGCTGACACTATCACTAGTAGTGTCCTGTCTTGTTCCTCTCTCTCGTGACATATCACTAGTAGTGTACCTGTCTTATTCCTCTCTCTCCGCTGACACTATCACTCGAGTGTACCTGTCTTGTTCCTCTCCCTCCGCTGACATATCACTAGTAGTGTACCTGTCTTGTTCTTCTCTCCTGACACTATCACTAGTAGTGTACCTGTCTTGTTCCTCTCCCTCCGTGACACTATCACTAGTAGTGTACCTGTCTTGTTCCTCTCCCTGTGACTCTACCACTAGTAGTGACCTGTCTTATTCCTCTCTCTCCCTGACACTATCACTAGTAGTGTACCTGTCTTGTTCTCCTCTCCTCTGACACTATCACTAGTAGTGTACCTGTCTTGTTCCTCCCCTCCTGACACTATCACTATAGTACCTGTCTTGTTCCTCTCCTCCGCTGACACTATCACTAGTAGTGTACCTGTCTTGTTCCTCTCCCTCCCTGACACTATCACTAGTAGTGTACCTGTCTTGTTCCTCTCCTCCGCTGACACTATCACTGTAGTGTACCTGTCTTGTTCTCTCCTCCGCTGACACTATCACTAGTAGTGTACTGTCTTGTTCCTCTCCCTCCGCTGACACTACCACTGTAGTGTACCTGTCTTGTTCTCTCCCTCCTGACACTATCCTAGTAGTGTACCTGTCTTGCTTCCTCTCCCTCGCTGACACTATCACTGTGTGTACCTGTCTTCTTCCTCCTCGGTGACACTATCACTAGTAGTGTACCTGTCTTGTTCCTCTCTCCCTCTGACACTATCACTATGTGTACCTGTCTTGTTCCTCTCCTCGCTGACACTATCACTAGTAGTGTACCTGTCTTGTTCCTCCCTCCTGCTGACACTATCACTAGTAGTGTACCTGTCTTGTTCTCTCCCTCCGCTGACACTATCACTGTAGTGTACCTGTCTTGTTCCTCTCCCTCCCTGACCTCCACTGTATTCACTACTGTTCCTCTCTCTGACATACACTGTAGTACCTGTCTGTTACTCTCCCTGAATATCACTAGTAGTGTACCTGTTGTATCTTCCCTCCTGACACTACTAGTAGTGCCTGTTTGTCTCCCTCTGCTGACACTATCACTAGTAGTGTACCGTCTTGATTCATGGCTCCGCTGCCTGCTGTCCTAGCTACACTCAGTAGTGTAGCCTGTCATCTGATGCGTCTTGTCCCTCCCTGACACTATCATAGTGACTGTCTTGTTCCTTCCCTCCTGACTGACATCTACACTAGTAGTGTACCTGTCTTGTCTCTCCTCCGCGACACTATCACTAGTAGTGTACCTGTCTGTTCCTCTCCTCCGCTGACACTATCACTAGTAGTGTACCTGTCTTGTTCCTCTCCTCGCTGACACTATCACTAGTAGTTACCTGTCTTGTTCTCTCTCCGCTGACACTACACTAGTAGTGTACCTGTCTTGTTCCTCTCCCTCGCTGACACTATCACTAGTAGTGTACCTGTCTTGTTCCTCTCCTCGCTGACACTATCACTAGTAGTGTACCTGTCTTGTTCCTCTCTCTCCGCTGACACTATCACTAGTAGTGTACCTGTCTTGTTCCTCTCCTCCGCTGACACTATCACTGTAGTACCTGTCTTGTTCTCTCTCGTACACTAATAGTAGTGTACCTGTCTTGTTCCTCTCTCCGCTGACACTATCACTAGTAGTGTACCTGTCTTGTTCTCTCCCTCCGCTGACACTACCACTAGTAGTGTACCTGTCTTGTTCCTCTCTCTCCGCTGACACTATCACTAGTAGTGTACCTGTCTTGTTCCTCTCTCTCCGCTGACACTATCACTAGTAGTGTACCTGTCTTGTTCCTCTCCCTCCGCTGACACTATCACTAGTAGTGTACCTGTCTTGTTCCTCTCTCTCCGCTGACACTATCACTAGTAGTGTACCTGTCTTGTTACTCTCTCTCCACTGACACTATCACTAGTAGTGTACCTGTCTTGTTCTTCTCCCTCCGCTGACACTACCACTAGTAGTGTACCTGTCTTGTTCCTCTCTCTCCACTGACACTATCACTAGTAGTGTACCTGTCTTGTTCCTCTCCTCGCTGACACTATCACTAGTAGTGTACCTGTCTTGTTCCTCTCCTCGCTGACACTATCACTGTAGCGTACCTGTCTTGTTCTTCTCCCTCGCTGACACTATCACTAGTAGTGTACCTGTCTTGTTCCTCTCCCTCTGCTGACACTATCACTAGTAGTGTACCTGTCTTGTTCTTCTCCCTCGGCTGACACTATCACTCGTAGTGTACCTGTCTTGTTCCTCTCCCTCAGCTGACATGGAGCCACAGTGGTTACTGATTAGTCATGAAATGTATGGAGGAAGTGAGTATGGAGGAAGTGAGTATGAGGAGTGAGTATGAGAAGTGATATGGAGGAAGTGAGTATAAGGAAGTGAGTATGGAGGAAGTGAGTATGGAGGAAGTGAGTATGGAGGAAGTGAGTATGGAGGAAGTGAGTATGAGGAAGTGAGTATGAGGAAGTGAGTATGGAGTGATGAGTATGAGGAAGTGAGTATGGAGGAAGTGAGTATAGAGGAAGTGAGTATGGAGGAAGTGAGTATGGAGGAAGTGAGTATAGAGGAAGTGAGTATGGAGGAAGTGAGTATGGAGGAAGTGAGTATGGAGGAAGTGAGTATGGAGGAAGTGAGTATGGAGGAAGTGAGTATGGAGGAAGTGAGTATGGAGGAAGTGAGTATAGAGGAAGTGAGTATGGAGGAAGTGAGTATGAGGAAGTGAGTATGGGGAAGTGAGTATGGAGGAAGTGAGTATGGAGGAAGTGAGTATGGAGGAAGTGAGTATGGAGGAATTGAGTATTGAGGAAGTGAGTATGGAGGAAGTGAGTATAGAGGAAGTGAGTATGAGGAAGTGAGTATGGAGGAAGTGAGTATAGAGGAAGTGAGTATGAGGAAGTGAGTATGGAGGAAGTGAGTATGAGGAGTGAGATGAGAAGTGAGTATGGAGGAAGTGAGTATGGAGGAAGTGAGTATGGAGGAAATGAGTATGGAGGAAGTGAGTATGGAGGAAGTGAGTATGGGAAGTGAGTATGAGGAAGTGAGTATGAGGAAGTGAGTATGGAGGAAGTGAGTATGAGGAAGTGAGTATGGAGGAAGTGAGTATGGAGGAAGTGAGTATGGAGGAAGTGAGTATAGGAGGAAGTGAGTATAGGAGGAAGTGAGTATGGAGGAAGTGAGATGAGAAGTGAGAGGAGGAAGTGAGTATGAGGAAGTGAGTATGGAGGAAGTGAGTATGGAGGAAGTGAGTATGGAGGAAGTGAGTATGGAGGAAGTGAGTATGGAGGAAGTGAGTATGGAGGAAGTGAGTATGGAGGAAGTGAGTATGGAGGAAGTGAGTATGGAGGAAGTGAGTATGGAGGAAGTGAGTATGGAGGAAGTGAGTATGGAGGAAGTGAGATGAGGAAGTGAGTATGAGGAAGTGAGTATGGAGGAAGTGAGTATGGAGGAAGTGAGTATGGAGGAAGTGAGTATGGAAGTATATGGAGGAAGTGAGTATGGAGGAAGTGAGTATGGAGGAAGTGAGTATGGAGGAAGTGAGTATGGAGGAAGTGAGTATGGAGGAAGTGAGTATGGAGGAAGTGAGTATGGAGGAAGTGAGTATGGAGGAAGTGAGTATGGAGGAAGTGAGTATGGAGGAAGTGAGTATGGAGGAAGTGAGTATGGAGGAAGTGAGTATGGAGGAAGTGAGTATGGAGGAAGTGAGTATGGAGGAAGTGAGTATGGAGGAAGTGAGTATAGAGGAAGTGAGTATAGAGGAAGTGAGTATGGAGGAAGTGAGTATGGAGGAAGTGAGTATGGAGGAAGTGAGTATGGTGGAAGTGAGTATGGAGGAAGTGAGTATGGTGGAAGTGAAGGTAGACTTGTGAGAGCTGAGAAGGTTGGTGGTGTTGTCTACAGGAAGGATTGATAAAACGTCACAAGTGCAACTAATGTGACATTTTTATTGTGGCAACGTGTCGCTCTCCAGGAGCTGTGTCGGCTTGACAAGGCTCGTGGAGAGCGAAACATTGACATAATAGAATGTCACATTAGTTGCACTTGTGACATTTTACCTAACATATTGTAGGTAATTCTACCAACATTACTGCAGACAGGATAGAGAAGAATAGGTAGGAGACTTCCTAGGAAGATTTGGAGGGACGGGATGAAGGAGGCTTTGAGTGGTTGGAGCTTGGGCATCCTTCAGGTATGTCTGAGAGTGTTCAGATTAGAGTGGAAACAATTTTTTTTTTTTTTGGGGGGGGGGGGAAGAGTATGAATTATTGGACATGTTGATGGAGGAAAACAGGTTAGCAGGACTTGAGTCCTGGAGGTGGGAGGCACAGTGCCTACACCCTGAGGAATGCCGATGTTGCAGTTCAGAGGATCATTCGAAATGTGATGTTAGCCCACTTCTGGCAAGACAGATATTGTAGGAATGATGGTGAATTTATTTTCTTCTAAGCGTCTCTCTAAGAATAAAAGTTGCATAAGTCTAGAACCTGGTACAATTCTGCAGATGTGGGACCTGGAACAATTCTGCAGATGTGGGACCTGGAACAATTCTGCAGATGTGGGACCTGGAACAATTCTGCAAGTGTGGAACCTGGAAAAATTCTGCAGGTGTGGAACCTGGAACAGTTCTGCAGGTGTGGAACCTGGAACAGTTCTGCAAGTGTAGAACGTGGAACTGCTCTGCAGGTGTGGAACCTGGAACGGTTCTGCAGGTGTGGAACCTGGAACAGTTCTGCAGGTGTGGAACCTGGAACAGTTCTGCAGGTGTGGAACCTGGAACAGTTCTGCAGGTGTGGAACCTGGAACAGTTCTGCAGGTGTGGAACCTGGAACAGTTCTGCAGGTGTGGAACCTGGAACAATTCTGCAGGTGTGGGACTTGGAACAATTCTGCAGATGTGGGACCTGGAACAATTCTGCAAGTGTGGAACCTGGAACAATTCTGCAGGTGTGGAACCTGGAACAGTTCTGCAGGTGTGGAACCTAAACAATTCTGCAGGTGTTTAACCTGGAACAGTTCTGCAGGTGTAGAACGTGGAACTGCTCTGCAGGTGTGGAACCTGGAACGGTTCTGCAGGTGTGGAACCTGGAACGGTTCTGCAGGTGTGGAACCTGGAACAGTTCTGCAGGTGTGGAACCTGGAACAGTTCTGCATGTGTGGAACCTGGAACAGTTCTGCAGGTGTGGAACCTGGAACAGTTCTGCAGGTGTGGAACCTGGAACAATTCTGCAGGTGTGGAACCTGGAACAGTTCTGCAGGTGGGGAACCTGGAACAGTTCTGCAGGTGTGGAACCTGGAACAATTTTGCAGGTGTGGAACCTGGAACAGTTCTGCAGATGTGGAACCTGGAAAAGTCTCATCCAGGTCATTCCACTTTTGAACGAGTATCCCCCACCCTACTACCAGTATTTATGGAGTGTCTTGTCAGAAGAACTTCTCCCGTAGCGAGGAAACACTGAGGTACATCGACTGCTTCAACTACACTGCCGATTTAAAAGCTGCTGCTAAAAAACAGTCTTTCTGCTGGTCTTCCTTGAAAGTCACTCCTTCGGGAGTGAAGAGAAAACATCCGGCAATAGAAGAATGAGACAACGGGAGCATCCGGCAGTGCTGCAACAGACGAACAGGAAGTACTGGTTCTTGGTTCATAACTACGCCGCCTTGGTGGCTGTTGTCGTAAACAATGAGTCCAACTCAAGCTGTCAGTCTTCTCAGGAAATGTTAACATCCTCACCAGAGTTTTTCTTTGGACATAGTCTGTGTTATGGCCGTGACTCCAACTGGTTCAGGTATGTCCACAACCTGAGGACACAGAGGAGTGGACGTGTGTGGACCGGTATGGAATCTTTCATGGGCCACTCCACTCACACTCTTACATTCTAATGCTCTATAATATCTCTATAATATTTTTGTATCTACAAAAATCCTCTGGAGTACAACACCAGGTCTTGCACCACTGTTTGCCTCCAGTGAGACATTCTGGTTGAGAGAGGTGTTGCTGGTACCACCAGAACACTGTCTCTTGACAACTGGTTGAGATAGAGAGGTGTTGCTGGTACCACCAGAACACTATCTCTAACAACTGGTTGAGAGAGGTGTTGCTGGTACCACCAGAACACTGTCTCTTAACAAGTGGTTGAGAGAAGTGTTGCTGGTACCACCAGAACACTGTCTCTTAACAAGTGGTTGAGAGAGGTGTTTCTGGTACCACCAGAACACTGTCTCTTAACAAGTGGTTGAGAGAAGTGTTGCTGGTACCACCAGAACACTGTCTCTTAACAAGTGGTTGAGAGAGGTGTTTCTGGTACCACCAGAACACTGTCTCTTAACAACTGGTTGAGAGAGGTGTTTCTGGTACCACCAGAACACTGTCTCTAACAACTGGTTGAGAGAGGTGTTGCTGGTACCACCAGAACACTGTCTCTTAACAAGTGGTTGAGAGAAGTGTTGCTGGTACCACCAGAACACTGTCTCTTAACAACTGGTTGAGAGAGGTGTTTCTGGTACCACCAGAACACTGTCTCTAACAACTGGTTGAGAGAGGTGTTGCTGGTACCACCAGAACACTGTCTCTTAACAACTGGTTGAGAGAAGTGTTGCTGGTACCACCAGAACACTGTCTCTTAACAACTGGTTGAGAGAAGTGTTGCTGGTACCACCAGAACACTGTCTCTAACAACTGGTTGAGAGAAGTGTTGCTGGTACCACCAGAACACTGTCTCTAACAACTGGTTGAGAGAAGTGTTGCTGGTACCACCAGAACACTGTCTCTAACAACTGGTTGAGAGAGGTATTTCTGGCACCGCCAGAACACTGTCTCTTAACAAGTGGTTGAGAGAAGTGTTGCTGGCACCGCCAGAACACTGTCTCTTAACAAGGAATAGCACGTCCCAGCAGCGTCGCCACAGGTAGTAACCATCACAGGTTTGTCTGTTTCGCTGGGTTTAACCTGATTTTTACCGTATACAGGTGTTCTGGGAGACAAGAATGTTCACTACAGGTGAGATATACGCCAGAACCAGACGGATATTCTCTTCAAGCAAGATATACGCCAGAACCAGACGGATATTCTCTTCAAGCAAGATATACGCCAGAACCAGACGGATATTCTCTTCAAGCAAGATATACGCCAGAACCAGACGGATATTCTCTTCAAGCCAGATATACGCCAGAACCAGACGGGGATATTCTCTTCAAGTAATATATACGCCATAACCAGACGGGGATATTCTCTTCAAGTAATATATACGCCAGAACCAGACGGGGATATTCTCTTCAAGCAATATATACGCCAGAACCAGACGGGGATATTCTCTTCAAGTAATATATACGCCAGAACCAGACGGGGATATTCTCTTCAAGTAATATATACGCCAGACCAAAGGATTGTTTTCAAGTAATACTCTACGCCAGAACCAGCAGGCTCTTGTATTACAGCTAGCAGACGAATTCTCTTCAGCAATATATACGCCAGAACGAGACGGATATTTTCCTTCAGATATCTGCTGCAGCCAGACGGGGATATTCTCTTCGCAGTATTCGCCAGCCGCTGGGCTATTGCTCTGCGCAGTATATCGCCAGCGCGCTGTGTGCTCTCTGCAGCAATGTTGCGCCAGACGCAGACGTATTGCTCTGCGCGTTGCGCCAGACCAGACGGTATTCTCTTCAAGTCATATACGCCAGAACCAGACGGGATATTCTCTTCAAGTAATGATATACGCCGAGAACCAGACGGGGATATTCTCTTCAAGCAGATTATACGCCAGTAACCAGAGGGATATCTCTTCAGTAATATATACGCCAGAACCGACGGATATTCTCTTCAAGAATATACGCAGAACCAGCGGGGATATTCTCTTCAAGTAAGATCGCGATAACCAGACGGATTTCTCTTCAGCTAAGATATACGCCGAACCAGACGGGGTATTCTCTTCAAGTATATCGCCAGAACCAGACGGGATATTCTCTTCAGTAATATTCGCCGAACCAGACGTGGGATATTCTCTGTCAAGTAATATATACGCTGAACCAGACGGGATATTCTCTTCAGAAATACTGGCCAGAACCGACTGGGTATTCTCTTCCAGTAGTTATAGCAGACGACGGGGATATTCTCTCAGTAATATATACGCCAGAACCAGACGGGATATTCTCTTCCAAGTATTATGCTGAACCAGATGTGGGATATTCTCTTCAGTAGATATAGCAGAACCAGCGGGATTTCTCTTCAAGTAATGATATACGCCAGACCGAGGGGATTTCTCTTCGGTGATATGTGCCGATCGCGGGGATATTCTCTTCAGTATGATACGCGCGACCAGACGGGATATTCTCTCAGTAATATATGCGGACCAGACGTGGTGATTTCTCTTCAGAAATAGTCGCTGAACCAGACGAGGTGTATTCTCTTCAGTAATATATCGCCAGAACCAGCGGGATATTCTCTTCGTGAATATATAGCCAGAAGACGGGTGATTCTCTTGTAATATATACGCCATGAACCGACGGGATATTCTCGTCAAGTAATATAGCAGAACCAGACGGGATATTCTCTTGCCAGTATTATGCCGAGACGGTGGATATTCTCTTAAGTATATTAGCCAGACATGACGGGGATATTCTCGTAAGTATGTGCCGCCTGAACAGACGGGATATTCTCTCCGTAAGATATGCCAGAACCAGACGGGATATCTCTTCAAGTAGTACCCGGGCATGGGGTATCTCTCATAATACGCAGAACCAGACGGGGTGATTCTCTCAGATATCGCAGAACAGAGTGGGATATCCCGTAAGTGATGATGCGACCAGACGGGGTATTCTCTCGTATATATGCCATGAACCGACGGGATATTCTCTTCAAGTAATATATACGCAGGATCCAGAGGGGATTGTCTTTCGGTAATGTAGCCAGAGCAGGGGTTCCTCAGATATCGCAGGTACCGTATAGGGGATGATCAGAATTACGCGTACAGACTGAGTGTATTCTACTTAGTGATGCGTGATGCGCCTGCCGGTGCGGTATCTGTCGTGTTCGCCGCGTGCTGGGGATGTGCTGCTCCGATTGGTCGCGCTGGGCCGCGGGATTTGCTGCGTCAGTATATGTCGCCGCCGCGTGGTTGTGCTGCTTCGTTGTGCTGCTCGCCGACGGGTTCTGCTGTCGCAGTGATTGCGCTGGCCGCGGGATTTGCTGCTCAGTATGCGCCGCGTTTCTCAGCTGTCGCCGGACATGACGCGGTGTTTGCTCTTCCAGAATATTGCTGCCGACCTCGGGTGATCTCTAGTATTGCCGCCGCGTGGTGTTGCTCTGCGTAATATCGCTAGCAGCGTGGATTTGCTTTCGCAGTAGCCAGCCGCGACTCTGCTTCCGTGTTTGCGCTGCTGCCGCGGTATGTCTCGCGTATCGCCGCCGAGACTGTTTGGTGCTGTGCTGCTGGTCTGCCGGTGCTGTGCGTGCTGCGTGATCGCTTGCAGCTGCTGCTCCTGATGTGTTTGCCGTTGCTGCGCTGTGCGCTGCTGCTGCTGCTGCTGCTGTGCTGCTGCCTGCTGCTGTTGGCTGGCTGCTGCGCTGTGCTGTTGCTGCTGTGGTGCTGTTGCTGCTGTGTGGTGCTGCGCTGCTGTGTGGTGTCCGTGCTGTGGTGCCGCTGTGCTGCTGCTGTGCCTGCGTGGCTGCTGTTGCTGCTGCTGCTGCGTGTTGCTGCTGTGGTGCGTGCGCTGCTGTGTGGTGTGCCGGTGATGTGCTGCGTGTGTTGCTGCTGCTGCTGTTGCTGCTGTTGTGGTGTGGTGTTGCTGGTGATGGTGGTGTGCCTGGTGATGTGGTGCTGCCGGTGATGTGTGCCGTATGTGCTGGTGCGCCGTGCTGTGTGCTGCTGCGTGTGGTGGTGTGCTGCGGTGTGTGGTGTGCCCGGCTGTACTGCTGGCTGTGCCTGCGGTTGTGTGGTGCCTGCTGCTGTATGGTGGTGGTGCTGCCGGTGTGTGTGGCTGCCCGGTGATGCTGCTGTGGTGCTGGTGTGTGGTGGTGCGTGTGGCGTGGTGCCCGTAGCTGTGGTGTGCTGCGTGTGGTGGTGTGCCCGGTGATGGTGGTGCCGGTGATGGTGGTGGTGCCCGGTGATGGTGGTGGTGGTGCCGGTGATGGTGGTGGTGCCTGATGTGCTGGTGTGATGGTGGTGGTGTGCCGGTGATGGTGGTGGTGCCCGGTGATGGTGGTGGTGCCCGGTGATGGTGGTGGTGTCTGGTGATAGTGGTGGTGTTGTCTGGTGATGGTGGTGGTGGTGCCCGGTGATGGTGGTGGTGCCCGGTGATGGTGGTGGTGCCCGGTGATGGTGGTGGTGGTGCCCGGTGATGGTGGTGGTGGTGCCCGGTGATGGTGGTGGTGGTGCCCGGTGATGGTGGTGGTGGTGCCCGGTGATGGTGGTGGTGGTGCCCGGTGATGGTGGTGGTGCCCGGTGATGGTGGTGGTGGTGCCCGGTGATGGTGGTGGTGGTGCCCGGTGATGGTGGTGGTGGTGCCCGGTGATGGTGGTGGTGGTGCCCGCATAAATAATCGAGGTTGCATCCTCTAAGTTGATGGTGTTCTCGCAGCTGCTGCCTCTCAGACATGCCGGGCCTCGACACCTTAACTCTGAGTGACTCACTAACATGCTGCCAAACACCGCGAGACGTGATCCAAACACCGTGAGACGTGATCCAAACACCGCGAGACGTGATCCAAACACCGTGAGACGTGATCCAAACACCGCGAGACGTGATCCAAACACCGCGAGACGTGATCCAAACACCGTGAGACGTGATCCAAACACCGCGAGACGTGATTCAAACACCGTGAGACGTGATCCAAACACCGTGAGACGTGATCCAAACACCGTGAGACGTGATTCAAACACCGCGAGACGTGATCCAAACACCGCGAGACGTGATCCAAACACCGCGAGACGTGATTCAAACACCGCGAGACGTGATCCAAACACCGCGAGACGTGATCCAAACACCGCGAGACGTGATCCAAACACCGCGAGACGTGATCCAAACACCGCGAGACGTGATCCAAACACCGCGAGACGTGATCCAAGCACCGCGAGACGTGATCCAAACACCGCGAGACGTGATCCAAACACCGCGGAACGTGATCCAAACACCGCGATACGTGATCCAAACACCGCGAGACGTGATCCAAACACCGCGAGACGTGATCCAAACACCGCGAGACGTGATCCAAACACCGTGAGACGTGATCCAAACACAGGGTGTCTCGTAAGTCTAGAACCACAGAGTGTCTCTTAAGTCTAGAGCCACAGGGTGTCTCGTAAGTCCAGAGCCACAGGGTGTCTCATAAGTCTAGAGCCACAGGGTGTCTCATAAGTCTAGAACCACAGGGTGTCTCGTAAGTCTAGAACCACAGGGTGTCTCGTAAGTCTAGAACCACAGGGTGTCTCGTAAGTCTAGAACCCCAGGGTGTCTCGTAAGTCTAGAACCACAGGGTGTCTCGTAAGTCTAGAACCACAGGGTGTCTCGTAAGTCTAGAACCACAGGGTGTCTCGTAAGTTCAGAGCCACAGGGTGTCTCGTAAGTCCAGAGCCACAGGGTGTCTCATAAGTCTAGAGCCACAGGGTGTCTCATAAGTCTAGAACCACAGGGTGTCTCGTAAGTCTAGAACCACAGGGTGTCTCGTAAGTCTAGAACCACAGGGTGTCTCGTAAGTCTAGAACCACAGGGTGTCTCGTAAGTCTAGAACCACAGGGTGTCTCGTAAGTCTAGAACCACAGGGTGTCTCGTAAGTCCAGAGCCACAGGGTGTCTCGTAAGTCTAGAACCACAGGGTGTCTCGTAAGTCTAGAACCACAGAGTGTCTCGTAAGTCTAGAACCACAGAGTGTCTCGTAAGTCTAAAACCACAGGGTGTCTCGTAAGTCTAGAACCACAGGGTGTCTCGTAAGTCTAGAACCATAGGGGAAAAAGTAACAAAAAAATACATCAGTAAACAAAGTTTTTGTTGTTGTTGTTAGATGGTGTAGTATTGTGTCCACCACTGCAAGAAGGGCGTCCACTGACCTCAGGCTGAACTGCAATGAACGTCAGATGAACTCCATCATACGGGCATATAGGAGGAGGACCCACCTGTCTACAATTCATGCAACAACAGCAACAGCATCAGCAGGCTGCTGCTTGTCACTGCTGCCCGTCTCAACTGGGGGCTACATGCAGGCAGCGCTTCAGGGAGCTTGAGACCTCGAGTAATAATAATAATAATATCTTTATTTACTACAAGTACATGTATAAGGTATACAGTCCTAGCTGACATCAATGACATACTACTATACAGAAAGCCACTTGTTATGCTGAACATTTCCCGCAAATTAGGTCAATTTTGTCTCAGGATGCGACCTGGGTGTTAGTCAGTCGGCTAACACCCAGGTACCTATTTTACTGACAGGTAAATAGGAACAGCAGGTGTCAACAGAACTGTTGTCCCGAGAGCTGGCGTTGTGAGCTTGAGTGTAGAAAATAACGAAGAATTTTGAGACGGCGTCCTGACAAATGTTCAAGAAATGTACAAACTTTTCATCCCTGTTATATTATATTTTGTGTTATACAAGACGCATTTTGAAATTTACCCAACTGTAACTCTTTATCAGTGTAACTCTTTATCAGTGTAACTCTTTATCAGTGTAACTCTTTATCTGTGTAACTCTTTACCAGTGTAACTCTTTATCAGTGTAACTCTTTATCAGTGTAACTCTTTATCAGTGTAACTCTTTATCTGTGTAACTCTTTACCAGTGTAACTCTTTATCAGTGTAACTCTTCATCAGTGTAACTCTTTACCAGTGTAACTCTTTATCAGTGTAACTCTTTATCAGTGTAACTCTATCAATGTAACTCTTTACCAGTGTAACTCTTTATCAGTGTAACTATCAGTGTAACTCTTTATCAATGTAACTCTTTACCAGTGTAACTCTTCATCAGTGTTACTCTTTATCAATGTAACTCTTTAACAATGTAACTCTTTATGAATGTAACTCTTTACCAGTGTAACTCTTTATCAATGTAACTCTTTATCAATGTAACTCTTTATCAATGTAACTCTTTACCAATGTAGCTCTTTACCAGTGTAACTCTTTACCAGTGTAACTCTTTACCAGTGTAACTCTTTATTAGTGTAACTCTTTATCAATGTAACTCTTCATCAATGTAACTCTTTACCAATGTAATTCTTTACCAGTGTAACTCTTTACCAATGTAACTCTTTACCAGTGTAACTCTTTACCACTGTAACTCTTTACCACTGTAACTATTACAGTAATTCTCTACCACTGTAACTCTTTGTTACTGTAATTCTCTACCACTGTAACTCTTTATCATGACTCACGAAATAGTAATGACACGATTACAAACAAGCCAGGGTACAGGTGGGGATCAAACTCACGGCGAGTGAGTGGTAAAACTCCAGGCCATTGTGTAAACCACTGGGCCAGTTGGCTTCAATAAGATTCATCCAACTAGGTATATTTATACACCAAAGGGAGATTGTGATGGGTGTGGCATGCAAAGAGTATGTTACATGTATTCGGCGTATGTACACACTTCCGTATAGGCTGCCTCCCAACCAGCGAACCGGGTGCTGAAGGTTTAACGATTTTTTACGGTACCCGTCGTTAAATCAGTACCTTGGTTCATTGTCCAATCACAGGCGAGATCACCAAATGCTGAGGCGATGTGGTTCACTCGCTGTCAGCATTTGCCAGACTTGCCTCTAGCAGCTGGTTGAGTACGGTGCTTTCTCTCTGGTTTCTGTTTTTTATTGACATTCTTTGTCAGCGTGTGGTACACTTATATTCAACTCCTGTACATAGTGTACATAGTGTACATAAGTGTACATAATTGTATGTATATCTGGTGAAGGAAATACAAGTTAAATATATTACTGCTGAGTTTGTTTTTGCTCCAAAACCCATTACGACCAGGTTACAGGGCATTCTTTACCTGTGTTCGTAATAATGGGTCACCACTGTGAACACAAATGCAAGTTTTTACAGATGAATCTCCCGCCAGTTTGGCCGTGGCGAGCTCTAGCTCAAGTCCCTTCAAAGTCTTTATCAGTGTAATTCTCCACCAGTAAAATCTTCACCAGTGTAACTCAGTCTACACAACTTTTGGGCCCCGACCATCACGTTGCAGTGTACAGTAATATGTCTCTGCAGTATGTTGAGGACCGTTAACGTGATGGGTTAGTGATCTATAACAATCCTCCATTCATCCCTCCCCACTCTCCTCTCCCCACTCAGCTCTCCCCACTCAGCTCTCCCCACTCAGCTCTCCCCTCATTCCACACTCACATGCCTCACGGAAGTCCAGATATATGTTGCGCCTTTGTCAATGTTAGGAAAGTATTACGACTGGTGATGGTGTCTAGTAATAACAATATCTTTATGTACTACAAGTACATGTACATGGTATACAGGCCTAGCTGACATCAATGACACAGTGATAGTGAGGGTATCTGGTGGTGGTCATGGTGTCCAGTAGTGATAGTCTGGTGATAGTGATGATATCTGGTGGTGGTGACTAGTAGTGATAGTCTGGTGATAGTGATGGTAAGTGGTGATGGTGACTAATAGTGATAGTGACTAATAGTGATAGTCTGGTGATAGTGATGGTGACTAGTAGTGATAGTCTGGTGATAGTGATGGTGACTATTAGTGATAGTCTGGTGATAGTGATGGTAAGTGGTGATGGTGACTAGTAGTGATAGTCTGGTGATAGTGATGGTAAGTAGTGATGGTGACTAGTAGTGATAGTCTGGTAATAGTGATGGTAAGTGGTGATGGTGACTAGTAGTGATAGTCTGGTGATAGTGATGGTAATTGGTGATGGTGACTAGTAGTGATAGTCTGGTGATAGTGATGGTATCTGGTGATGGTGTCCAGTAGTGATAGTCTGGTGATAGTGATGGTATCTGGTGATGGTGTCTAGAAGTGATAGTCTGGTGATAATGATGGTATCTGGTGGTGGTGGTGGTGGTAGTGGTGGTGGTAGTGGTGATGGTGGTAGTGGAGGTGGTGACAGTGGTAGTGGAGGTGGAAGTGGTAGTGGTGGTGGTGGTAGTGATGGTGGTGGTTTAAGTGGTGTGAGTGGGTGGGTTTAAGATAGTTGTGTGTTACATAATAACGAGTGTTTTCACAATGGCAGTATCTCTCAGAGATGTAGGTAGGCAAGGCTTGTCAGGAAACAGGACAAGCTTTTGGTCATCTGACCGAGCCCTTCCGCTGGCTTCACCCCTTTATAACCATGTCATGTCCTTCTCTGGGAGAGAAGGAACGACATCAAGTGAAGGTTGACCAGCTACGACAGCTTCAAATGTTTATCATAGCAAAGTTGCATTATTATGTGAGAATTAATATATACCATTATGTAATAATCGCGAACAAGCGACACAAGAAGTAAAACAACCACAGAGAGAGTTAAGTCATAGCTCTGGGTCTTTCGTGTTGCAATCAACACATCAGCAGGAGCTTGCAGTGTTGCAGGAAAGTGGAGAAAGTCCAAGCAAATACGTTCAGGGGAAAGATCTTTGCTCGAGGTAAGACGTTTCCTTTAAACGTATTTGCTTGGACCTGCTCCTCTTTCATGCAACATTGCAAGCTCCTGATGATGTCTTAATTGGCTGAGGCACTGATTACCTCATATTCTGTACATAGTTCTACTGTTTTCTAATTATGTCCTTGAATTTGTATTAATAAAAGCCAGTGAATGGCGAAATGTCTACAGTAAAGATACCCAGATGTTGCACATGTGTCTAATTCTCCATTCTTAATATTCATTGTTCTTATCACGTCATGCCTGATCCTAATGTAACAGAATGCAGGAATACAGTAGGCCTACTGGCCCAAGCTGGGCCGGTGAAACTCACACCTACCTGTCCAACCCCATATTTAAGGCTGCCTAAGTTCTGGCTTCAGTGAGGGTGCTTCAGAGTCCCCCCCCTCCCAGTGTTGTCTATATTCTATCTAAACCTAACTTTTCCTGCCACTTCAATACTTGAACCATTGCTACGAGTCCTCTCTTGGTGGGATATATTTACCACGTTATTTATATCCCATTTATTTATTACTGTATTCCATTTGTACTCTTCAGTCAAAGTTTCCCTAATTCTATGCTTTTCCAGAGAGTGTAAGTTCAGTGCCATCAGTCTGTCCTCGGTGCCAACATTGTTAATACGTCGGGTCAACTTCGTCATCCTTCTCAGTATAATATTTTCTCAGAATAATATTTTCTCAGTATAATATTTTCTCACTGTAATATTTCCCAGCGCATTCATGTCCATTAATTATTATGGGCATAACAATTCAGCAAAATATAAATGAATTCATTTAGACCTTCTGAAGGCATTATCGCCTACCGTGTGGGCGAAACGTTTCAACAATAAATATACCCAAGTGTTGCACATGTGTCTTACTCGTTTTCATAATTATTTTATTATTTATACTTCCTGATGTAAATCCAAGAATTCTTTTAGTTTATTGTCAACACTTATGCACTATTGTGTTGGCTTTAAATTACTGCTAAGCAGAACTCCTGAAGAACACAGAGGCGCAATACCGTGACTGGGAAGAACAGAGGCGCAATACCGTGACTGGGAAGAACAGAGGCGCAATACCGTGACTGGGAAGAACAGAGGCGCAATACCGTGACTGGGAAGAACAGAGGCGCAATACCGTGACTGGGAAGAACAGAGGCGCAATACCGTGACTGGGAAGAACAGAGGCGCAATACCGTGACTGGGAAGAACAGAGGCGCAATACCGTGACTGGGAAGAACAGAGGCGCAATACCGTGACTGGGAAGAACAGAGGCGCAATACCGTGACTGGGAAGAACAGAGGCGCAATACCGTGACTGGGAAGAACAGAGAGGCGCAAAACCGAGACTGGGAAGAACAGAGGCGCAATACCGTGACTGGGAAGAACAGAGGCGCAATACCGTGACTGGGAAGAACAGAGGCGCAATACCGTGACTGGGAAGAACAGGGCGCAATACCGTGACTGGGAAGAACAGAGGCGCAATACCGTGACTGGGAAGAACAGAGGCGCAGTACCGTGACTGGGAAGAACAGAGGCGCAGTACCGTGACTGGGAAGAACAGAGGCGCAATACCGTGACTGGGAAGAACAGAGGCGCAATACCGTGACTGGGAAGAACAGAGGCGCAATACCGTGACTGGGAAGAACAGAGAGGGCGCAATACCGTGACTGGGAAGAACAGAGAGGGCGCAATACCGTGACTGGGAAGAACAGAGGGGCGCAATACCGTGACTGGGAAGAACAGAGGCGCAATACCGTGACTGGGAAGAACAGAGAGGCGCAATACCGTGACTGGGAAGAACAGAGGCGCAATACCGTGACTGGGAAGAACAGAGGCGCAATACCGTGACTGGGAAGAACAGAGGCGCAATACCGTGACTGGGAAGAACAGGGCGCAATACCGTGACTGGGAAGAACAGAGGCGCAATACCGTGACTGGGAAGAACAGAGGCGCAGTACCGTGACTGGGAAGAACAGAGGCGCAGTACCGTGACTTCGAAGAACAGAGGCGCAATACCGTGACTGGGAAGAACAGAGGCGCAATACCGTGACTGGGAAGAACAGAGGCGCAATACCGTGACTGGGAAGAACAGAGAGGCGCAATACCGTGACTGGGAAGAACAGAGGCGCAATACCGTGACTGGGAAGAACAGAGGCGCAATACCGTGACTGGGAAGAACAGAGGCGCAATACCGTGACTGGGAAGAACAGGGCGCAATACCGTGACTGGGAAGAACAGAGGCGCAATACCGTGACTGGGAAGAACAGAGCCGCAGTACCGTGACTGGGAAGAACAGAGGCGCAGTACCGTGACTGGGAAGAACAGAGGCGCAATACCGTGACTGGGAAGAACAGAGAGGGCGCAATACCGTGACTGGGAAGAACAGAGGCGCAATACCGTGACTGGGAAGAACAGAGAGGGCGCAATACCGTGACTGGGAAGAACAGAGGCGCAATACCGTGACTGGGAAGAACAGAGAGGCGCAATACCGTGACTGGGAAGAACAGAGGCGCAATACCGTGACTGGGAAGAACAGAGGCGCAATACCGTGACTGGGAAGAACAGAGGCGCATTACCGTGACTGGGAAGAACAGGACGCAATACCGTGACTGGGAAGAACAGAGGCGCAATACCGTGACTGGGAAGAACAGAGGCGCAGTACCGTGACTGGGAAGAACAGAGGCGCAGTACCGTGACTGGGAAGAACAGAGGCGCAATACCGTGACTGGGAAGAACAGAGGCGCAATACCGTGACTGGGAAGAACAGAGGCGCAATACCGTGACTGGGAAGAACAGAGGCGCAATACCGTGACTGGGAAGAACAGAGAGGGCGCAGTACCGTGACTGGGAAGAACAGAGAGGGCGCAATACCGTGACTGGGAAGAACAGAGAGGGCGCAATACCGTGACTGGGACAGTGCAGTGTCGCTAGTTAATGCTCCAAGTTGGACCAAAACGTCGTCATAAGTATTCATTCTCCTGTACGTGGGTTGTCCACAAAACTCCTAAATCTATTTCGCATTCAATCTGAGATCTACATTATTAAGCTTATGCCGAAAGTATCATTACTGTTTTCTTTCCACAGTATTACAACCTTACATCTGTCAACATTAAACTGCATCTGTCATTTCCTACGACCACAAAATCTGCCACCGTTGCTACCCTTGCAACATTGCATAGCTCCTGATGACGCACGGAAATGTTTGAAAGTTCTTGAGCTGAAGATTTCCATCCCCCATAGCTTTTCTTGCATATATATATATATATATATATATATATATATATATATATATATATATATATATATATATATATATATATATATATATATATATATAAAGTGTGTGTGTGTATGTACGCACGTATACAGGACAAAAAACAGGTAGCAGATAGGGGAGTGTAAATGAGAGAAGGCACAATTAATATCTCTATAAATATAACATCACACTGCATGATCTAATAATCTGAAATGAAATCACAGTCGAGGCTGACACACTGAGGCGTCCCAGTGAAGCACTGATGAAGCACACTGAGGCGTCCCAGTGAAGCACTGATGAAGCACACTGAGGCGTCATAGTGAAGCACTGATGAAGCTACACTGAGGCGTCATAGTGAAGCACTGATGAAGCACACTGAGGCGTCATAGTGAAGCACTGATGAAGCACACTGAGGCGTCATAGTGAAGCACTGATGAAGCACACTGAGGCGTCATAGTGAAGCACTGATGAAGCACACTGAGGCGTCATAGTGAAGCACTGATGAAGCACACTGAGGCGTCATAGTGAAGCACTGATGAAGCACACTGAGGCGTCATAGTGAAGCACTGATGAAGCACACTGAGGCGTCATAGTGAAGCACTGATGAAGCACACTGAGGCGTCATAGTGAAGCACTGATGAAGCACACTGAGGCGTCATAGTGAAGCACTGATGAAGCACAATGAGGCGTCATAGTGAAGCACTGATGAAGCACACTGATGCGTCATAGTGAAGCACTGATGAAGCACAATGAGGCGTCATAGTGAAGCACTGATGAAGCACACTGAGGCGTCATAGAAGCACTGATGAACACACTGAGGCGTCATAGTGAAGCACTGATGAAGCACACTGAGGCGTCATAGTGAAGCACTGATGAAGCACACTGAGGCGTCATAGTGAAGCACTGATGAAGCACACTGAGGCGTCATAGTGAAGCACTGATGAAGCACACTGAGGCGTCATAGTGAAGCACTGATGAAGCACACTGAGGCGTCATAGTGAAGCACTGATGAAGCACACTGAGGCGTCATAGTGAAGCACTGATGAAGCACACTGAGGCGTCTAGTGACACTGATGAAGCACACTGAGGCGTCATAGTGAAGCACTGATGAAGCACACTGAGGCGTCATAGTGAAGCACTGATGAAGCACACTGAGGCGTCATAGTGAAGCACTGAGGCGTTAGTGAAGCACTATCACTGAGGCGTCATAGTGAAGCACTGATGAAGCACACTGGGCGTCATAGTGAAGCACTGATGAAGCACACTGAGGCGTCATAGTGAAGCACTGATGAAGCACACTGAGGCGTCCCAGTGAAGCACTGATGAAGCACACTGAGGCGTCAAGTGAAGCACTGATGAAGCACACTGAGGCGTCCCAGTGAAGCACTGATGAAGCACACTGAGGCGTCCCAGTGAAGCACTGATGAAGCACACTGAGGCGTCCCAGTGAAGCACTGATGAAGCACACTGAGGCGTCCCAGTGAAGCACTGATGAAGCACACTGAGGCGTCCCAGTGAAGCACTGATGAAGCACACTGAGGCGTCCCAGTGAAGCACTAATGAAGCACACTGAGGCGTCATAGTGAAGCACTGATGAAGCACACTGAGGCGTCCCAGTGAAGCACTGATGAAGCACACTGAGGCGTCATAGTGAAGCACTGATGAAGCACACTGAGGCGTCCCAGTGAAGCACTGATGAAGCACACTGAGGCGTCCCAGTGAAGCACTGATGAAGCACACTGAGGCATCCCAGTGAAGCACTGATGAAGAACACTGAGGCGTCCCAGTGAAGCACTGATGAAGCACACTGAGGCGTCATAGTGAAGCACTGATGAAGCACACTGAGGCGTCCCAGTGAAACACTGATGAAGCACACTGAGGCGCCCCAGTGAAGCACTGATGAAGCACACTGAGACGTCATTGTGAAACACTGATGAAGCACACTGAGGCGTCCCAGTGAAGCACTGATGAAGCACACTGAGGCGTCCCAGTGAAGCACTAATGAAGCACACTGAGGCGTCCCAGTGAAGCACTGATGAAGCACACTGAGGCGTCCCAGTGAAGCACTGATGAAGCACACTGAGGCGTCCCAGTGAAGCACTAATGAAGCACACTTAGGCGTCCCAGTGAATCACTGATGAAGCACACTGAGGCGTCCCAGTGAATCACTAATGAAGCACACTGAGGCGTCCCAGTGAAGCACTGATGAAGCACACTGAGGCGTCCCAGTGAAGCACTGATGAAGCACACTGAGGCGACCCAGTGAAGCACTGATGAAGCACACTGAGACGTCATTGTGAAGCACTGATGAAGCACACTAATGCGTCCCAGTGAAGCACTGATGAAGCACACTGAGGCGTCCCAGTGAAGCACTAATGAAGCACACTGATGCGTCCCAGTGAAGCACTGATGAAGCACACTGAGGCGTCCCAGTGAAGCACTGATGAAGCACACTGAGGCGTCCCAGTGAAGCACTAATGAAACACACTTAGGCGTCCCAGTGAATCACTGATGAAGCACACTGAGGCGTCCCAGTGAATCACTAATAAAGCACACTGAGGCGTCCCAGTGAATCACTGATGAAGCACACTGAGGTGTCCCAGTGAATCACTAATGAAGCACACTGAGGCGTCCCAGTGAAGCACTGATGAAGCACATTGAGGCGTCCCAGTGAAGCACTGATGAAGCACACTGAGGCGTCCCAGTGAAGCACTAATGAAGCACACTGAGGCGTCCCAGTGAAGCACTGATGAAGCACACTGAGGCGTCCCAGTGAAGCACTGATGAAGCACACTGAGGCGTCCCAGTGAAGCACTAATGAAGCACACTTAGGCGTTCCAGTGAAGCACTAATGAAGCACACTGAGGCGTCTCAGTGAAGCACTGATGAAGCACACTGAGGCGTCCCAGTGAAGCACTGATGAAGCACACTGAGGCGTCCCATTTAAGCACTGATGAAGCACACTGAGGCGTCCCAGTGAAACACTGACGAAGCACACTGAGGCGTCCAATTTAAGCACTGATGAAGCACACTGAGGCGTCCCAGTGAACCACTGATGAAGAGTATGTATTAATAACGCTAATAATTATTACTTTTTTCATCGATATTTTAATTATTATTATTATTATTTTTATAATTATCATTTTATTAATATTTTTTATTATAGTAACAATCAAACACCTGGAAGATCATAACAGATATTAAGTGATGTAAATAGTACTCAGCACAACTGCTCATCTGCAATCCTACTCTCTGTCTTACCTCTAATTCTTTCAATAATAACCCTGCCATACACTTTACCTGGTATACTCAGTAAACTTATTCCCCTATAATTCTTACACTCTCTTTTATCCCCCTTCCATTTATATAAAGGAACTATACATGCTCTCTCCCAATCCCTAGGTACCTTCCCCTCTTTCATACATTTATTAAACAAAAATACCAACCACTCCAGCACTATATCCCCCCTGCTTTTAACATTTGTGTCATGATTCCGTCAATTCCAGCTGCTTTACCCTCTTTCATTCTACGTAATGCCTCACGCACCTCACCCACACTCACATCCTGCTCTTCCTCACTCCTAAACGATGTTGTACCTCCCTGGCCAGTACATGAAATTACCGCCTCCCTTTTCTCATCGACATTTAAAAGTTCCTCAAAATATTCCCGCCATCTACCCAATACCTCCAGCTCCCCATCTACTAACTCCCCTACTCTGTTTTTAACTGACAAATCCATTCGTTCCCTAGGCTTTCTTACCTTGTTTATCTCACTCCAAAAAATTTTCTTGTTTTCAGCAAAATTTCTTGACAGAGCCTCTCCCATTCTTTCATCCGATCTTCTTTTGCACTCTCTCACCACTCTCTTCACCTTTCTTTTACTCTCCATATACTCTGCTCTTCTATTAACACTTCTGTTTTGTAAAAACCTCTCATAAGCTACCTTTTTCTCTTTTATCACACCCTTTACTTCTTCATTCCACCACTTACTCCTCTTTCCTCCTGCACCCACCCTCCTATAGCTACAAACTTCTGTCCCACATTCTAATACTGCATTGTTAAAACTATCCCAACTCTCTTCAACCCCCCCCCCCCCACTACTCCTACTTGCACTAGCCCACCTTTCTGCCAATAGTTGCTTATATCTCACCCTAACTTCCTCCTCCCTTAGTTTATACACTTTTACCTCTCTCTTACTTGCTGTTGCCATTTTCTTTTTGTCCCATCTACCTTTTACTCTAACTGTAGCTACAACCAAATAATGATCCGATATATCTGTTGCCTCTCTATAAACATGTACATCCTGAAGCCTACCCATCAACCTTTTATCCACCAATACATAATCAAACAAACTACTTTCCTTACGGGCTATATCATACCTTGTATATTTATTTATCCTCTTTTTCACAAAATATGTATTACTTATTACCAAACCTCTTTCTACACATAGCTCAATTAATGGTTCCCCATTTACATTTACCCCTGGCACCCCAAATTTACCTACTACTCCCTCCACAACATTTTTACCCACTTTAGCATTAAGATCCCCGACCACAAGTACTCTCTCACTTGGTTCAAAACTCCCCACACACTCACTCAACATTTCCCAAAATCTCTCTCTCTCCTCTACACTTCTCTCTTCTCCAGGTGCATGAACACTTACTATAACCCACTTTTCACATTCAACCTTTATTTTACTTCACATAATCCTTGAATTTATACATTTATATTCCCTCTTTACCTGCCATAACTGATTATTCAACAGTATTGCCACTCCTTCTTTAGCTCTAACTCTATTTGAAAATCCTGACCTAATCCCATTTATTTCTCCCCACTGAAACTCTCCTACCCCCTTCAGCTTTGTCTCACTTAAAGCCAGGACATCCAGCTTCTTTTCATTCATAACATCTACAATCATCTCTTTCTTATCATTCGCACAACATCCACGCACGTTCAAACATCCCACTTTGACGGTTTCTTCTTTTTCTTTTTAGTAAGCTATACAGGAAAAAGGGGTTACTAGCTTATTGTTCCCGGCATTTTAGTTGACTTTTACAACACGCATGGCTTACGGAGGAAAGATTCTTATTCCACTTCCCCATGGATATGAAAGGAAAAGCAATAAGAACAAGAACTATTAAGATACAATCAAAGAAAACTCAGATGTGTGTGTATACATAAACGTGTACATGTTTGTGTAGTGTGACCTAAGTGTAAGTAGAAGTAACAAGACATACCTGAAATCTTGCATGTTTATGAGACAGAAAAAAGACACCAGCAATCCTACCATCATGTAAAACAAATACAGGCTTTCGTTTTACACTCACTTGGCAGGATGGTAGTACCTCCCTGGGTGGTTGGCTTAAATATATATTGGCTTAAATAGCAACGCACTTCTTGCCCAATAAGGCAAGCGAAAATTTGTGTATGCAATAATTTCGCAAAAATCATTCTGAACCTAATGAAAAAAATATTTCATTGTGTTTATTATTAAATTATTGTAAACTTATAGAAAATATATTTAGTTGGATTAGGCTAAATTACATTGCGCTTGTTATAATAAGGTTAGATAAGTTTTCTAAGGTTCTTTTGGTATAAAATCATTAATTTTTATATTAACATAAATGAAAAAAATATATTATTAAATGTAGAAGAGAAAATTTTAGAAACGATTTAGTTTTAAATGAGTTCTTGATAATTGACCAGTTTTACCTATTCGGCACGACACACACACACACATGAACACACACACACGCCCCGATGGCATGGTGGCTAGCGCTCTTGCTTCACGCACGGAGGGCCCGGGTTCAATTCCCGGCGGGGCCGAAACATTTCGAAGTGTTTCGTTACACACACACACACACACACATACATACAACAGGCCTAGTGTCTAATCGACATGTGCCTAGGACAAAATGGTAACTAACACACACACGCACACACACACACAATCACACACACACACACACACACACACACACACACACACATAATATACGTCAGGCCCATACTGGAGTATGCAGCACCAGTTTGGAACCCACACCTGGTCAAGCACGTCAAGAAACTAGAGAAAGTGCAAAGGTTTGCAACAAGACTAGTCCCAGAGCTAAGGGGATTGTCCTACGAAGAAAGGTTAAGGGAAATCGGCCTGTCGACACTAGAGGACAGGAGGGTTAGGGGAGACATGATAGCGACATATAAAATACTGCGAGGAATAGATAAGGTGGACAGAGACAAGATGTTCCAGAGAGGGGACACAGAAACAAGGGGTCACAATTGGAAGTTGAAGACTCCTATGAGTCAAAGGAATGTTAGGAAGTATTTCTTCAGTCATAGAGTTGTCAGGAAGTGGAATAGCCTAGAAAGTGATGTAGTGGAGGCAGGAACCATACATAGTTTTAAGACGAGGTTTGATAAAGCTCATGGAGCAGGGAGAGAGAGGACCTAGTAGCAATCAGTGAAGAGGCGGGGCCAGGAGCTATGAATCGACCCCTGCAACCACAAATAGGTGAGTACACTCACACACAATAATAATAATAAGGAAAGCTACGTGGTGTCTCACATTGTTTAAGGAATATTCACAAAATAATAAAACACTTCTATTATATTATTTTTGTTACTAAGAACCGTCCATGAAATCCCGGGGTGACACTGAGCGTGGGGTGACACTCACTGAGCGTGGGGTGACACTGAGCGTGGAGTGACACTCACTGAGCGTGGGGTGACACTCACTGAGCGTGGGGTGACACTCACTGAGCGTGGGGTGACACTGAGCGTGGAGTGACACTCACTGAGCGTGGGGTGACACTCACTGAGCGTGGGGTGACACTCACTGAGCGTGGGGTGACACTCGCCGTATTATTGGATGGGATAACATATAGTTATATGACCCTTGTCGGTTTAGCGCTTTCTTTGATTTGATTATAATAATACTAATGGGTGAGATAACTTTCACCGTTCCTGCTACACTGGGCGGCATCATGATTCCTGCTACACTGGGCGGCATCATGATTCCTGCTACACTGGGCGGCATCATGATTCCTGCTACACTGGGCGGCATCATAATTGCTGCTACACTGGGCGGCATCAGGATTGCTTCTATACTGGGCGGCATCATGATTCCTGCTACACTGGGCGGCATCATGATTCATGCTACACTGGGCGGCATCATGATTCCTGCTACACTGGGCGGCATCATAATTGCTGCTACACTGGGCGGCATCATAATTCCTGCTACACTGGGCGGCATCAGGATTGCTTCTATACTGGGCGGCATCATAATTCCTGCTACACTGGGCGGCATCATAATTCCTGCTACACTGGGCGGCATCAGGATTGCTTCTATACTGGGCGGCATCATAATTGCTGCTATACTGGGCGGCATCATAATTCCTGCTACACTGGGCGGCATCAGGATTGCTTCTATACTGGGCGCGAGACAGCAGGCTGGGTGGCATGAAGAGTTCTTGTATAACTCAGGAGAGTCCCTGGTGACCTCACGGGGAAATTCCCTCAAAGAGAACAGTGAACGTGGGGTAGCCCAGTAGAACTTTAACACCCCACGTGTAGAACTTTACTATTTCGTTCTTCATATCATTGGTGATGTCCTCTTCAGTGTGACCTTGACAAGTGACACACTCCATTAACCAGAGTGCGAGTAGGTCCACCTCCTCCTTGCAAGGAATTCTCTGGTCAGTGTCTACCTTGACCAAACACGTTACCTTTTCCCTGGTGGATTTGTCAAAGCACGTAATTGTTATCCATATTTCGTAGTGTGAGTCTCCTATTGGACCTTCCACTTGAATCACACGACAGCACTCTAACTCGTCGCACGGGGAGGGTAACTCGTCAGCGTCAGTTAAGCGCTGCCGTAACTCAAAGAGCATTCGGCCTACTCCCTCAGGCCTCGTGATTTCCGTCGAGACTTTAACTCTCACCACGCGTAGGCTGGTGTCCTCGCCAGCGTCCTCAGTATGGTCGCCAGAGACGTCCTCTCTATCGTAGCCAGAGACGTTATCTGTACGGCCGTTGACTTGACCGGTGACTTTCTACATTAAATCTCTCAGCGAAGTCGTGGTGACTTGTGGGATTTCTGAGATGCCGAATACAGGTACATGGTGCTTAGCTGTGATGGAGAGGCGCAGCTGGCCCCTGCGGCCTTCCACAGGAGCGTCGACAACTGTTGCCTCCTCGTGAATGCTACTTGGAGAGGCTGCGTGCTGCAGTGCTTCGCCGAGTGAGAGCTCCTTGACCTTTCTTGTGAACAAGTTAACGAAGACGACAACGAGCACCTCGCAGACGAAGAGAACCATCAGGACGCCACCCACCAGCAGGAGAATACTGACCACCACCCACACTGCCGTAGGGTAAGGGCGATCCAGGAGGGCGCTCAGCACAGTCAAGCGGTGCATGGCCTTCAAGCCGGTGCCAATAACCGGCACCGAGTGCAACACATCAGGCTCAGCCACGTACACCATGGTGGGCCAGAACCAGTGCCCCACGAGGGGCAGTGGACTTAAGAACCTTTGGTAGAAGCTGGGACGCAAGGAGTACTCAAGGTGCTCCTGCAGGACTTGCACCTCCTCCTCCAGCACGGAGGTGAGGACAATCCACAACACCTCCCAAACAAGTATGAATGTTAACTATCCTAGCAACATTCTTTACAAATTGAATATCATTATTTTTTTTGTATTTTTTTTTTTTGACTAGAAGAATAATTACACAAGTAGAGAGACATTGTAACAACTGCATGTTAAGTGAGGTGAATGTTAAGTGAGGTGAATGTTGAGTGAGGTGAATGTTGAGTGAGGTGAATGTTGAGTGAGGTGAATGTTGAGTGAGGTGAATGTTGAGTGAGGTGAATGTTGAGTGAGGTGAATGTTGAGTGAGGTGAATGTTGAGTGAGGTGAATGTTGAGTGAGGTGAATGTTGAGTGAGGTGAATGTTGAGTGAGGTGAATGTTAAGTGAGGTGAATGTTGAGTGAGGTGAATGTTAAGTGAGGTGAATGTTGAGTGAGGTGAATGTTGAGTGAGGTGAATGTTGAGTGAGGTGAATGTTGAGTGAGGTGAATGTTGAGTGAGGTGAATGTTAAGTGAGGTGAATGTTGAGTGAGGTGAATGTTGAGTGAGGTGAATGTTGAGTGAGGTGAATGTTGAGTGAGGTGAATGTTGAGTGAGGTGAATGTTGAGTGAGGTGAATGTTGAGTGAGGTGAATGTTGAGTGAGGTGAATGTTGAGTGAGGTGAATGTTGAGTGAGGTGAATGTTAAGTGAGGTGAATGTTGAGTGAGGTGAATGTTAAGTGAGGTGAATGTTGAGTGAGGTGAATGTTGAGTGAGGTGAATGTTGAGTGAGGTGAATGTTGAGTGAGGTGAATGTTGAATGAGGTGAATGTTGACATTCATAATACAGCAAGTGTTGTTCAACACATGTTGTTTCACACCCATACATCACCTACCACGCCCACCCATCACCTACCACAAACACCCATCACCTACCACAAACACCCATCACCTACCACAAACACCCATCACCTACCACAAACACCCATCACCTACCACACCCACCCATCACCTACCACACCCACCCATCACCTACCACAAACACCCATCACCTACCACGCCCATAATCTTCACTGGTCGATGTCAATGTTTACATCCTGTACAAGTGTCAAATATAGTTTTTGAACACATCAGTGTTGTATTAGTTACCTGTGCTGTGCTGGCGAGGGAGTCTTCATCAATGAAATCTGAGCCACTCTTCCTTTCCTAGGATCAAACTTCATTACCTCTCACAAGGAGCTGTTGAACAAGTGACAACAGAACAAGTGACAACAGATCAAGTGACAACAGAACAAGTGACAACAGAACAAGTGACAACAGAACAAGTGATAACAGAACAAGTGACAACAGAACAAGTGACAACAGAACAAGTGACAACAGAACAAGTAACAACAGAACAAGTGACAACAGAACAAGTGACAACAGATCAAGTGACAACAGAACAAGTGACAACAGAACAAGTGACAACAGAACAAGTGATAACAGAACAAGTGACAACAGAACAAGTGACAACAGAACAAGTGACAACAGAACAAGTGACAACAGAACAATTGACAACAGAACAAGTGACAACAGAACAAGTGATAACAGAACAAGTGACAACAGAACAAGTGACAACAGAACAAGTGACAACAGAACAAGTAACAACAGAACAAGTAACAACAGAAAAAGTAACAACAGAACAAGTAACAACAGAACAAGTGACAACAGAACAAGTGACAACAGAACAAGTGACAACAGAACAAGTGACAACAGAACAAGTAACAACAGAACAAGTGACAACAGAACAAGTGACAACGGAACAAGTGACAACGGAACAAGTGACAACGGAACAAGTGACAACAGAACAAGTAACAACAGAACAAGTGACAACAGAACAAATAACAACAGAACAAGTAACAACAGAACAAGTGACAACAGAACAAGTAACAACAGAACAAGTAACAACAGAACAAGTGATAACGGAACAAGTGACAACAGAACAAGTGACAACAGAACAAGTAACAACAGAACATGTGACAACAGAACAAGTAAAAACAGAAAAAATAACAACAGAACAAGTGACAACAGAACAAGTGACAACAGAACAAGTGACAACAGAACAAGTGACAACAGAACAAGTGACAACAGAACAAGTGACAACAGAACAAGTAACAACAGAACAAGTGACAACAGAACAAGTGACAACAGAACAAGTGACAACGGAACAAGTGACAACGGAACAAGTGACAACAGAACAAGTAACAACAGAACAAGTGACAACAGAACAAGTAACAACAGAACAAGTAACAACAGAACAAGTGACAACAGAACAAGTAACAACAGAACAAGTAACAACAGAACAAGTGATAACGGAACAAGTGACAACAGAACAAGTGACAACAGAACAAGTAACAACAGAACATGTGACAACAGAACAAGTAAAAACAGAACAAATAACAGAACAAGTGACAACAGAACAAGTGACAACAGAACAAGTGACAACAGAACAAGTAACAACAGAACAAGTAACAACAGAACAAGTGACAACAGAACAAGTGACAACAGAACAAGTGACAACAGAACAAGTGACAACGGAACAAGTGACAACAGAACAAGTAACAACAGAACAAGTGACAACAGAACAAGTAACAACAGAACAAGTAACAACAGAAAAAGTGACAACAGAACAAGTAACAACAGAACAAGTAACAACAGAACAAGTGATAACGGAACAAGTGATAACAGAAGTGATAACAGAACAAGTGACAACGGAACAAGTGACAACGGAACAAGTGACAAAGGAACAAGTGACAATAGAACAAGTGATAACAGAACAAGTGACAACAGAACAAGTAACAACAGAACAAGTGACAACAGAACAAGTGACAACAGAACAAGTGATAACAGAACAAGTGATAACAGAAGTGATAACAGAACAAGTGACAACAGAACAAGTGACAGCAGAACAAGTAACAACAGAACAAGTAACAACAGAACAAGTGACAACAGAACAAGTGACAACAGAACAAGTAACAACAGAACAAGTAACAACAGAACAAGTGGTAACAGAACAAGTGATAACAGAAGTGATAACAGAACAAGTTACAACAGAACAAGTAACAACAGAACAAGTAACAACAGAACAAGTGATAACGGAACAAGTGACAACAGAACAAGTGACAACAGAACAAGTAACAACAGAACATGTGACAACAGAACAAGTAAAAACAGAACAAGTGACAACGGAACAAGTGACAACGGAACAAGTGACAACAGAACAAGTAACAACAGAACAAGTGACAACAGAACAAGTAACAACAGAACAAGTAACAACAGAACAAGTGACAACAGAACAAGTAACAACAGAACAAGTAACAACAGAACAAGTGATAACGGAACAAGTGACAACAGAACAAGTGACAACAGAACAAGTAACAACAGAACATGTGACAACAGAACAAGTAAAAACAGAACAAATAACAGAACAAGTGACAACAGAACAAGTGACAACAGAACAAGTGACAACAGAACAAGTAACAACAGAACAAGTAACAACAGAACATGTGACAACAGAACAAGTAAAAACAGAACAAATAACAGAACAAGTGACAACAGAACAAGTGACAACAGAACAAGTGACAACAGAACAAGTAACAACAGAACAAGTAACAACAGAACAAGTGACAACAGAACAAGTAACAACAGAACAAGTGGTAACAGAACAAGTGATAACAGAAGTGATAACAGAACAAGTTACAACAGAACAAGTAACAACACACAAGTATCACTCCAACAGAAGCAAGAGAGAGTGAACACTGAAGACATCACTTATACTTCTGACGTTCAGTCATAACAAGAGCCATAAGCTCAGTCATAACAAGAGCCATAAGCTCAGTCATAACAAGAGCCATAAGCTCAGTCATAACAAGAGCCATAAGCTCAGTCATAACAAGAGCCATAAGCTCAGTCATAACAAGAGCCATAAGCTCAGTCATAACAAGAGCCATAAGCTCAGTCATAACAAGAGTCATAAGCTCAGTCATAACAAGAGCCATAAGCTCAGCCATAACAAGAGCCATAAGCTCAGTCATAACAAGAGCCATAAGCTCAGTCTTCTTTAATACAGACAATTGTTTCCTCACTCTTATTAGTGTCTTATGTGTGTTCTTCCTTTGCCATCACAGGAGGCCTCCTTGAATCCCCCCCTCACCCCCAGCACCCCCCAAGCACCCCCTACCAACCAGACAGTCACCACCCTGCCTTCTCTCCCCCGGTACAGAAATTCTTCCAACCCTCCCATGGTTGAACTACAGCTCCCGGGCCATGCTTCATCGCACTGTCAAATTAAATCTTAACATTTTATACGAATTAAACATTTTCGGTATTAAAAAAAAATTCCAGTTTTTTTGAAGATTTTCAATCATGAAATTTTCATTTTTTTCGCTCAAAATCTATGGCACTTTTGGTTAAAAAAATCATCTAGAATAAAAA
>WNWK01000536.1:105000-185000 GCA_009830355.1 Cherax destructor
TGATAACGTAGCAGTTATTGCTGCAGTGAGAGGAGGTGTTCAATAAAAAATTGTTGAAGTTAACCCAAAGGCTGTGTTTGTGTACTGCGAGAACCACAGCCTCAATATGGCCGGTGTCTATGCAAGTGAGGTGCAACCTGTTGTTGTTGTTACATTGTTTTGGCATTCTGGAAAAACTTTACTTTTTTTTCTTAGTTGGTAAGTGTTAAAATCATTTGTCACTTGGACTGTGAAAAGACAGTGACACAAGATGGAGTTGCAGCCATGACGCTGGGCAAGTAATCCACCAAGAGTGTGACACCTGCTGCAACTCCTGCTGCAACTCCTGCTTCAACACCTGCTTCAACACCTGCTGGAAGGAGAATTTTCAAGGGAAACCAAATCTGATGCAGGATCGCTACTGAACTCTATTCAACAGTTTCCGTTTATAACTTTATTAAATTTTTGGGACCCAATTTTACCATCAGTGGAGAAAGTCTCAAAACGTTTGCAGGATCCGAAAATGGGGTTCCATGAAGCTTCTTGTGATCTGAAAGGACTTATTCATATTTTGAATTTGAAGAATGACGAAATTATCCACATTGCAATACATTTGGCTAATGAATATTGTGAAAACTGGGGAATACCAATTGCACGAACAAGGAGAATAATGCCTGGGCAGTCAGCAAGAGACAGTGGACTGACGGCACAAGAAGAAATGAATAGAGTAATGGTAGACATTGTGAACCGATTAAAAACGGAAATTGAAGACCGCAGTGTCCGTCTTCAAGGACTCAGTGACCGTCTTCAAGGACTCAGTGTCCGTCTTCAAGGACTCAGTGACCGTCTTCAAGGACTCAGTGACCGTCTTCAAGGACTCAGTGTCCGTCTTCAAGGACTCAGTGACCGTCTTCAAGGACTCAGTGACCGTCTTCAAGGACTCAGTGACCGTCTTCAAGGACTCAGTGACCGTCTTCAAGGACTCAGTGTCCGTCTTCAAGGACTCAGTGACCGTCTTCAAGGACTCAGTGTCCGTCTTCAAGGACTCAGTGACCGATTTTCATTTCTTCTGAACTTCAATTCAGTAGTAATTGAAGATGAACAAGAGAGAAATTAAAAAAAAGGAATGTTCAGACTTTGCAAATTATTGTGATAATGATGTGGCAGCCATTCAGTTATATGACGAAATTATTGATTTTGTGATGATCCTTCCAGCTGGAGGGAATAGAATTCCCCCTGATGGTAAAGATGCTGTGGAGTGTTTACTGCAGTATGGGAGGGATGTCTTTCCCACGCTGTGTTTACTGCAGTATGGGAGGGATGTCTTTCCCACGCTGTGTTTCATATACATTACTGTTTAAAATTGCATTTTCAGTAGCAAATTGTTATAGGTCATTTTCAAAATTGAAATTAATAAAAACATATATGAGGTCTTCAGTGTCACAGGAGCGACTGACCAACCTGGCTTTAATAAGCATTGAAAAATAATTTCTCACAGCTGATATAAAAAGTGAAGTAGATCAAGTGTTTTCTGACACCAAGAATCATTTGGAGAAAAGAACTTAATAAATTTGGTTGATTTATATTTAAATCGAATAAAGTGTTTATTTCATGTTTCATCTGTGTTTACATATTCAAAATATCTCCATTTTCTCATAATATTTCTCAGTACTAGGCCTTATATTGAGTGTTTGGGGCATACAATCTAGGAGTTGGCCTGGGCATCACCAGACCTCTGCAAGCCACTGCACTGTATCAACATCCGGGGTCCCAGATTATTCAACATCTTACAGGAAGATATCAGAAACACGGCTGGAACCAGTGTAGAAGCCTTCAAGAGGAAACTGGGCAAATATCTTCACTAAGTGCCAGATCAACCAGGCTGTGATGGATATATGGGGCAGCGGGTCTCCAGCAGCAACAGCCTCGTTGACCAGGCAAGCACCAGACGAGCCTGGCCCATAGCCGTCCTCCGAAAGTAATGAAACTCTCGAAACTTTTCAAAGGTATATCAAAGTTATACGGATGCTTCTGGCAGCAAAAGTATCTCTGATGATCGCACCTGCTATAGTCACTATAGGAGAGACCTTAATCAAGACTTGCATCATGTCGTCGGTTCGTCTGCCGGCTAAGGTCTGGTAGGTGTCACTGTTAATGACACAGTAAGATAACAAACCTGCTAATCGAATGCTGACAAAGATAAAACAGTCAGAATTATTTTTTATTCAGGTTGATGGAAGAATAGATTCAACCTCTTGTTCACAGCTTTTGGTTTTTGCCTCCTATCACTATGAAGACTCCTCTCACTATGAAGACTCCTCTCACTATGAAGACTCCTCTCACTATGAAGACTCCTCTCACTATGAAGACTCCTCTCACTATGAAGACTCCTCTCACTATGAAGACTCCTCTCACTATGAAGACTCCTCTCACTATGAAGACTCCTCTCACTATGAAGACTCCTCTCACTATAAAGACTCCTCTCACTATAAAGACTCCTCTCACTATGAAGACTCCTCTCACTATGAAGACTCCTCTCACTATGAAGACTCAGCTCAAGAGGAATTCTCTTTTGCCATCCACCTGTAACAACCCCTGATGCTGACACTGTTATTAACTTAGTCTCAATTTTTTTTAAAGGTAGGCCTTCTCATAGACCAGCTGTGTGAGGTCAGTACTGATGGTGAGCCTACAATACTTGGCTCACCATCAAGATTTATAGAGAAAATCTCCAGTAATGTAGGTAAGATTCACCATGAGGCACTTGTTTCCAAGATTATTCCTCAGCACTTATGCATGGTGCTGCAAACTGTCATGAAGACTGTAAACTACATCAAAGGTAGTGCTCAAATACACGACTGTTTAAAAAACTGAGTCAGTATGTGGATTCAGCTCATCAGAATCTCTTTATACACAGGTTCTCTGACCATCCTCAGGTAAGATGATCACACGTCTTCTGCAATTATGGGAAGATATGAGCACATTCATGGTAGCTAGAGGGTAAGTTCATCTTCAGTATACCTTACAGATATGTCTCCAGCACTGAATGAAATAAATGTATGCATTTATCAACAACCAAATTGCTTCCGAGACCAGAGTATCAATTTCCAACTAATTTTAGGTCACTGATAATAAATATCATGTTTAAAATTGTTTGTTAGGTCTACTTTTCAATATAGAGCTACGTGTCACAACAGGTTGTAACAGGCTTGTGGCAGTGTGTTTCTTACCAACACTCACAGTCTCACTGACCTTCATTATTGTTCCAGCAGTCATACCAGGTGGTTGTTCCAGCAGTCATACAAGGTGGTTGTTCCAGCAGTCATACAAGGTGGTTGTTCCAGCAGTCATACAAGGTGGTTGTTCCAGCAGTCATACAAGGTGGTTGTTCCAGCAGTCATACAAGGTGGTTGTTCCAGCAGTCATACAAGGTGGTTGTTCCAGCAGTCATACAAGGTGGTTGTTCCAGCAGTCATACAAGGTGGTTGTTCCAGCAGTCATACAAGGTGGTTGTTCCAGCAGTCATACAAGGTGGTTGTTCCAGCAGTCATACAAGGTGGTTGTTCCAGCAGTCATACAAGGTGGTTGTTCCAGCAGTCATACAAGGTGGTTGTTCCAGCAGTCATACAAGGTGGTTGTTCCAGCAGTCATACAAGGGGGTTGTTTCAGCAGTCATACAAGGTGGTTGTTCCAGCAGTCATACAAGGTGGTTGTTCCAGCAGTCATACAAGGTGGTTGTTCCAGCAGTCATACAAGGTGGTTGTTCCAGCAGTCATACAAGGTGGTTGTTCCAGCAGTCATACAAGGTGGTTGTTCCAGCAGTCATACAAGGTGGTTGTTCCAGCAGTCATACAAGGTGGTTGTTCCAGCAGTCATACAAGGTGGTTGTTCCAGCAGTCATACAAGGTGGTTGTTCCAGCAGTCATACAAGGTGGTTGTTCCAGCAGTCATACAAGGTGGTTGTTCCAGCAGTCATACAAGGGGGTTGTTTCAGCAGTCATACAAAGTGGTTGTTCCAGCAGTCATACAAGGTGGTTGTTCCAGCAGTCATACAAGGTGGTTGTTCCAGCAGTCATACAAGGTGGTTGTTCCAGCAGTCATACAAGGTGGTTGTTCCAGCAGTCATACAAGGTGGTTGTTCCAGCAGTCATACAAGGGGGTTGTTTCAGCAGTCATACAAGGTGGTTGTTCCAGCAGTCATACAAGGTGGTTGTTCCAGCAGTCATACAAGGTGGTTGTTCCAGCAGTCATACAAGGTGGTTGTTCCAGCAGTCATACAAGGTGGTTGTTCCAGCAGTCATACAAGGGGGTTGTTTCAGCAGTCATACAAGGTGGTTGTTCCAGCAGTCATACAAGGTAATTGTTCCAGCAGTCATACAAGGTGGTTGTTCCAGCAGTCATACAAGGGGGTTGTGCTCTCCAAGTTTATATTTTGAGGTTGTTGTTCTTGTGATGGTCTTGCAGGGCGGATACACCATGTACTGCTGCTGTCTATGTAGTGGCAAGAGGTTGCCACTACATCAGGAGTGACTGGCCACCACTACATCAGGAGTGACTGGCCACCACTACATCAGGAGAGACTGGCCACCACTACATCAGGAGTGACTGGCCACCACTACATCAGGAGAGACTGGCCACCACTACATCAGGAGACTGGCCACCACTACATCAGGAGAGACTGGCCACCACTACATCAGGAGAGACTGGCCACCACTACATCAGGAGAGACTGGCCACCACTACATCAGGAGAGACTGGCCACCACTACATCAGGAGAGACTGGCCACCACTACATCAGGAGAGACTGGCCACCACTACACATAAAACTGCGGCCTTCAAGTTAGTGGCGAAGGAATTTCTGGGAAACAGAAGGGAAGGCAACTATGAAGAATTGGTGGAAAACCTCATCAAGGCTTACAAGAACATGGGATGTAACATGTCACTTAAAATCCACTTTTTGGACTCACATTTAGACTGTTTTTTTTTTCCAGTGAACTGTGGGTAAGTTAGTGACGAACATGGTGAAAGGTTTCACCAAGATATTTCAACCATGGAAAAATGGTACTAGGGTAAATGGGGCAGACTATTGATGATTCTTCAGCCCACTATAAGTGTCAAGCAAAAAGGCAGAGAGTAGGTACGGATTAGAGTTTTAAACAAACTGACACATATTGTACGATATAATAAAATAATCAAATATTACATGTCTCGTATCTTTAAACCTATAACCAATAAGCATTTTTCAAGGTGATATTTGGATTCAGCACATGAAAATACATAAGAATTAACTAATCTCATTTAAGAAGCATACAACTTTAGAAAAATTGTTGACCAGTGATATGTCAAGCTTCAAGGAGAAGAGAAGACAATTAACCACACTGACTGTGTACAGTGTGACACTGTAGAGCTTCACCTCTGCAAGATAATAGAAAACACTGGACATGTGTCTCTGATCTACCAAACTCTTGGTGATAATCCACTTGAACAACCCTTGACTGACAATATGAAAGAGCATTCAATCGTACAATCAAGCAATAATTCCATGCAATTGAGGTTGGTGCTGTATCATGACCCTCACAAGAAAGCCTTTCATATGTCCGGTATATAATTTTCCTGACGAGGTACAAGAAGAGATCTTGGAGCTCTTCAGTGACAGTACCACCAAGGACAACCTAACACAACAACAACTTGACACATTTTGGGAAAAAAACAAACTTTGGGGTAAAGTTGGTGGTCCTGCTGTGACAACGGTGATGCCAGCTTTCCTGACCGTACCTTTGTGAGTCTGGGTTCTCCACGCTATTGTCCATGAAGACGCAACACTGACGTAAGTTGCATGTTGAACCTGACCTTCGATGTGACCTCTCTAACACTCAGGCAAGTGTACCAACTCTGGCAACTGAAGCAGTCTTAAGTGTCTTCATTAAGTCTTCACATTCGCTCTCTCTCCCTCACCCTCCCTCACTCTCTCCCTCACCCTCCTTCACTCTCTCCCTCACCCTCCTTCACTCTCCCCTCACCCTCCTTCACTCTCCCCCTCACCCTCCTTCACTCTCCCCCTCACCCTCCTTCACTCTCCCCTCACCCTCCTTCACTCTCCCCTCACCCTCCTTCACTCTCCCCCTCACCCTCCTTCACTCTCCCCTCACCCTCCTTCACTCTCCCCCTCACCCTCCTTCACTCTCCCCTCACCCTCCTTCACTCTCCCCCTCACCCTCCTTCACTCTCCTCTCATCTTCCTTCCACTTCTCACCCGCCCTCACTCTCCCTAACTCCCCTCACCCTCTCTCACTCTCCTCACCCCTCCCTCACTTTCCTCACCCTCCTCACTCTCCTCACTCACCTTCCCTCACTCTTCTCACCCTCCCTCACTCGCCTCACCCCTCCCTCATTCTCACCCCTCCCTCACTCTCCTCACCCTCCCTCACTCTCCTCACCCTCCTTCACTCTCCTCACCTCTCTCTCACTCTCCTCACCCTTCCTCACTCTCCTCACTCTTCTCACCCTCACTCTCCCTCACTCTCTTCACCCTCCCTCACTCTCCTCACCCTCCCTCACTCTCCTCATCCCTCCCTCATTCTCACCCTTCCTCGTTCTTCTTACCCTCCCTCCCTCTCCTCACCCTCCTTCACTCTCATCACCCTCCCTCACTCTCACTCTCCTCACCTCTCCTCACTCTCCTCACCCTCTCCACTCTCCTCACACTTCCTCACTCTCCTCACTCTTCTCACCCTCACTCTCCTCACCTCTCTCTCACTCTCCTCACACTTCCTCACTCTCCTCACTCTTCTCACCCTCTCTCACTTTCTTCACCCTCCCTCACTCTCCTCACCCTTCCTCACTCTCCTCACCCTCCCTCACTCTCCTCACCCCGCCCTCACTCTCCTCACCCTTCCTCACTCTCCTCACCCTCCCTCACTCTCACTCTCCTCACACTTCCTCACTCTCCTCACCCTTCCTCACCCTCCCTCACTCTCACTTCCTTACCCGCCCTCACTCTAATCACACTTCCTCACTCTCCTCACCCTTCCTCACCCTCCCTCACTCTCCTCCCCCTTCACCCAGCCCTCTCACTCTCCTCCACCCTTCCTCACTCCTCACTCTCCTCACCCTCCTCCTCCTACCCTCACCCTTCCTCACTCCTCCCTCACCTCCCTCACCTCTCACTCTCCTCACCCCTCCCTCACTCTCCTCACCTCACCCCTCTCACCTCCTCTCTCCTCACCCTCTCCTCACTCCTCCCTCCCTCACTTACCTTCCCTCCCTCACCTCTCCTCCACCCTCCCTCACTCTCCTCTCCCCCCTCACTCTCCTCCCTCACTTCCTCCTACCCTCCCTCACTCTCCTCACCCTCCCTCACTCTCCTCACCCTCACTCTCCTCACCCAGCCCTCACTCTCCTCACCCTCACTCTCCTCACCCTCCTTCACTCTCCTCACCCTCACTCTCCTCACCCAGCCCTCACTCTCCTCACCCTCACTCTCACCCCTCACCTCCTCACCCTCACTCTCTCCCTCCTCCCTCCTCACCTCACTCTCCTCACCCTCCTCACTCTCCTCACCCTCACTCTCCTCACCCAGCCCTCCTCTCCTCACCCTCACTCTCCTCACCCCTCCTCTCCCACTCTCCTCCTCACCCTCACTCTCCTCACCCAGCCCTCACTCTCCTCACCCAGCCATCACTCTCCTCACCCTCCCTCACTCTCCTCACCCTCACTCTCCTCACCCAGCCCTCGCTCTCCTCACCCTCACTCTCCTCACCCTCCTTCACTCTCCTCACCCTCACTCTCCTCACCCAGCCCTCACTCTCCTCACCCTCACTCTCCTCACCCTCCCTCACTCTCTCACCCTCACTCTCACCCCTCCTCTCCTCACCTCACCTCCCACCAGCCTCCCTCCTCACCCTCCTCTCACCCTCCCTCACTCTCCTCACCCTCACTCTCCTCACCCAGCCCTCGCTCTCCTCACCTGGAAATAATTATTGTACCAGAGTTCAATTTCGTTTATTATGAAAAGTCGTAATTTTCTAAGTGAAGAATAAAATCATAGATAAAGAAAGGTGTGTGTTTTAACCTAGTGTTTAGTGACGTTGTTTTAACCTAGTGTTTAGTGACGTTGTTTTAACCTAGTGTTTAGTGACGTGTTGTGTTTTAACCTAGTGTTTAGTGACGTGTTGTGTTTTAACCTAGTGTTTAGTGACGTGTTGTGTTTTAACCTAGTGTTTAGTAACATGTTGTGTTTTAACCTAGTGTTTAGTGATTTTGTGTTTTAACCTAGTGTTTAGTGACTTTGTGTTTTAACCTAGTGTTTAGTGACTTTGTGTTTTAACCTAGTGTTTAGTGACGTGTTGTGTTTTTACCTAGTGTTTAGTGACGTGTTGTGTTTTAACCTTGTGTTTAGTGACGTTGTGTTTTAACCTATAGTTTAGTGACGTTATGTTTTAACCTAGTGTTTAGTGACGTTGTGTTTTAACCTAGTGTTTAGTGACGTGTTGTGTTTTAACCTAGTGTTTAGTGACGTGTTGTGTTTTAACCTAGTGTTTAGTGACGTGTGTTTTAACCTAGTGTTTAGTGACGTGTTGTGTTTTAACCTAGTGTTTAGTAACATGTTGTGTTTTAACCTAGTGTTTAGTGATTTTGTGTTTTAACCTAGTGTTTAGTGACGTGTTGTGTTTTAACCTTGTGTTTAGTGACGTGTTGTGTTTTAACCTTGTGTTTAGTGACGTGTTGTGTTTTAACCTTGTGTTTAGTGACGTGTTGTGTTTTAACCTTGTGTTTAGTGACGTTGTGTTTTAACCTAGTGTTTAGTGACGTTATGTTTTAACCTAGTGTTTAGTGACGTTGTGTTTTAACCTAGTGTTTAGTGAAGTGTTGTGTTTTAACCTAGTGTTTAGTGACGTTGTGTTTTAACCTAGTGTTTAGTGACGTTGTGTTTTAACCTAGTGTTTAGTGACGTGTGTGTTTTACCCTAGTGTTTAGTGACGTGTTGTGTTTTAACCTAGTGTTTAGTGACGTGTTGTGTTTTAACCTAGTGTTTAGTGACTTTGTGTTTTAACCTAATGTTTAGTGACGTTGTGTTTTAACCTAGTGTTTAGTGACGTGTTGTGTTTTAACCTAGTGTTTAGTGACGTGTTGTGTTTTAACCTACTGTTTAGTGACGTGTTGTGTTTTAACCTAGTGTTTAGTGACGTGTTGTGTTTTAACCTAGTGTTTAGTGACGTGTTGTGTTTTTACCTAGTGTTTAGTGACGTGTTGTGTTTTAACCTAGTGTTTAGTGACATTGTGTTTTAAACTAGTGTTTAGTGACGCTGTGTTTTAACATAGTGTTTAGTGACGTTGTGTTTTAACCTAAGGTTTAGTGACATGTTGTGTTTTAACCTAGTGTTTAGTGACGTTGTGTTTTAACCTAGTGTTTAGTAACGTGTTGTGTTTTAACCTAGTGTTTAGTGACGTTGTGTGTTAACCTAGTGTTTAGTGACGTGTTGTGTTTTAACCTAGTGTTTAGTGACGTGTTGTGTTTTAACCTAGTGTTTAGTGACGTTGTGTTTTAACCTGGTGTTTAGTGACGTGTTGTGTTTTAACCTAGTGTTTAGTGACGTTGTGTTTTAACGTAATGTTTAGTGACGTGTTGTGTTTTAACGTAATGTTTAGTGACGTGTTGTGTTTTAACCTAGTGTTTAGTGACGTTGTGTTTTAACCTAGTGTTTAGTAACGTGTTGTGTTTTAACCTGGTGTTTAGTGACGTTATGTTTTAACTTAGTGTTTAGTGACGTGTTGTGTTTTAACCTAGTGTTTAGTGACGTTGTGTTTTAACCTAGTGTTTTGTGACGTGTTGTGTTTTAACCTAGTGTTTAGTGACGTTGTGGTTTAACCTAGTGTTTAGTGACGTGTTGTGTTTTAATCTAGTGTTTAGTGACGTTGTGTTTTAACCTAGTGTTTAGTGACGTGTTGTGTTTTAACCTAGTATTTAGTAACGTGTTGTGTTTTAACCTAGTGTTTAGTGACGTTGTGTTTTAACCTAGTGTTTAGTGACGTTGTGTTTTAACCTAGTGTTTAGTGACGTGTTGTGTTTTAACTTGGTGTTTAGTGACGTTGTGTTTTAACCTAGTGTTTAGTGACGTGTTGTGTTTTAACCTAGTGTTTAGTAACGTGTTGTGTTTTAACCTAGTGTTTAGTGACGTTGTGTTTTAACCTAGTGTTTAGTGACGTTGTGTTTTAACCTAGTGTTTAGTGACGTTGTGTTTTAACCTAGTGTTTAGTGACTTTGTGTTTTAACCTAGTGTTTAGTGACGTTGTGTTTTAACCTAGTGTTTAGTGACGTTGTGTTTTAACCTAGTGTTTAGTGACGTTGTGTTTTAACCTAGTGTTTAGTGACGTTGTGTTTTAACCTAGTGTTTAGCGACGTTGTGTTTTAACCTAGTGTTTAGTGACGTTGTGTTTTAACCTAGTGTTTAGTGACGTGTTGTGTTTTAATCTAGTGTTTAGTGACGTGTTGTGTTTTAACATAGTGTTTAGTGACGTTGTGTTTTAACCTAGTGTTTAGTGACGTGTTGTGTTTTAACCTAGTGTTTAGTGACGTGTTGTGTTTTAACCTACTGTTTAGTGACGTGTTGTGTTTTAACCTAGTGTTTAGTGACGTGTTGTGTTTTAACCTAGTGTTTAGTGACGTGTTGTGTTTTAACCTAGTGTTTAGTGACGTGTTGTGTTTTAACCTAGTGTTTAGTGACATTGTGTTTTAAACTAGTGTTTAGTGACGTTGTGTTTTAACATAGTGTTTAGTGACGTTGTGTTTTAACCTAAGGTTTAGTGACATGTTGTGTTTTAACCTAGTGTTTAGTAACGTTGTGTTTTAACCTAGTGTTTAGTAACGTGTTGTGTTTTAACCTAGTGTTTAGTGACGTTGTGTGTTAACCTAGTGTTTAGTGACGTGTTGTGTTTTAACCTAGTGTTTAGTGACGTGTTGTGTTTTAACCTAGTGTTTAGTGACGTTGTGTTTTAACCTGGTGTTTAGTGACGTGTTGTGTTTTAACCTAGTGTTTATTGACGTTGTGTTTTAACGTAATGTTTAGTGACGTGTTGTGTTTTAACGTAATGTTTAGTGACGTGTTGTGTTTTAACCTAGTGTTTAGTGACGTTGTGTTTTAACCTAGTGTTTAGTAACGTGTTGTGTTTTAACCTGGTGTTTAGTGACGTTATGTTTTAACTTAGTGTTTAGTGACGTGTTGTGTTTTAACCTAGTGTTTAGTGACGTTGTGTTTTAACCTAGTGTTTTGTGACGTGTTGTGTTTTAACTTAGTGTTTAGTGACGTTGTGGTTTAACCTAGTGTTTAGTGACGTGTTGTGTTTTAATCTAGTGTTTGGTGACGTTGTGTTTTAACCTAGTGTTTAGTGACGTGTTGTGTTTTAACTTAGTGTTTAGTAACGTGTTGTGTTTTAACCTAGTGTTTAGTGACGTGTTTTAACCTAGTGTTTAGTGACGTTGTGTTTTAACCTAGTGTTTAGTGACGTGTTGTGTTTTAACTTGGTGTTTAGTGACGTTGTGTTTTAACCTAGTGTTTAGTGACGTGTTGTGTTTTAACCTAGTGTTTAGTAACGTGTTGTGTTTAACCTAGTGTTTAGTGACGTTGTGTTTTAACCTAGTGTTTAGTGACGTTGTGTTTTAACCTAGTGTTTAGTGACGTTGTGTTTTAACCTAGTGTTTAGTGACTTTGTGTTTTAACCTAGTGTTTAGTGACGTTGTGTTTTAACCTAGTGTTTAGTAACGTTGTGTTTTAACCTAGTGTTTAGTGACGTTGTGTTTTAACCTAGTGTTTAGTGACGTTGTGTTTTAACCTAGTGTTTAGCGACGTTGTGTTTTAACCTAGTGTTTAGTGACGTTGTGTTTTAACCTAGTGTTTAGTGACGTGTTGTGTTTTAATCTAATGTTTAGTGACGTGTTGTGTTTTAACATAGTGTTTAGTGACGTGTTGTGTTTTAACCTAGTGTTTAGTAACGTGTTGTGTTTTAACCTAGTGTTTAGTGACGTTGTGTTTTAACCTAGTGTTTAGTGACGTTGTGTTTTAACCTAGTGTTTAGTGACGTTGTGTTTTAACCTAGTGTTTAGTGACGTTGTGTTTTAACCTAGTGTTTAGTGACGTTGTGTGTTAACCTAGTGTTTAGTGACGTTGTGTGTTAACCTAGTGTTTAGTGACGTTGTGTGTTAACGTAGTGTTTAGTGACGTGTTGTGTCTGGTTGGTCACACTAACATATATATTATAGATAGCTTCTGCACTGAGCTTTCATATAATATATAAAATATTGGTAAGGTTCATCTTCAAGTTTATCACGTATAAAAAAATGTTAAGGACTTTGATACAGAGTTGTCTGAGCGTTTATAGTGGTACGTACACCAACCCGCATTTAATAACTTACTGTACAAGCCCGCATGCGGCAGCAGAGACCCGCACGCGGCAGTAGAGACCCCCAAGCGGCAGCAGAGACCCGCAAGCGGGTCATTCATGTTGTTCACCTAGCAAGCATATCTAGGTACTCTGAGTTAAGTGTTCACTAGGTTGTTGGTGCCAGCCGCACGAAGTCCAATGCATGTCCAGCTGATCAGGCACTGAACTTAAGATACTTGTCCAGTTTTATTTTGAAGGCAGCCAGGGGTTTGGTGCTTGTCCCCTTATGTATAAATGGAGGGAAGTGAAAAGTCTTGGTACATTTACACTTATTGAGTTTCCCCTTAGTGTACTCGCTGCATCTCTGCTTTACATTGAGAGCATTTTGCATGATGTGCCAAGCCTCATGATGTGCCAAACTTCATAATGTGCCAAGCCTCATGATGTGCCAAGCCTCATGATGTGCCAAGCCTCATGATGTGCCAAGCCTCATGATGTGCCAAGCCTCATGATGTGCCAATCCTCATGATGTGCCAAGCCTCATGATGTGTCAAGCCTCATGATGTGCCAAGCCTCATGATGTGCCAAGCCTCATGATGTGCCAAGCCTCATGATGTGCCAAGCCTCACGATGTGCCAAGCCTCACGATGTGCCAAGCCTCATGATGTGCCAAGCCTCATGATGTGCCAAGCCTCACGATGTGCCAAGCCTCATGATGTGCCAAGCCTCATGATGTGCTAAGCCTCATGATGTGCCAAGCCTCATGATGTGCCAAGCCTCATGATGTGCCAAGCCTCATGATGTGCCAAGCCTCTTACGTGGAGACCATGGAGCTGAACTCTTCTCCAGGTTGAGGGACTGATAACCTCAAACACTACTTCTCCAAGGATGGACTGATTACAATATCATTCCACTACTACAACTGGTGTCTCTGTATCTGACTGAAACGTTGAAACTGTTGAAACATTTCGCCTACACAGTGGGCGAAATGTTTCAACAGTAGAGATACCCAGTTGTTGGACATGTGTCTTAATCAACAACTTGTTGTTATTTTATACCATTCTCATCATAACATGATATTAAATGTTTTGTTTCTTGATCATAGAGGTTATCACATGATGAGTTGATCATATAGGTTATCACATGAGTTGATCATAGAGGTTATCACATGATGAGTTGATCATAGAGGTTATCACATGATGAGTTGATCGTAGGGGTTATCACATGATGAGTTGATCATATAGGCTATCACATGAGTTGATCATATAGGTTATCACATGATGAGTTGATCATAAAGATTATCAAATGATGAGTTAGATCATAAAGGATGTAACATGATGAGTTGATCATAGAAGTTATCACATGATAAGTTGATCATCAAGGTTATCACATGAGTTGATAATAGAGGTTATCACATGATGAGTTGATCATAAAGATTATCAAATGATGAGTTAGATCATAAAGGATGTAACATGATGAGTTGATCATAGAAGTTATCACATGATAAGTTGATCATCAAGGTTATCACATGAGTTGATAATAGAGGTTATCACATGATGAGTTGATCATAGAGGTTATCACATGATGAGTTGATCATAGGGGTTATAATAACATGATCTCCAGGGGATGTTATACTGTCTCAGAGATTTTGATCTGATCAACTGGAGCTGCATCTTCCCCTTCCTCGGATTGAACCTAGTTAATTCAGTCCCAGGTGCCCGTAGACCCTATGTGTTTAGCGCTCCCATCAAGATGATTGTATGTGGAGTATGTTGGTCTAACCAAAATACTCATGACGTATACCTGGGAGCCCATGGCGCTATGTCGACCATGTTGGTATAACCAACATACTCAGTGTTTCTACCTTGATAAATATAACTGAGCTGTGACGTCACGCTGGTGGCCATGATGACGTCAGAGGTGGACCAGTGTGTGGGTGGACCAGCATGCTGACGTCACTATGCTGGGGGGAGGACAAGAGGAAGAAGAGGAGGAGGATAAAGAAGAGGAGGAAGAGCAGGAAGACGAGGAGGAGGATAAAGAAGAGGAGGAAGAGCAGGAAGAAGAGGAGGAGGTGTAGTAGTAGTTTCATCACACTGTTTGCAATGATAGTAGTGACTAAGTGTATCAACGCACTTGCTGTCTTAAAGTGTATCAACGCACTCGCTGTCTTAAAGTGTATCAACGCACTTGCTGTCTTAAAGTGTATCAACGCACTTGCTGTCTTAAAGTGTATCAACGCACTTGTTGTCTTAAAGTGTATCAACGCACTTGCTGTCTTAAAGTGTATCAACGCACTTGCTGTCTTAAAGTGTATCAACGCACTTGCTGTCTTAAAGTGTATCAACGCACTTGCTGTCTTAAAGTGTATCAACGCACTTGCTGTCTTAAAGTGTATCAACGCACTTGCTGTCTTAAAGTGTATCAACGCACTTGCTGTCTTAAAGTGTATCAACGCACTCGCTGTCTTAAAGTGTATCAACGCACTTGCTGTCTTAAAGTGTATCAACGCACTTGCTGTTTTAAAGTGTATCAACGCACTTGCTGTCTTAAAGTGTATCAACGCACTTGCTGTCTTAAAGTGTATCAACGCACTCGCTGTCTTAAAGTGTATCAACGCACTTGCTGTCTTAAAGTGTATCAACGCACTCGGTGTCTTAAAGTGTATCAACGTACTCGGTGTCTTAAAGTGTATCAACGCACTTGCTGTCTTAAAGTGTATCAACGCACTCGGTGTCTTAAAGTGTATCAACGTACTCGGTGTCTTAAAGTGTCTCTCAGTGAACCTCATCATTGTCTTAGTTGGTTAAGAGAGAAAACTGTAAAAGTTTAGCGATTGTTTTGCTCACTTGTCTTGTTGTCCTCCCCTCTCTCCAACTCTCTCTCTCTCTCTCTCTCTCTCTCTCTCTCTCTCTCTCTCTCTCTCTCTCTCTCTCTCTCTCTCTCTCTCTCTCCTCTCTCTCTCTCTCTCCTCTCTCTCTCTCTCTCCTCTCTCTCTCTCTCTCCTCTCTCTCTCTCCTCTCTCCTCTTTATCTTCGTCTCTTATACAATTTGGAGACCAAAAATGGAGAGCATATTTAAGAAGCGGTCTAATAATTACATAATAGTCAATATGATGTCTGGTGAACAAGCAGAAGTATGGTCGGGGATACGAACTGCGGTGGTCAGTAAAGTGACACTCCAAGGCTGTACCGTCTCAGCTACGGTACTTACAAGACGGTACAACCACCAACTGGTTCACGCCCCTCCCCCTCCATGGTGAACACCATCCATGGTGAACACCATCCCTGGCGAACACCATCCCTGGTGAACACCATCCCTGGTGAACACCATCCCTGGTGAACACCATCCCTGGTGAACACCATCCCTGGTGAACACCATCCCTGGTGACCACCACCCCTGGTGAACACCATCCCTGGTTAACACCATCCATGGTGAACACCATCCCTGGTGAACACCATCCCTGGTGAACACCATCCCTGGTGAACACCATCCCTGGTGAACACCATCCCTGGTGAACACCATCACTGGTGAACACCATCCCTGTTGAACACCATCCCTGGTGAACACCATCCCTGGTGAACACCACCCCTGGTGAACACCATCCCTGGTTAACACCACCCCTGGTGAACACCATCCCTGGTTAACACCACCCCTGGTGAACACCATCCCTGGTTAACACCACCCCTGGTGAACACCATCCCTGGTGAACACCATCCCTGGTGACCACCATCCCTGGTGAACACCATCCCTGGTGAACACCATCCCTGGTTAACACCATCCATGGTGAACAACATCCCTGGTGAACACCATCCCTGGTGAACACCATCCATGGTGAACACCATCCCTGGTGAACACCATCCCTGGTGAACACCATCCCTGGTGAACACCATCCCTGGTGAACACCATCCCTAATGAACACCACCCCTGGTGAACACCATCCCTGGTGAACACCATCCCTGGTGAACACCATCCCTGGTGAACACCATCCCTGGTGAACACCACCCTGGTGAACACCATCCCTGGTGAACACCACCCTGGTGAACACCACCCTGGTGAACACCACCCTGGTGAACACCATCCCTGGTGAACACCATCCCTGGTGAACACCATCCCTGGTGAACACCATCCCTGGTGAACACCATCCCTGGTGAACACCATCCCTGGTGAACACCATCCCTGGTGAACACCATCCCTGGTGAACACCATCCCTGGTGAACACCACCCCTGGTGAACACCATCCCTGGTGAACACCATCCCTGGTGAACACCATCCCTGGTGAACACCATCCCTGGTGAACACCACCCCTGGTGAACACCATCCCTGGTGAACACCACCCCTGGTGAACACCATCCCTGGTGAACACCATCCCTGGTGAACACCATCCCTGGTGAACACCATCCCTGGTGAACACTGCAGCAGGCCTACTGGCCCATGCTAGGCAGGTCCAAGTCACCTACTGGACTAAGCTAGTCAGGTCAACAATTGGAAAAAGACACTTGTGTAGTTCAGTACATGTATTAAAGGAAACGTTTCGCCCCCACGTTTCCTTTAATAAATGTCCTGAACTGTACATAAGTGTCATCTTCCACATCTGTGGTATCACCATTTCTGAGGTCAGCAATTGTCGCTGGACTGCCACATATGTTGGAATTTCCACCCCCTTCTCCCCCCTCCAGTGTGTCTGTATATAATTATAAATTTCGAGTAAGTCGGCCAGACACAACGTTTTCCTATGAAATCCATCATGATTTTAGGTTAAGTTATTTTCGTGAAAATTAACAAATTATTTCCCCTAACAAAAGTCTCTATTGTAATAATTTTGTTAGAATTACCGACACATGTGCAATTAATGTGACATTTTATTGTGGCAACGTTTCGCTCTCCAGGAGCTTTGTCAAGCCCCTAAAGTTCCTGGAGAGCGAAACGTTGTCACAATAAAAATGTCATATTAGTTGCACTTATGTTCTTTTAGACTCCACTGGTTTACTTAAAATTATGTTACTTAAATCAATGTTACGATAGATGATACCTGGAGAGGGTTTCGGGGGTCAGTACCCCCGCGGCCCGGTCTGTGACCAGGCCTCGGGGGTCAGTACCCCGGCGGCCCGGTCTGTGACCAGGCCTCGGGGGTCAGTACCCCGGCGGCCCGGTCTGTGACCAGGCCTCGGGGGTCAGTACCCCGGCGGCCCGGTCTGTGACCAGGCCTCGGGGGTCAGTACCCGGCGGCCCGGTCTGTGACCAGGCCTCGGGGTCAGTACCCGGCGGCCCGGTCTGTGACCAGGCCTCGGGGTCAGTACCCGGCGGCCCGGTCTGTGACCAGGCCTCGGGGGTCAGTACCCCGGCGGCCCGGTCTGTGACCAGGCCTCGGGGGTCAGTACCCCGGCGGCCCGGTCTGTGACCAGGCCTCGGGGGTCAGTACCCCGGCGGCCCGGTCTGTGACCAGGCTTCATGGTGGGGATACAAGTCTGGATCCATTTTTAAGTACCGGCTTAACATTTGCCAATTTCCAGTGTACTGACACCTCTAACTTCTTTAAATAACTTGTTAAATATTGTTGGTAGTTGATGAGTAGTTTACTACAATGTTTCATAAGACACTTGTGCAACACTTAGGTATCTTTGTTGATGAAACGTTCCATGGTCTGGAACGATATCGTTCCAAACCATGGAACCGAAATCTTCTAAAAGCTGAGGGACTGACCACCTCAAATACTTTTCTTACTAGCTTGCGGGACTGATTATATTATCTTTATTTCATTACTAATAAATACACCCAAGTGTTGCACATGTGTATTAATCTTCAACTTGTCGGTATTTTATTCCATTTTCAGCCAAATTGATTCAAAACTCTAGCAAGAACTTCAGCAACTTCAAGGTTGGTACTCTCGTTCATGTGTCGTCAGTCTGCTTCAGGACCTGAACACAACTGTTGTGTGCTGGGAAGGTTGGTATCAACCTGGTAACTGATACCAACAAATTGCTTTTAATACACGTAAACAAATACCAGGATATATGTAAACAAACACCAGGATATATTTATTAGACACAGAGCTTAAAATGACTGTATATATAGGCTGAGAGTGAGGTGTGAGTGACACATGGTGTGGGGTGTGAGTGACACATAGTGTGAGGTGTGAGTGACACATTTTGTTGGGTGTGAGTGACACATTGTGCTGGGTGTGAGTGACACATAGTGTGGGATGTAAGTGACACATAGTGTGGGGTGTGACACATGGTGACCCGAAGAATGCCACATTGGGAGGAGGAGTGCTGGAGAGTATATACTGTGGTTACTGAGGTGTACAGCTGCTGGTCCAGGGTTGAAGACTGTCTCGTGTGCTCACTCCAGCATCTCTGTCTTGTTATATACTGTGGTTACTGAGGTGTACAGCTGCTGGTCCAGGGTTGAAGACTGTCTCGTGTGCTCACCCCAGCATCTCTGTCTTGTTTGTTATTCTCTAGTTATCGACAGTTAAAGATCCTGTCGTTGTTTTTATTTTTTTAATATGTTGACGAATCTGAAGAATTGTTTTGGGTTGCCATCAATGTTGTGTGCGATTCCTCTTTTAAATTTAGGGTTAGCATTAACAGTTTTACACTTGGTTTCTGTGTGTAGCCTTGTGTAGTTGGTGTCTGTGTGTAACCTTGTGTAGTTGGTGTCTGTGTGTAACCTTGTGTAGTTGGTGTCTGTGTGTAGCCTTGTGTAGTTGGTGTCTGTGTGTAGCCTTGTGTAGTTGGTGTCTGTGTGTAGCCTTGTGTAGTTGGTGTCTGTGTGTAACCTTGTGTAGTTGGTGTCTGTGTGTAGCCTTGTGTAGTTGGTGTCTGTGTGTAGCTTTGTGTAGTTGGTGTCTGTGTGTAGCCTTGTGTAGTTGGTGTCTGTGTGTAACCTTGTGTAGTTGGTGTCTGTGTGTAGCTTTGTGTAGTTGGTGTCTGTGTGTAACCTTGTGTAGTTGGTGTCTGTGTGTAACCTTGTGTAGTTGGTGTCTGTGTGTAACCTTGTGTAGTTGGTGTCTGTGTGTAGCTTTGTGTAGTTGGTGTCTGTGTGTAGCCTTGTGTAGTTGGTGTCTGTGTGTAACCTTGTGTAGTTGGTGTCTGTGTGTAGCTTTGTGTAGTTGGTGTCTGTGTGTAACCTTGTGTAGTTGGTGTCTGTGTGTAACCTTGTGTAGTTGGTGTCTGTGTGTAACCTTGTGTAGTTGGTGTCTGTGTGTAGCTTTGTGTAGTTGGTGTCTGTGTGTAACCTTGTGTAGTTGGTGTCTGTGTGTAACCTTGTGCAGTTGGTGTCTGTGTGTAGCCTTGTGTAGTTGGTGTCTGTGTGTAGCTTTGTGTAGTTGGTGTCTGTGTGTAACCTTGTGTAGTTGGTGTCTGTGTGTAGATTTGTGTAGTTGGTGTCTGTGTGTAACCTTGTGTAGTTGGTGTCTGTGTGTAACCTTGTGTAGTTGGTGTCTGTGTGTAACCTTGTGTAGTTGGTGTCTGTGTGTAACCTTGTGTAGTTGGTGTCTGTGTGTAACCTTGTGTAGTTGGTGTCTGTGTGTAGCTTTGTGTAGTTGGTTTCTGTGTGTAACCTTGTGTAGTTGGTGTTTGTGTGTAACCTTGTGTAGTTGGTTTCTGTGTGTAACCTTGTGTAGTTGGTGTCTGTGTGTAACCTTGTGTAGTTGGTGTCTGTGTGTAACCTTGTGTAGTTGGTGTCTGTGTGTAACCTTGTGTAGTTGGTGTCTGTGTGTAACCTTGTGTAGTTGGTGTTTGTGTGTAACCTTGTGTAGTTGGTGTCTGTGTGTAACCTTGTGTAGTTGGTGTCTGTGTGTAACCTTGTGTAGTTGGTGTTTGTGTGTAACCTTGTGTAGTTGGTTTCTGTGTGTAACCTTGTGTAGTTGGTGTCTGTGTGTAACCTTGTGTAGTTGGTGTCTGTGGGTAACCTTGTGTAGTTGGTGTCTGTGTGTAACCTTGTGTAGTTGGTGTCTGTGTGTAACCTTGTGTAGTTGGTGTTTGTGTGTAACCTTGTGTAGTTGGTGTTTGTGTGTAACCTTGTGTAGTTGGTGTCTGTGTGTAACCTTGTGTAGTTGGTGTCTGTGTGTAACCTTGTGTAGCTGGTGTCTGTGTGTAACCTTGTGTAGTTGGTGTTTGTGTGTAACCTTGTGTAGTTGGTGTCTGTGTGTAACCTTGTGTAGTTGGTGTCTGTGTGTAAGCTTTCAGGTCTAGTGCAGTAGATTGTAGTGTAGGTGTAGAGATACGGCCGATGACTAGGTGTACTTTATTGTTGGAAAGGTGTAGGTACACGGGAGCAGAGCGTGAGGGGACCAGGGAGCCACCTTCGGGGAACCTGCTTCAATGAGGTAGGCCGGGGTAGTGAGGCCGTCTGAGAGTGGCGTCTCACTGACATGGGTAGGCCTACAGATGGCAGCACTGGAGTGCCGCGAAATGTGAAGGGAATAAGTAAGTAAGTTTATTCAGGTATACACAAATACATTTACATACATTATCATACATAGCAGCATATGTGTAGAGAACCCAGGATAACCCAAAAAAGTCAGACAGAGTGACATATTTCCATTGGGGTATAGGGTACATATGGAGTATATATGGAGTATAGGCTGTCTACACAGCCTGACATGATCCAGTACACTCTCACTAGTGTATCCAGCCTGACATGATCCAGTACACTCTCACTAGTGTCCAGCCTGACATGATCCAGTACACTCTCACTAGTGTATCCAGCCTGACATGATCCAGAACACTCTCACTAGTGTATCAAGCCTGACATGATCCAGAACACTCTCACTAGTGTCCAGCCTGACATGATCCAGTACACTCTCACTAGTGTATCCAGCCTGACATGATCCAGTACACTCTCACTAGTGTCCAGCCTGACATTATCCAGTACACTCTCACTAGTGTCCAGCCTGACATGATCCAGTACACTCTCACTAGTGTGTCCAGCCTGACATGATCCAGTACACTCTCACTAGTGTGTCCAGCCTGACATGATCCAGTACACTCTCACTAGTGTGTCCAGCCTGACATGATCCAGTACACTCTCACTAGTGTGTCCAGCCTGACATGATCCAGTACACTCTCACTAGTGTCCAGCCTGACATGATCCAGTACACTCTCACTAGTGTCCAGCCTGACATGATCCAGTACACTCTCACTAGTGTGTCCAGCCTGACATGATCCAGTACACTCTCACTAGTGTGTCCAGCCTGACATGATCCAGTACACTCTCACTAGTGTGTCCAGCCTGACATGATCCAGTACACTCTCACTAGTGTGTCCAGCCTGACATGATCCAGAACACTCTCACTAGTGTGTCCAGCCTGACATGATCCAGTACACCCTCACTAGTGTGTCCAGCCTGACATGATCCAGTACACTCTCACTAGTGTCCAGCCTGACATGATCCAGTACACTCTCACTAGTGTCCAGCCTGACATGATCCAGTGCACCCTCACTAGTGTGTCCAGCCTGACATGATCCAGTACACTCTCACTAGTGTGTCAAGCCTGACATGATCCAGTACACTCTCACTAGTGTGTCCAGCCTGACATGATCCAGTACACTCACACTAGTGACCAACATGTGAGTGACAGCATCTTCATTCATGTTAGTAACTGTCAGAGTTTTTGATCCCCTTGTAGAGTGTTGCGGCTCATGGTGCGAGTGTTGCGGCTCATGGTGCGAGTGTTGCGGCTCATGGTGCGAGTGTTGCGGCTCATGGTGCGAGTGTTGCGGCTCATGGTGCGAGTGTTGCGGCTCATGGTGCGAGTGTTGTGGCTCATGGTGCGAGTGTTGCGGCTCATGGTGCGAGTGTTGCGGCTCATGGTGCGAGTGTTGCGGCTCATGGTGCCAGTGTTGCGGCTCATAGTGCGAGTGTTGTGGCTCATGGTGCGAGTGTTGCGGCTCATGGTGCGAGTGTTGCGGCTCATGGTGCCAGTGTTGCGGCTCATGGTGCTTGTTGCGAACCCCTGAACAACATAATTGGGTTGAATGGTTGACGGACCATTTGGGCACTGCACGTCCAGTATTACTGGGCTGCAGCGCCCGGTGTGACGTCACCATAGTTTATGTCAGGGGGTGGAACCTGACATAAAGCAGTATGATCCACGACGACTGAGCAGCGTGGTATCTAGCCTTACTACTCTCCTGTAGTATGATACACGACTGCACTGAGTAGTGGTATTACAGCTTGCTTACTACTCAGTTTCCAGTATTCACTACGGCTTCACTGAGTCCACAGTTTGACGGCCTCAGAGTTACCTGACTGCCTCACTAAGTTACTCCAGCTGGACTTAGTTTCCTGCTGGCACAACGACTGGACTTAGTTTACTGCTGGCCTCACATCGACTTGGTTTCTGCTGGCCTTACATCGACTTACCTGCTGGTCTGGCTTCATCTGGCCTGCTGGACAGTATGGCCTTACGACGGGTGTCACTGTGACAGAGTTTGACACAGAGAAAGGGTGTCTTGTGACACGGACGAGAATGAGTGTTATAACTCGTAGAAAAGGGTGTCTTGTGACACGGATGAGAAGGAGAGTTATAACACGGAGAACAAGTGTCTTGTGACACGGAGAGACGGTGTGTCTAGTGACACGGACAAGGGTGTCGTGTGTGTGACACGGTTGAGAAAGTGTGTTATAATTTCAGAGACAAGGGTGTCTTGTGACACGGAGAGTAGGTGGGTTATAACACAGAGACAAGGGTGCCTTGTGGCACGGAAAGAGAAGTGAGTGTCATAACTTTGTGTATCGTGACACTAAGAAATGATAGTTTATGGTTATGTCGTGTGACAGTTTGTCAGGTCTTGTAATATTAGAATGTCGTGTGACTTGACTGGTTAGTCGTGAGACTTAACAATGTGTTTTGTTATACCTTAGTACAAATTATAATACGCTTATGTACAAAGATCATACTCATGCTTTATATTTTATTGTACAGATTATTGTACTATTTATATAATATTTTACTAGTAGAAAATATATATATATTTGATCAATTGTGTCTGTATTTTTTTACCTCGGACAAAAAACCCTTTATTATTTTATTACGGTATTGCATTATTGGTTATGAGAGCAGATTCCCATAGAATAACAGGCCGAGTAATCGGATTTGCCATAGCTCTCGTAACTAATATTGCAATATTGTAATATATGGGGGCCTGTCCGGGATGTTTTGTCCGGAGGTTGTTGTCCATGTTTTTATATGCTACCGGTTATCTTGTGGTGGGGGTGTTGCGAACCCCTGAACAACATAATTGGGTTGAATGGTTGACGGACCATTTGGGCACTGCACGTCCAGTATTACTGGGCTGCAGCGCCCGGTGTGGCGTCACCATAGTTTATGTCAGGGGTGGAACCTGACATAAAGCAGTATGATCACGACGACTGAGCAGCGTGGTATCTAGCCTTACTACTCTCCTGTAGTATGATACACGACTGCACTGAGTAGTGGTATTACAGCTTGCTTACTACTCAGTTTCCAGTATTCACTACGGCTTCACTGAGTCCACAGTTTGACGGCCTCAGAGTTACCTGACTGCCTCACTAAGTTACTCCAGCTGGACTTAGTTTCCTGCTGGCACAACGACTGGACTTAGTTTACTGCTGGCCTCACATCGACTTGGTTTCTGCTGGCCTTACATCGACTTACCTGCTGGTCTGGCTTCATCTGGCCTGCTGGACAGTATGGCCTTACGACGGGTGTCACTGTGACAGAGTTTGACACAGAGAAAAGGGTGTCTTGTGACACGGACGAGAATGAGTGTTATAACTCGTAGAAAAGGGTGTCTTGTGACACGGATGAGAAGGAGAGTTATAACACGGAGAACAGGGTGTCTTGTGACACGGAGAGACGGTGTGTCTAGTGACACGGACAAGGGTGTCGTGTGTGTGTGACACGGTTGAGAAAGTGTGTTATAATTTCAGAGACAAGGGTGTCTTGTGACACGGAAGTAGGTGGGTTATAACACAGAGACAAGGGTGCCTTGTGGCACGGAAAGAGAAGTGAGTGTCATAACTTTGTGTATCGTGACACTAAGAAATGATAGTTTATGGTTATGTCGTGTGACAGTTTGTCAGGTCTTGTAATATTAGAATGTCGTGTGACTTGACTGGTTAGTCGTGAGACTTAACAATGTGTTTTGTTATACCTTAGTACAAATTATAATACGCTTATGTACAAAGATCATACTCATGCTTTATATTTTATTGTACAGATTATTGTACTATTTATATAATATTTTACTAGTAGAAAATATATATATATTTGATCAATTGTGTCTGTATTTTTTTACCTCGGACAAAAAACCCTTTATTATTTTATTACGGTATTGCATTATTGGTTATGAGAGCAGATTCCCATAGAATAACAGGCCGAGTAATCGGATTTGCCATAGCTCTCGTAACTAATATTGCAATATTGTAATAGTGCTAGTGTTGCGGCTCATGGTGCCAGTGTTGCGGCTCATGGTGCGAGTGTTGCGGCTCATGGTGCGAGTGTTGCGGCTCATGGTGCGAGTGTTGTGGCTCATGGTGCGAGTGTTGCGGCTCATGGTGCGAGTGTTGCGGCTCATGGTGCCAGTGTTGCGGCTCATGGTGCCAGTGTTGCGGCTCATGGTGCGAGTGTTGCGGCTCATGGTGCGAGTGTTGCGGCTCATGGTGCCAGTGTTGCGGCTCATGCTGCGAGTGTTGTGGCTCATGGTGCGAGTGTTGCGGCTCATAATGCGAGTGTTGCGGCTCATGATGCGAGTGTTGCGGCTCATGGTGCGAGTGTTGCGGCTCATGGTGCGAGTGTTGCGGCTCATGGTGCCAGTGTTGCGGCTCATGGTGCCAGTGTTGCGGCTCATGGTGCCCGTGTTGCGGCTCATGGTGCCAGTGTTGCGGCTCATGGTGCGAGTGTTGCGGCTCATGGTGCGAGTGTTGCCGCTCATGGTGCGAGTGTTGCGGCTCATGGTGCGAGTGTTGCGGCTCATGGTGCGAGTGTTGCGGCTCAAGGTGCGAGTGTTGCGGCTCATGGTGCCAGTGTTGCGGCTCATGGAGCCAGTGTTGCGGCTCATGGTGCCAGTGTTGCGGCTCATGGTGCCAGTGTTGCGGCTCATGGTGCGAGTGTTGCGGCTCATGGTGCGAGTGTTGCGGCTCATGGTGCGAGTGTTGCGGCTCATGGTGCCAGTGTTGCGGCTCATGGTGCGAGTGTTGCGGCTCATAGTGCGAGTGTTGTGGCTCATGGTGCGAGTGTTGTGGCTCATGGTGCGAGTGTTGCGGCTCATGGTGCGAGTGTTGCGGCTCATGGTGCGAGTGTTGCGGCTCATGGTGCGAGTGTTGCGGCTCATGGTGCCAGTGTTGCGGCTCATGGTGCCAGTGTTGCGGCTCATGGTGCGAGTGTTGCGGCTCATGGTGCGAGTGTTGCGGCTCATGGTGCCAGTGTTGCGGCTCATGGAGCCAGTGTTGCGGCTCATAGTGCAAGTGTTGCGGCTCATAGTGCCAGTGTTGCGGCTCATGGTGCCAGTGTTGCGGCTCATGGTGCGAGTGTTGCGGCTCATGGTGCGAGTGTTGCGGCTCATGGTGCGAGTGTTGCGGCTCATGGTGCGAGTGTTGCGGCTCATGGTGCGAGTGTTGCGGCTCATGGTGCCAGTGTTGCGGCTCATGGTGCCAGTGTTGCGGCTCATGGTGCCAGTGTTGCGGCTCATGGTGCCAGTGTTGCGGCTCATGGTGCCAGTGTTGCGGCTCATGGTGCCGTGGCTCATGGTGCGAGTGTTGCGGCTCATGGTGCGAGTGTTGCGGCTCATGGTGCCAGTGTTGCGGCTCATGGTGCCAGTGTTGCGGCTCATGGTGCCAGTGTTGCGGCTCATGGTGCCAGTGTTGCGGCTCATGGTGCCAGTGTTGCGGCTCATGGTGCCAGTGTTGCGGCTCATGGTGCCAGTGTTGCGGCTCATGGTGCCAGTGTTGCGGCTGATGGTGCGAGTATTAAAGTCAGTCACAAACACTTGCTTATCTTCATTGTGGAAACGTTTCTCCACACAGTGACTTCATCAGTCCATCATTCTTGATGAGGCTGATGAATTCACTGATGGACTGAAGTCACTGATGGACTGATGAAGTCACTGATGGACTGATGAAGTCACTGACGAAATCACTGATGAAGGCACTGATGAAGTCACTGATGGACTGATGAAGTCACTGATGGACTGATGAAGTCACTGATGAAGTTACTGATGAAGTCACTGATGGACTGATGAAGTCACTGATGAAGCCACTGATGGACTGATGAAGTCACTGATGGACTGATGAAGTCACTGATGAAGTCACTGATGGACTGATGAAGTCACTGATGAAGTCACTGATGAAGTCACTGATGAAGTCACTGATGAAGTCACTGATGGACTGATGAAGTAACTGATGGACTGATGAAGTCACTGATGGACTGATGAAGTCACTGATGAAGCCACTGATGAAGTCACTGATGAAGCCACTGATGAAGTCACTGATGGACTGATGAAGTCACTGATGGACTGATGAAGTCACTGATGGACTGATGAAGCCACTGAAGAACTGATGAAGTCACTGATGGACTGATGAAGTCACTGATGGACTGATGAAGTCACTGAAGGACTGATGAAGTCACTGATGGACTGATGAAGTCACTGATGGACTGATGAAGTCACTGATGGACTGATGAAGTCACTGATGAAGCCACTGATGAAGTCACTGATGAAGTCACTGATGGACTGATGAAGTCACTGATGGACTGATGAAGTCACTGATGGACTGATGAAGTCACTGATGGACTGATGAAGTCACTGATGAAGCCACTGATGAAGTCACTGATGAAGCCACTGATGAAGCCACTGATGAAGTCACTGATGAAGTCACTGAAAGACTGATGAAGTCACTGAAGGACTGATGAAGTCACTGATGGACTGATGAAGTCACTGAAGGACTGATGAAGTCACTGATGGACTGATGAAGTCACTGATGGACTGATGAAGTCACTGATGGACTGATGAAGTCACTGATGGACTGATGAAGTCACTGAAGGACTGATGAAGTCACTGATGGACTGATGAAGTCACTGATGGACTGATGAAGTCACTGATGGACTGATGAAGTCACTGATGGACTGATGAAGTCACTGATGGACTGATGAAGTCACTGATGGACTGATAGTGAAAGTCACTGAGGACTGATGAAGTCACTGATGGACTGATGAAGTCACTGATGGACTGATGAAGTCACTGATGGACTGATGAAGTCACGTGGCTGATGAAGACTGATGACTATAGTCACTGATGGACTGATGAAGTCACTGATGGACTGATGAAGTCACTGATGGCTGAAAGTCACTAAGGACTGATAGAAGTCACTGATGGACTGATGAATTCACGTCTGATGGACTGATGAAGTCACTTGATGACTGATAGTCCATGTCACTATGAAGTACTGATGACTGATGTCACTGATGGACGATGAAGTCACTGATAGTCATATGGACTGATCGATCCTGATGGACTGATAACACATGAGTCACTGATGGACTGATGAAGTCACTGATGGACTGATGAAGTCACTGATGACTGATGAAGTCACTGATGGACTGATGAAGTCACTGTGGGGCGAAACGTTTCCTCAATAAAGGTACCTAAGTGTTGGACATGTGTCTACTTTATCAACTTTTTGGTTCTCTGAACATTCATCAAGTTTCAGTCAGGTACTATCACCACCTCACTCTTATTACCTACTTGCTTCCATGTCCTCATACATGAAGCTGCTGTCTTCCTCACTGTCTCGACGTAGTCGTGTATCGGATATCCGCATCCGCATTCTACTCTAAACAATTCCCATCCAAATCCCGACACATCCCACATTCTTCAACCACATCCTCCTCCTTCAATCAGTAACGTAGGATCTTCCGTCATACACATCCACATCCCTAACTGGCCATAGCACCCACCCACTTCCACACCACCCACATCCTCCTCAGTGCCAAGACCTCCAGCACACCACCCACATCCTCCTCAGTGCCAAGACCTCCAGCACACCACCCACATCCTCCCTCACTGTCCATCACCACCCACATCCTCCCTCACTGTCCATCACCACCCACATCCTCCCTCACTGTCCATCACCACCCACATCCTCCCTCACTCTCCATCACCACCCATATCCTCCCTCACTCTCCATCACCACCCACATCCTCCCTCACTTTCCATCACCACCACATCCTCCCTCACTGTCCATCACCACCCACATCCTCCCTCACTTCCATCACCACCACATCCTCCCTCACTCTCCATCACCACCCACATCCTCCCTCACTCTCCATCACCACCCACATCCTCCCTCACTCTCCATCACCACCCACATCCTCCCTCACTCTCCATCACCACCACATCCTCCCTCACTGTCCATCACCACCCACATCCTCCCTCACTCTCCATCACCACCCACATCCTCCCTCACTCTCCATCACCACCACATCCTCCCTCACTCTCCATCACCACCCACATCCTCCCTCACTCTCCATCACCACCCACATCCTCCTCACTCTCCATCACCACCACATCCTCCCTCACTCTCCATCACCACCCACATCCTCCCTCACTCTCCATCACCACCCCCATCCTCCCTCACTCTCCATCACCACCCACATCCTCCCTCCTCTCCATCACCACCACATCCTCCCTCACTCTCCATCACCACCCACATCCTCCCTCCTCTCCATCACCACCCACATCCTCCCTCACTCTCCATCACCACCCACATCCTCCCTCCTCTCCATCACCACCCACATCCTCCCTCACTCTCCATCACCACCCACATCCTCCCTCACTCTCCATCACCACCCACATCCTCCCTCACTCTCCATCACCACCCACATCCTCCTCACTCTCCATCACCACCACATCCTCCCTCACTGTCCATCACCACCCACATCCTCCCTCACTGTCCATCACCACCACATCCTCCCTCACTCTCCATCACCACCCACATCCTCCCTCACTCTCCATCACCACCCACATCCTCCCTCACTCTCCATCACCACCCACATCCTCCCTCACTGTCCATCACCACCCACATCCTCCCTCACTCTCCATCACCACCCACATCCTCCCTCACTCTCCATCACCACCCACATCCTCCCTCACTCTCCATCACCACCACATCCTCCCTCACTCTCCATCACCACCCACATCCTCCCTCCTCTCCATCACCACCCACATCCTCCCTCACTCTCCATCACCACCCACATCCTCCCTCACTCTCCATCACCACCACATCCTCCCTCACTCTCCATCACCACCCACATCCTCCCTCACTCCATCACCACCCACATCCTCCCTCACTCTCCATCACCACCCACATCCTCCCTCACTCTCCATCACCACCCACATCCTCCCTCACTCTCCATCACCACCCACATCCTCCCTCACTGTCCATCACCACCCACATCCTCCCTCACTGTCCATCACCACCCACATCCTCCCTCACTCTCCATCACCACCCACATCCTCCCTCACTCTCCATCACCACCCACATCCTCCCTCACTGTCCATCACCACCCACATCCTCCCTCACTCTCCATCACCACCCACATCCTCCCTCACTGTCCATCACCACCCACATCCTCCCTCACTCTCCATCACCACCCACATCCTCCCTCACTGTCCATCACCACCCACATCCTCCCTCACTCTCCATCACCACCCACATCCTCCCTCACTCTCCATCACCACCCACATCCTCCCTCACTCTCCATCACCACCCACATCCTCCCTCACTCTCCATCACCACCCACATCCTCCCTCACTCTCCATCACCACCCACATCCTCCCTCATGAAGTTCACAGTTAAGACACAGGATGACTCCTCTTGAGTGTGATTATTATGGGGAGCGCTAAACCTGTAGGAATTATACAGCGTCTGTGGATGGGGGGGGGGGAATGGAAGGTATTCAGGCTCAATTCAGGTAATTGGAGCACAGATCCAATTCCCCAGATCAAGATCCCCTCACCAGCCTCAAGGAACCTCCCCTGAGGGTCACCTTGAGTGTAAGCATCAGTACAAACACCAGACTCGGGTATATCAGTGCCAGATGACTGGATTAATCCAAGGTTCACTCTATGTAGTAATATCTTGAAGCTCCGCTGATGCAAAACCGGATAATTCGTCCAGTTTTGGGAATAAAATACAAACATTACTGAATAAAAGTTCATTATATTTCATCCAGCTGGACTTATTTGCCAGCTGGACTGGTCTGCCAGCTGGAACTTTTGTGATAGGTTGTCTGCTACCTCCTCTCCCACCCCCACCCCCTCTCCATCTCCCCACCTCCCCTCTTACCTTATTAAGTCAATCTTGCAACATTAATCACACTCTTACTCTACCTTGGTTGTTTAAGTCAACACTGTGTCAACACGTTACCTCACTGTGCATGTTCCTGCACTGTCTTGTTACACGTGTACGTCAGTGACTCTGAGTGTGTGCAAGTGTACGTCAGTGACTCCGAGGGTGAGGAAGTGTACGTCAGTGACTCCGAGGGTGTGCAAGTGTACCTCAGTGACTCTGAGTGTGTGCAAGTGTACGTCAGTGACTCCGAGGGTGAGGAAGTGTACGTCAGTGACTCCGAGTGTGTGCAAGTGTACCTCAGTGACTCTGAGTGTGTGCAAGTGTACGTCAGTGACTCCGAGGGTGAGGAAGTGTACGTCAGTGACTCCGAGGGTGAGGAAGTGTACGTCAGTGACTCCGAGTGTGTGCAAGTGTACCTCAGTGACTCTGAGTGTGTGCAAGTGTACGTCAGTGACTCCGAGGTGAGGAAGTGTACGTCAGTGACTCTGAGTGTGTGCAAGTGTACGTCAGTGACTCCGAGGGTGAGGAAGTGTACGTCAGTGACTCCGAGTGTGTGCAAGTGTACCTCAGTGACTCTGAGTGTGTGCAAGTGTACGTCAGTGACTCCGAGGGTGAGGAAGTGTACGTCAGTGACTCTGAGTGTGTGCAAGTGTACGTCAGTGACTCCGAGGGTGAGGAAGTGTACGTCAGTGACTCCGAGTGTGTGCAAGTGTACGTCAGTGACTCTGAGTGTGTGCAAGTGTACGTCAGTGACTCCGAGGGTGAGGAAGTGTACGTCAGTGACTCTGAGTGTGTGCAAGTGTACGTCAGTGACTCTGAGTGTGTGCAAGTGTACGTCAGTGACTACGAGGGTGAGGAAGTGTACGTCAGTGACTCTGAGTGTGTGCAAGTGTACGTCAGTGACTCCGAGGGTGAGGAAGTGTACGTCAGTGACTCCGAGTGTGTGCAAGTGTACGTCAGTGACTCTGAGTGTGTGCAAGTGTACGTCAGTGACTCCGAGGGTGAGGAAGTGTACGTCAGTGACTCCGAGGGTGAGGAAGTGTACGTCAGTGACTCTGAGTGTGTGCAAGTGTACGTCAGTGACTCCGAGGTGAGGAAGTGTACGTCAGTGACTCCGAGTGTGTGCAAGTGTACCTCAGTGACTCTGAGTGTGTGCAAGTGTACGTCAGTGACTCCGAGGGTGAGGAAGTGTACGTCAGTGACTTTGAGTGTGTGCAAGTGTACGTCAGTGACTCTGAGTGTGTGCAAGTGTACGTCAGTGACTCCGAGGGTGAGGAAGTGTACGTCAGTGACTCTGAGTGTGTGCATGTGTACGTCAGTGACTCTGAGTGTGTGCAAGTGTACGTCAGTGACTCCGAGGGTGAGGAAGTGTACCTCAGTGACTCCGAGGGTGAGGAAGTGTACGTCAGTGACTCTGAGTGTGTGCAAGTGTACGTCAGTGACTCCGAGGGTGAGGAAGTGTACGTCAGTGACTCCGAGTGTGTGCAAGTGTACGTCAGTGACTCTGAGTGTGTGCAAGTGTACGTCAGTGACTCCGAGGGTGAGGAAGTGTACGTCAGTGACTCTGAGTGTGTGCAAGTGTACGTCAGTGACTCTGAGTGTGTGCAAGTGTACGTCAGTGACTCTGAGTGTGTGCAAGTGTACGTCAGTGACTCTGAGTGTGTGCAAGTGTACGTCAGTGACTCCGAGGGTGAGGAAGTGTACGTCAGTGACTCCGAGTGTGTGCAAGTGTACGTCAGTGACTCTGAGTGTGTGCAAGTGTACGTCAGTGACTCCGAGGGTGAGGAAGTGTACGTCAGTGACTCTGAGTGTGTGGAAGTGTACGTCAGTGACTCAGAGTGTGTGCAAGTGTACGTCAGTGACTGGCTACTAACCAAGTAGTTAATACTTTCTTCATGTCTTAGAGTCTCTTCATAAGGAGGTTGTACCTATTAATAATGTACTCACATCTACTCTGCTCTAAATCATTACTTTCACCTTGAGTCAGGAATATCATACCCTGTGAGGTGTCTTCTGTCACCTCAGTCACTGACTTACTTCAGTAAGTCACTTCCACACACTCGGCACTGCTGTGTTACTGAGTGGAATTCAAACCCTTGGCAAGCCAGTTCTATACCTAGCAAGCCAGTGAGTTATTCTCAGAACATGTGTCACACATATGTTAGGTTCTAGCTCCTCCCCTTGTGCTAGTTGCTGCCGCCAGACACAGTCTTCTCCGACCTTACGATAACATCATTGACCAGGAGAGCTTAGAGAGAATGTCGAGGGAGGGGAGGAGAGAGGGGAAGTAAAAAAATATGAGGAAGAGATGAAGGGGTGAGGGGAAGGGGCGGGGACAGTATATCAGGTGATAATGTCAACAGAATGGTAGGTGGTGGAGGCCATAATGTTCTATAATGAAGGTCATCCACCTGCTGGAGGTGGTGGTGGGCACCAGGAGGGGGTGACACTAGGGGGTGACACCATGGGGTGACACTAGGGGGTGGCACCATGGAGTGACACTATGGGGTGGCACCATGGGATGACACCAGGGGGTGGCACCATGGGGTGACTCTAGGGGGTGGCACCATGGGGTGACACCAGGGGGGTGGTAACGACAACTCAGCCAAGCAGCTGAAGATGGAAGCTTGAGAGAGAGAGAGAGAGATGTGAACAGTATGCTTACACATATGTTTACAGAGACAGACAAAGACAGACAGACGACAGGACTCCTGAAAATTTTGCAAGAATTGCTGGCTACACCTCATGGATGAGAAGAGACAGGCAAGGGCAAGGAGGTGTTGCTGTGTACTTCTCTAAGTGTACATGCCCAACCCATTGATGATGCCATCCCTACTCATGTAGAAATGATGATCTTAATGTTATGTATAAACACTAGTACCTCTGTACTAGCATGTGCAATGTACAGACCTCAGTGGCAACATGCAGACACCATCAACATTCTGATGAAAAATGTGGACTACCTCCTGCTTCAACATAAATGTCAACTTATTATAATTGTTGGTGACCTCAACCAACATCTTATACAGTGAAATTCTGATGAACTTCTTGCAGTGTTTGACATGAGAAACTTTGTTGATTTCCCTACTCATATCTCTGGCTCCTCCCTCGATCCAGTGGTGAGTGATCCATTTGAAGGAGTAGTTACTTGCAAACTTTTCGGCTATGTTGGATCATCTATATTGGATCATCTGAATCTTCAGTGTCTTTACGACACTGAAGATTCCAACAGAACGAGGTGAAGAATCACTACGCATAATCTGGTTGTGGGAAAGAGGAAACTGACCGACCCTTTGCTCTGAGTTTACAGCCTCCGAGTGGACTGCTCTTCTCCAAGGTGACGTTGATAACCAAGTGAATGCCTTCACTAAGGATGCCATCACCGCCAATATGTAATAAAGACTACAAATCTGTCTCAGTTCGGCTTTCGTTGTCGAGAGGCTTCAGCTGCTAAGTACAAGGCTTGGAGAAGGTATAAGAGGCATCCCACTACCTAAACCAGGAACCTGCACAGGCAATCCTGTCGGCAAATGGAAGAAGTCCAAAAGTAGGCCATCTGTAGATGGGAGGCTGACACAAAAAGAAAACTGACATCAGGTAGAGTGGGTTCCAAAACCTGGTGGTCCTTTGTCAAGGGCCGACAAGGTTATTCACCTGACGAAATTATTCCACCTCTAAATCGACAGGATGGTACTGTCTCGTTTCTGCTAACAGTTTCTTTACTGAACACTCTGCTCCCAAGATGCAAGTTTCTGATCCAGTAAGGAAACCTTTGCTAGCCGCAAGAACTGTGTCAGAGTTGTCAGGATGAACTATATCTCCTCCTTAAATTCCTGGACAAAAAAAAAAAAAAAAAAAAAGGCTGTGGGCACAGATAAGCTTAACCCAAGATTGCTGAGTAGATGTGCAGACCAGCTAGCAGCACCTCTAACTCGCATCTATCAGCACTGCCTAGTACAGTGTAAATGGCCTTCTCTGTGGAAAGAGGCAAATGTAGTCCCTGTTCACAGAAAGAGCAGAGCAGAAATCAGCAACTACAGACCAGTGTTACTCCTGTCAGTCACTGGCAAGATTCTTGAGACAATAATCTCACAGCAACTGATAGCGTTTCTCGACTACCACTCACTTCTTTGTGACGGTCAATATGGCTTCAGAAAAGGTTACTCTTCTGCTAGTCTGCTGTTAAACCTCTCCTCTATGTGGCACCAGTCACTGGATGAATCCAAAGTTACCTGTATAGTTGCAGTGAACATTGCTGGCACTTTCGACTGAGTATGGCACCAGGGTCTCTTGACAAAACTACAAGCACTATTAATCGCAGGCCCTGCACTACACCTTTGTGATTGCCTTCAAGGAAGATCTTTAACCATAGTTCTCAACGAGACAGAGTCAACAAGACACTCAGTCGATACAACTGTTCCACAGGAAAATGCGATTTAGCCATTATTATCGAATATCTACTTCAATGACCTTCTTCAGTTCATCTGAGAATCCCATGCACATAACTGTACTCTGACATTTACTTATACAAGAGAGGAAATGCCAGCTGCTCTAAGTTACATCAATTAACCAGCCTATAACTATATCAGCCTGGGGTAAACAATGGCAGGTAATATTTGGTCCTGAGAAAACACAAATGATGATAGTGTCTAGGCACTATGATGGTGATGCTGGAGTATGATGTTGATATCCTTTTGGTGAAGTTTGACTCCAAACTGACTATGAAAAACCACGTTGTAAATTTTGCAAGCATGGCGGCCAGGAAGAAAACAGCGCTAACGTGTACATCGTATCGACAGTAGAGGCTGCAAGAATCTTTGCAAGGCACAAGCGTTCTAACATCTTGATTATGCTTCATCTTCTTAGATTGCCCCCATCTCATCGACAACTTCTTGCCAACATAGATAACAGAGCAAGACGACTCATCTCTCACCTGGACCCGGCCTGGGTAAAGCTGTCATTTCAAGAGCCTTCAGCACCGGAGGGATGTGGTTGACCTTTCTGTTATGCACAAGACTAATGTTATATTTAGTTTCACTTCACGGACAGTGAGAAGAAAGTTTCTACACAACAAGACGGGCAGTAAACAGCAACTACACTCTGGCTGTACCCTTCTCAAAACATCCCTTCATCTGAGATCATTCATTCCTAGAATGACTCGAGTCTGGAACATGTTCTTACAGCATACTGGCATCGATGAAATAAATTCAGCTGACCAAATGAAATCGCTGGCCCACAGATGTCTCCAACTTCATCCTGTTCCCCATTTGTATGTTACATAATAAAAAGGTTTTCAAATTAACTGATGTAGGTAACAGCTCTTATCTTGTAAATTTAGGTTGGAACTCTTAAACTAACCCTGTAAAAACCTTGTGTAAATGAGAGAGAGATAAATGGATATAACTTGGGATTTTTCCACAAATGAGAGAAAATCCCGAAGTGAGAAGATGAAGGTAGGTGTTGGCCTGGAGGATCGAGCTGTCACTATCCCTCTTACCTCTTATATGGTGGAGCAAGGGCAAGCTCAGTGAAACGAGGAGGGTGATGAAGTGGAGGGTGATGAAGAGGAGGGTGATGAAGAGGAGGGTGATGAAGAGGAGGGTGATGAAGAGGAGGGTGATGAAGAGGAGGGTGATGAAGAGGAGGGTGATGAAGAGGAGGGTGATGAAGAGGGGGTGATGAAGAGGAGGGTGATGAAGAGGAGGGTGATGAAGAGGAGGGTGATGAAGAGGAGGGTGATGAAGAGGGTGATGAAGAGGAGGGTGATGAAGAGGAGGGTGATGAAGAGGAGGGTGATGAAGAGGAGGGTGATGAAGAGGAGGGTGATGAAGTGGAGGGTGATGAAGAGGAGGGTGATGAAGAGGAGGGTGATGAAGAGGAGGGTGATGAAGAGGGTGATGAAGAGGAGGGTGATGAAGAGGAGGGTGATGAAGAGGAGGGTGATGAAGAGGAGGGTGATGAAGAGGAGAGTGATGAAGAGGAGGGTGATGAAGAGGGTGAAGAGGAGGGTGATGAAGAGGGTGATGAAGAGGGTGATGAAGAGGGTGATGAAGAGGAGGGTGATGAAGTGGAGGGTGATGAAGAGGAGGGTGATGAAGAGGAGGGTGATGAAGAGGAGGGTGATGAAGAGGGTGATGAAGAGGAGGGTGATGAAGAGGAGGGTGAAGAGGAGGGTGATGAAGAGGAGGGTGATGAAGAGGAGAGTGATGAAGAGGAGGGTGATGAAGAGGGTGATGAAGAGGAGGGTGATGAAGAGGAGGGTGATGAAGAGGAGGGTGATGAAGAGGGTGATGAAGAGGAGGGTGATGAAGAGGAGGGTGATGAAGTGGAGGGTGATAAAGAGGAGGGTGATGAAGAGGAGGGTGATGAAGAGGAGGGTGATGAAGAGGAGGGTGATGAAGAGGAGGGTGATCAAGTGGAGGGTGATGAAGAGGGTGATGAAGAGGAGGGTGATGAAGAGGGGGGTGATGAAGAGGGAGGTGATGAAGAGGAGGGTGATGAAGTGGAGGGTGATGAAGAGGAGGGTGATGAAGAGGAGGGTGATGAAGAGGAAGGTGATGAAGAGGAGGGTGATGAAGAGGAGGGTGATGAAGAGGAGGGTGAAGAAGTGGAGGGTGATGAAAAGGGTGATGAAGAGGAGGGTGATGAAGAGGAGGCTGATGAAGAGGAGGCTGATGAAGAGGAGGCTCATGAAGAGGGTGATGAAGAGGGTGAAGAAGTGGAGGGTGATGAATAGGAGGGTGATGAAGAGGAGGGAGATGAAGAGGGTGAAGAAGTGGAGGGTGATAAAGAGGAGGGTGATGAAGAGGAGGGTGATGAAGAGGGTGATGAAGAGGAGGGTGATGAAGAGGGGGATGAAGAGGGGGTGATGAAGAGGAGGGTGATGAAGTGGAGGGTGATGAAGAGGAGGGTGATGAAGAGGAGGGTGATGAAGAGGAAAGTGATGAAGAGGAGGGTGATGAAGAGGAGGGTGATGAAGTGGAGGATGATGAAGAGGAAGGTGATGAAGAGGAGGGTGATGAAGAGGGTGATGAAGAGGAGGCTGATGAAGAGGAGGGTGATGAATAGGAGGGTGATGAAGAGGGTGATGAAGAGGGTGATGAAGTGGAGGGTGATGAAGAGGAGGCTGATGAAGAGGAGGCTGATGAAGAGGAGGCTGATGAAGAGGAGGGTGATGGAGTGTAGGGTGATGAAGAGGGTGATGAAGAGGAGGGTGATGAAGAGGAGGGTGATGAAGAGGGTGATGAAGAGGGTGATGAAGAGGAGGGTGATGAAAAGGAGGGTGATGAAGAGGAGGGTGATGAAGAGGGTGATGAAGTGGAGGTTGATGAAGAGGAGGGTGATGAAGAGGAGGGTGATGAAGAGGGTGAAGAGGAGGGTGAAGAGGAGGGTGATGAAGAGGAGGCTGATGAAGAGGAGGGTGATGAAGAGGAGGGTGATGAAGAGGAAGGTGATGAACAGGAGGGTGAAGAGGAGGGTGATGAAGAGGAGGGTGATGAAGAGGAGGGTGATGAAGAGGGTGATGAAGAGGGTGATGAAGAGGAGGGTGATGAAGTGGAGGGTGATGAAGAGGAGGGTGATGAAGAGGGTGATGAAGAGGAGGCTGATGAAGAGGCTGATGAAGAGGAGGCTGATGAAGAGGGTGATGAAGTGGAGGGTGATGAAGAGGAGGGTGATGAAGAGGAGGGTGATGAAGAGGGTGATGAAGAGGAGGGTGATGAAGAGGAGGGGATGAAAGAGGATGAAGAGGAGAGTGATGAAGAGGAGGGTGATGAAGTGGAGGCTGATGAAGAGGAGGGTGATGAAGAGGAGGGTGATGAAGAGGAGGGTGATGAAGAGGGTGAAGAGGAGGGTGATGAAGAGGAGGGTGATGAAGAGGGTGATGAAGAGGAGGGTGATGAAGAGGAGGGTGAAAAGGAGGGTGATGAAGAGGAGGGTGAAGAGGAGGGTGATGAAGAGGAGGGTGATGAAGAGGAGGGTGATGAAGAGGGTGAAGAGGAGGGTGATGAAGAGGAGGGTGAAGAGGAGGGTGATGATGAGGAGGGTGATGAAGAGGAGGGTGATGAAGAGGAGGGTGATGAAGAGGGTGATGAAGAGGAGGGTGATGAAGTGGAGGGTGATGAAGAGGAGGCTGATGAAGAGGAGGCTGATGAAGAGGAGGCTGATGAAGAGGAGGCTGATGAAGAGGAGGGTGATGAAGTGTAGGGTGATGAAGAGGAGGGTGATGAAGAGGAGGGTGATGAAGAGGAGGGTGATGAAGAGGAGGGTGATGAAGAGGGTGATGAAGAGGGTGATGAAGAGGCGGGTGATGAAGAGGAGGCTGATGAAGAGGAGGCTGATGAAGAGGAGGGTTATGGAGTGTAGGGTGATGAAAAGGAGGGTGATGAAGAGGAGGGTGATGAAGAGGGTGATGAAGAGGGTGATGAAGAGGAGGGTGATGAAGAGGAGGGTGATGAAGAGGAGGGTGATGAAGTGGAGGGTGATGAAGAGGAGGGTGATGAAGTGGAGGGTGATGAAGAGGAGGGTGATGAAGAGGAAGGTGATGAAGAGGAGGGTGATGAAGAGGAGGGTGATGAAGAGGAGGGTGAAGAAGAGGGTGAAGAGGAGGTTGATGAAGAGGCTGATGAAGAGGAGGCTGATGAAGAGGAGGGTGATGAAGAGGAGGGTGATGAAGAGGAAGGTGAAGAGGAGGGTGATGAAGAGGAGGGTGATGAAGAGGGTGATGAAGAGGGTGATGAAGAGGAGGGTGATGAAGGGAGATGATGAAGAGGAGGCTGATGAAGAGGAGGGTGATGAAGAGGAGGTGATGAAGAGGCTGATGAAGAGGAGGCTGATGAAGAGGAGGGTGATGAAGTGGAGGGTGATGAAGAGGAGGGTGATGAAGAGGGTGATGAAGAGGAGGTTGATGAAGAGGCTGATGAAGAGAGGCTGATGAAGAGGAGGGTATGATGAGGGTGATGAAGAGGAGGGTGATGAAGTGGAGGGTGATGAAGAGGAGGGATGAAGAGGAGGGTGATGAAGAGGAGAGTGATGAAGAGGGTGAAGAGGAGGGTGATGAAGTGGAGGGTGATGAAGAGGAGGGTGATGAAGAGGAGGGTGATGAAGAGGAGGGTGAAGAGGAGGGTGATGAAGAGGAGGGTGAAGAGGAGGGTGATGAAGTGGAGGGTGATGAAGAGGGTGATGAAGAGGGTGATGAAGAGAAGGGTGATGAAGAGGAGGGTGATGAAGAGAGTGATGAAGAGGAGGGTGATGAAGATGAGGGTGACGAAGAGGGTGATGAAGAGGAGGGTGATGAAGAGGGTGATGAAGAGGAGGGTGATGAAGAGAAGGGTGATGAAGAGGAGGGTGATGAAGTGGAGGGTGATGAAGAGGAGGGTGATGAAGAGGAGGGTGATGAAGAGGGTGATGAAGAGGGTGATGAAGAGGAGGGTGATGAAGAGGGTGATTAAGAGGAGGGTGATGAAGAGGAGGGTGATGAAGAGGAGGGTGATGAAGAGGAGTGTGATAAATAGGAGGGTGATGAAAAGGAGGGTGATGAAAAGGAGGGTGATGAAGAGGAGGGTGATGAAGAGGAGGGTGATGAAGAGGAGAGTGATGATGAGGGTGATGAAGAGGAGGGTGATGAAGAGGGTGAAGAAGAGGAGGGTGATGAAAAGGAGGGTGATGAAGAATAGGGTAATGAAGAGTAGGATGATGAAGAGGAGGGTGATGAAGAGGAGGGTGATGAAGAGGAAGATGATGAAGAGGAGGGTGATGAAGAGGAGGGTGATGAAGAGGAGGGTGATGAAGAGGAGGGTGATGAAGAGGAGGGTGATAAAGAGGAGGCTGATGAAGAGGAGGCTGATGAAGAGGAGGGTGATGAAGAGGAGGGTGATGAAGAGGAGGGTGATGAAGAGGAGGGTGATGAAGAGGAGGCTGATAAAGAGGAGGCTGATGAAGAGGAGGCTGATGAAGAGGAGGGTGATGAAGAGGAGGGTGATGAAGAGGAGGGTGATGAAGAGGAGGGTGATGAAGAGGAGGAGGGTGATGAAGAGGAGGAGGGTGATGAAGAGAAGGAGGGTGAAGAGAAAGAGAAGGAGGGTGAAGAGAAAGAGAAGGAGGGTGAAGAGAAAGAGAAGGAAGAGGCAGCGGTGGTGGAGACGCCTCTTGACCCAGACTTCCAGACATCAAGGACGACAATCTATATTACCTTCTCTCTCTCTCTCTTCTCTCTCTCTCTCTCTCTCTCTCTCTCTCACTCTCTCTCTCTCTCACCACCAACACTGCGAGATAACTTCGTTAACATGCAATAAGCAAATGGAACATGAATTAGCTGTTTTAATCTCAACGTCCGTGACACACACACACACACACACACACACACACAAAACACCCCCCGATGGCATGGTGGCTAGCGCTCTCGCTTCACGCACGGAGGGCCCGGGTTCAATTCCCGGCGGGGCCGAAACATTTCGAAGTGTTTCCTTGCACACACACACACACACACACACACACACACACACACACACACACACACACACACACACACACACATATATATATATACAACAGGACTAGTGTCTAATCGACATGTGCCTAGGACAAAATGGTAACTAACTAACTAACATGGTGTATAGTCTCGGGTACAGAGGTTGTGGACCTCACTCAAAGAGAAGAACCTCTAGGGTGAGCATAGTGCCGAGCATATCACCAGTGTCATCTCAACTTAAATAACCTCTGCAGTTAATGCTCGCCTGGCAAATCTAAAAATGACCTTTATAAATCTCGACAGTTGTGGAGAAAAACCTCCAGTATATGAAGGGGGCGATATCCCCCCTCGTGAAGGGGGGTAATGACCCTCTACAAAGAAGGTAGCCCTCTCAGAGAGGGCTACCCCTCTCAGGGGATATGAGCCGTCTTACTTCCCCGTTGCCATACCACACTCATCAAGAACATATCATAGACGAGACATCACCAGGTCACGTCTCTTTCTAGCAGAGTACCTGGTCACTAGTACATGCCAGTAGAGTACCTGGTCACTAGTACATGATAGCAGAGTACCTGGTCACTAGTACATGCTAGCAGAGTACCTGGTCACTAGTACATGGCAGTGGAAGCCTCGGGCACCTGCTATTTCCTCATAGCAGTAAAAATTAGAATAAAATCAACCCCTACTTAATCAACAAGCTACGGGTACTACGGTTCTATAAACCCGCATAGAACTCCAAGAAACAGGGATTCTAAGATGAAGTCAGTTGCAAAAGCTGGCAATGAATGTCTATGAAGGTGAAGTCAGCGTTTCCTTTGTGGGACGCAGATCGCCAAGAGCGTCACATTGATGCAATATAATAATAATAATAATAATAATAATAATAATAATAATAATAATAATAATAATAATATCTTTATTTACTACAAGTACATGTACAAGGTATACAGTCCTAGCTGACATCAATGACATACTACTATATAGAAAGCCACTTGTTATGCTGAGCATTTCCCGCAAATTAGGTCCTTGTCCCAGGATGCGACCCACACCAGTCCACTAACACCCAGGTACGCATTTTACACTGATGGGTGAACAGGGACAACAGGTGTCTTATGGAAACACGTCCCCAATGTTTTCCAGCCGTACCGGAGATTCGAACTCCGGACCTCAGTATGAGAGCCGATTGCGCTAGCGATCAAGCTACGGGACTTCGTAGGACCGGAGAACAACAACATCGCTGCCTTCCCACTACAGGACAAACAGACAGCAGTGACCAGTACTCCCACTACAGGACAAATAGACAGCAGTAACCAGTACTCCCACTACAGGACAAACAGACAGCAGTGACCAGTACTCCCACTACAGGACAAACAGACAGCAGTGACCAGTACTCCCACTACAGGACAAACAGACAGCAGTGACCAGTACTCCCACTACAGGACAGACAGCAGTGACCAGTACTCCCACTACAGGACAAACAGACAGCAGTGACCAGTACTCCCACTACAGGACAAACAGACAGCAGTGACCAGTACTCCCACTACAGGACAAACAGACAGCAGTGACCAGTACTCCCACTACAGGACAAACAGACAGCAGTAACTAGTACTCCCACTACAGGACAAACAGACAGCAGTGACCAGTACTCCCACTACAGGACAAATAGACAGCAGTGACCAGTACTCCCACTACAGGACAAACAGACAGCAGTGACCAGTACTCCCACTACAGGACAAACAGACAGCAGTGACCAGTACTCCCACTACAGGACAAACAGACAGCAGTGACCAGTACTCCCACTACAGGACAAACAGACAGCAGTGACCAGTACTCCCACTACAGGACAGACAGCAGTGACCAGTACTCCCACTACAGGACAAACAGACAGCAGTGACCAGTACTCCCACTACAGGACAAACAGACAGCAGTGACCAGTACTCCCACTACAGGACAAACAGACAGCAGTGACCAGTACTCCCACTACAGGACAAACAGACAGCAGTAACTAGTACTCCCACTACAGGACAAACAGACAGCAGTGACCAGTACTCCCACTACAGGACAAATAGACAGCAGTAACCAGTACTCCCACTACAGGACATACAGACAGCAGTGACCAGTACTCCCACTACAGGACAAATAGACAGCAGTAACCAGTACTCCCACTACAGGACAAACAGACAGCAGTGACCAGTACTCCCACTACAGGACAGACAGCAGTGACCAGTACTCCCACTACAGGACAAACAGACAGCAGTGACCAGTACTCCCACTACAGGACAAATAGACAGCAGTAACCAGTACTCCCACTACAGGACAAACAGACAGCAGTGACCAGTACTCCCACTACAGGACAAACAGACAGCAGTGACCAGTACTCCCACTACAGGACAAACAGACAGCAGTGACCAGTACTCCCACTACAGGACAAACAGACAGCAGTAACCAGTACTCCCACTACAGGACAAACAGACAGCAGTAACCAGTACTCCCACTACAGGACAAACAGACAGCAGTAACCAGTACTCCCACTACAGGACAAACAGACAGCAGTAACCAGTACTCCCACTACAGGACAAACAGACAGCAGTAACCAGTACTCCCACTACAGGACAAACATACAGCAGTAACCAGTACTCCCACTACAGGACAAACAGACAGCAGTAACCAGTACTCCCACTACAGGACAAACAGACAGCAGTGACCAGTACTCCCACTACAGGACAAACAGACAGCAGTAACCAGTACGTTCTTGACTCTTGTTTACATTGACAATCTCAGGAAAACTACGAAAGTTAACTATTTTCCTTATATGAGTCAGGAGCGGTATAACTAACCAGGGTATATAGGACATTGCAGGATACAAGAACCAGGGGAGACATTACCTGCGGAGGGTTTCAGGGGTCAACGCCCCCGCGGCTCGGTCTGAGACCAGGCCTCATGGTGGATCAGGGTCTGATCAACCTGGCTGTTACTGCGGCATATGATAACAACATACAAAGTACACGGGAATTGACAGGGTAGACAGGGACAGGCTGTTTGAGAGGCGAGAAACGGGAACTTGGGAACTCAGCTGGAAATAAAAGACACAAATAAGCCACAGGAAAGGAGTGGAGGAGGCAGGCTTCATACACAGCCTGAAGAGCAGGTACGAGAGGGTACACAAGGCTAGGGTGGAGTGACTCCAGGAAGCAATAAGTTGAGATGCGGAACCAAGAGCTGAGATTCGACCACATATAGGTGGGTACACCTACATACAGGTAAGTGCACGTACATGCTGTACATACATAGTGTACACAGTGTACACACATACTGTACATACATACAAACACGGGAGTACGGAGTGATGAAGCTCCTGACACAAGTGGCTGACACCAACACATATGGAGTGTGGCGCCTCTACCTGGGCGTGGAGCACTCTACCTGGGCGGGGAGCACTCTACCTTGTCGGGGAGCACTCTACCTGGGCGGGGAGCACTCTACCTGGGCGGGGAGCACTCTACCTGGGCGGGGAACACTCTACCTGGGCGGGGAGCACTCTACCTGGGCGGGGAGCACTCTACCTGGGCGGGGAACACTCTACCTGGGCGGGGAGCACTCTACCTGGGCGGGGAACACTCTACCTGGGCGGGGAACACTCTACCTGGACGGGGAACACTCTACCTGGGCGAGGAACACCTCTACCTGGGCGGGAACAATCTACCTGGGCGGGGAACACTCTACCTGGGCGGGAGCACTCTACCTGGGCGGGAAGCACTCTATCTGGGCGGGGAACACTCTACCTTGGCGGGAGCACTCTACCTGGGCGGGAACACTCTACCTGGGCGGGAGCACTCTAACTGGCCGGGGAGCACTCTACCTTTGCGGGAACACTCTATCTGGGCGGGGAGCACTCTACCTGGGCGGAAGCACTCTACCTGGGCGGGGAACACTCTACCTGGGCGGGGAACACTCTACCTGGGCGGGGAGCACTCTACCTGGGCGGGGAGCACTCTACCTGGGCGGGGAGCACTCTACCTGGGCGGGGAGCACTCTACCTGGGCGGGGAGCACTCTACCTGGGCGGAGAGCACTCTACCTGGGCGGGAACACTCTACCTGGACGGGGAACACTCTACCTGGGCGAGGAACCTCTACCTGGGCGGAGAACACTCTACCTGGGCGGGAGCACTCTACCTGGGCAGGGAGCACTCTACCTGGGCGGGAGCACTCTACCTGGGCGAGAACACTCTACCTGGGCGGGGAACACTCTACCTGGGCGGAGAGCACTCTACCTGGGCGAAGAACACTCTACCTGGGCGGGGAGCACTCTACCTGGGCGGGGAGCACTCTACCTGGGCGGAGAGCACTCTACCTAGGCGGGAACACTCTACCTGGGCGGGAGCACTCTACCTGGGCGGGGAACACTTACCTGGGCGGAGAGCACTCTACCTGGGCGGGGAGCACTCTACCTGGGCGGGAGACACTCTACCTGGGCGGAACACTCTACCTGGGCGGGAACACTCTACCTGGGCGGGGAGCACTCTACCTGGGCGGGACACTCTACCTGGGCGGGGAACACTCTACCTGGGGGGAACACTCTACCTGGGCGGGGAACACTACCTGGGCGGGAACACTCTACCTGGGCGGGGAGCACTCTACCTGGGCGGGAAGCACTCTATCTGGGCGGGAACACTCTACCTGGCGGGGAGCACTCTACCTGGGCGGGGAACACTCTACCTGGGCGGGGAGCACTCTAACTGGCCGGGAGAGCACTCTGACTACCTTTGGGCGCCCGGAGACCACTCAAATTCTGGGCGGGAGCACTTCTCACCCTGGGCGGGAGCACTCTACCTGGGCGGGGAGCACTCTACCTGGGCGGGGAACACTCTACCTGGGCGGGGAGCACTCTACCTGGGCGGGAGCACTCTACCTGGGCGGGAGCACTCTACCTGGGCGGGAGCACTCTACCTGGAGCGGGGAGCACTCTACCTGGGCGGAGAGCACTCTACCTGGGCGGAACACTCTACCTGGGCGGGAGCACTCTACCTGGGCGGGGAGCCTCTACCTGGGCGGAGAGCACTCTACCTGGGCGGGGAGCACTCTACCTGGGCAGGGAGCACTCTACCTGGGCGGAGAGCACTCTACCTGGGCGAAGAACACTCTACCTGGGCGGAGAGCACTCTACCTGGGCGAAGAACACTCTACCTGGGCGAAGAACACTCTACCTGGGCGGGGAGCACTCTACCTGGGCGGGAACACTCTACCTGGGCGGAGAGCACTCACCTGGCGAGACACTCTACCTGGGCGGAGAAGCACTCTACCTGGCGGGAGCACTCTACCTGGGCGGGAGCACTCTACCTGGGCGGAGGCACTCACGAGCGAAGCTCACCTGAGTCTAGGGCGGGAGCACTCACCTGGGCGGGAGCACTCTACCTGGGCAGGGAGCACTCTACCTGGCGGGGAGCACTCTACCCGGGCGGAGCACTCTACCTGTGCGGGAGAGCACCTACCTGAGGCAGACACCTACCTGGGCGGAGCACTCTACCTGGGCGGGGAGCACTCTACCTGGGCGGAGAGCACTCTACCTGGGCGGAGCACTCTTACCTGGGCGAGCACTCACCTGGGCGGAGCACTCTACTGGGCGAAGCACCACCTGGCGGAAGCACTCTACTGGGCGGAGCACCAGGCGGAGCACTTAGTGGCGGGAGCACTCCACCTAGGCAGGACTCACCTGACGGGAGCACTCACCTGGGGGGACACTCTACCAGGACAGCACTCACCTCGGGCAGGGGAGACTCACCTGGGCGGAGCACTCTACCTGGCGGAAGCACTCTACCGGGCGGGGACACTCTACCTGACCGGGAGCACTCTACTGGTAGGGGAGCACTCTACCTGAGCGACACCTACCTGGGGAGACTCTACCGGCGGAGCACCTACTCGGGGAGCACTCACCTGGGCAGGCAGCACACTACTCTGGGCGGGAACACTCTACGGACGGAGCACTCACCGGCGGGAGCTCTACCTGGAGGGGAGCACTCTACTGGGCGGAGCACCTACCTGGTCGGAGCACTCTACCTGCAGAACACAGCCTGGGGAACACTCTACCTTGGCGGGAGCACTCTACTGGCCGGGAGCACTCTACCTCAGGGGAGCATTCTACCTGGGTGAGGAGCACTCTACCTGGTCGGGGAGCACTCAGTACAGCACCACAGCTACTGTAGTAAGGTACTCAGTACAGCACCACAGCTACTGTAGTAAGGTACTCAGTACAGCATCACAGCTACTGTAGTAAGGTACTCAGAACAGCACCACAGCTACTGTAGTAAGGTACTCAGTACAGCACCACAGCTACTGTAGTAAGGTACTCAGTACAGCACCACAGCTACTGTAGTAAGGTACTCAGTACAGCACCACAGCTACTGTAGTAAGGTACTCAGTACAGCACCACAGCTACTGTAGTAAGGTACTCAGTACAGCATCACAGCTACTGTAGTAAGGTACTCAGTACAGCATCACAGCTACTGTAGTAAGGTACTCAGTACAGCATCACAGCTACTGTAGTAAGGTACTCAGAACAGCATCACAGCTACTGTAGTAAGGTACTCAGTACAGCACCACAGCTACTGTAGTAAGGTACTCAGTACAGCATCACAGCTACTGTAGTACGGTACACAGTGCAGCACCACAGCTACTGTAGTAAGGTACTCAGAACAGCATCACAGCTACTGTAGTAAGGTACTCAGAACAGCACCACAGCTACTGAGTAAGGCACTCAGTGCAGCACCACAGCTACTGTAGTAATGTACTCAGTACAGCATCACAGCTACTGTAGTAAGGTACTCAGAACAGCATCACAGCTACTGTAGTAAGGTACTCAGTACAGCACCACAGCTACTGTAGTAAGGTACTCAGTACAGCATCACAGCTACTGTAGTAAGGTACTCAGTCAGCACCACAGCTACTGTAGTAAGGTACTCAGAGCACCACAGCTACTGAGTAAGGTACTCATACAGCACCACAGCTACTGTAGTAAGGACTCATACAGCATCACAGCTACTGTAGTAAGTACTCAGTACACACCACAGCTACTGTAGTAGGTACTAGACAGCACCACAGCTACTGTAGTAAGTATCAGACACACCACAGCTACTGTAGTAAGGTACCGTACAGCATCACAGCTACTGTAGTAAGACTCAGTACAGCATCACAGCTACTGTAGTAAGACTCAGCAGCACAAGCTACTGTAGTAAGGTACTCAGCAGCACACAGCTACTGTAGTGCAACACGCACTGTAGTAGCAACATCCAGCTCTGTAGGCACAACAGCACTGAGTATCACAACAGCACGTAGTGTACACAGCACCACAGCACTGTAGTATCTGACAGCACCAGCCTGTTGACAGCAGACAAGCATTACACAGCACCAGCGTACAGACAGCATCCAGCACGTAAACTAGGACCCAGCTACGTGTTCAGCAGACACAGCACTGTTACAGCAATCAGCTCGTGTGGACTAACACACTGTGAATCAGTCACCGCTGTATAGGATCAAGCACCAGCACTGTTGCCAGTCAGCACCACAGCACTAAGGCAACAGCAACAGCACTGTAGTAGACATTACATCACACACTGTAAGGTACTAAACACCAGCTACTGTAAGGACTAGTAACACAGCTACTGATGTACTAGACACAACACAGCTAGTGGCGACACACCCAGCTACTTAAAGACTGCACACGCTACTGTAAGTCAGCAGCATACAGCTACTGTGTAAGGACCAGTACAGCACACAGCTACTGAAACACACAGCTACTGTGTAGGACAGACAGCACACAGCACGTTGCTAGAACACATATAAGGACCAGAACACACCAGCACTGAGGTAAGCACACAGTCAAGCACATCGTACTGCACACAGCACTATAGTAGTACGACAGCACTGGTAGGACTCAGTACAGCATCACAGCTACTGTAGTAAGGTACTCAGAACAGCACCACAGCTACTGTAGTAAGGTACTCAGTACAACACCACAGCTACTGTAGTAAGGTACTCAGTACAGCATCACAGCTACTGTAGTAAGGTACTCAGTACAGCATCACAGCTACTGTAGTAAGGTACTCAGTGCAGCATCACAGCTACTGTAGTAAGGTACTCAGTGCAGCACCACAGCTACTGTAGTAAGGTACTCAATACAGCACCACAGCTACTGTAGTAAGGTACTCAATACAGCATCACAGCTACTGTAGTAAGGTACTCAGTACATCACCACAGCTACTGTAGTAAGGTACTCAGTACAGCATCACAGCTACTGTAGTAAGGTACTCAGAACAGCATCACAGCTACTGTAGTAAGTTACTCAGTACAGCACCACAGCTACTGTAGTAAGGTACTCAGTACAGCATCACAGATACTGTAGTACGGTACACAGTGCAGCACCACAGCTACTGTAGTAAGGTACTCAGAACAGCATCACAGCTACTGTAGTAAGGTACTCAGAACAGCACCACAGCTACTGTAGTAAGGTACTCAGTGCAGCACCACAGCTACTGTAGTAATGTACTCAGAACAGCATCACAGCTACTGTAGTAAGGTACTCAGAACAGCATCACAGCTACTGTAGTAAGGTACTCAGTACAGCACCACAGCTACTGTAGTAAGGTACTCAGTACAGCATCACAGCTACTGTAGTAAGGTACTCAGTGCAGCACCACAGCTACTGTAGTAAGGTACTCAGTGCAGCACCACAGCTACTGTAGTAAGGTACTCAATACAGCACCACAGCTACTGTAGTAAGGTACTCAATTCAGCATCACAGCTACTGTAGTAAGGTACTCAGTACATCACCACAGCTACTGTAGTAAGGTACTCAGTACAGCACCACAGCTACTGTAGTAAGGTACTCAGTACATCACCACAGCTACTGTAGTAAGGTACTCAGTACAGCACCACAGCTACTGTAGTAAGGTACTCTGTACAGCATCACAGCTACTGTAGTAAGGTACTCAGTACAGCATCACAGCTACTGTAGTAAGGTACTCAGTACAGCACCACAGCTACTGTAGTAAGGTACTCAGTACAGCACCACAGCTACTGTAGTAAGGTACTCAGTACAGCACCACAGCTACTGTAGTAAGGTACTCAGTACAGCACCACAGCTACTGTAGTAAGGTACTCAGAACAGCATCACAGCTACTGTAGTAAGGTACTCATTACAGCATCACAGCTACTGTAGTAAGGTACTCAGTACAGCATCACAGCTACTGTAGTAAGGTACTCAGTACAGCACCACAGCTACTGTAGTAAGGTACTCAGTACAGCACACAGCTACTGTAGTAAGGTACTCAGTACAGCACCACAGCTACTGTAGTAAGGTACTCAGACAGCATCACAGCTACTGTAGTAAGGTACTCAGTCAGCATCACAGCTACTGTAGTAAGGTACTCAGTACACACACAGCTACTGTAGTAAGGTACTCAGACAGCATCACAGCTACTGTAGTAAGGTACTCAGAACAGCATCACAGCTACTGTAGTAAGGACTCAGTACAGCACCACAGCTACTGTAGTAAGGTACTCAGACAGCATCACAGCTACTGTAGTAAGGACTCAGTACAGCACCACAGCTACTGTAGTAAGGACTCAGAAAAACACCAGTCTGTAGTAAGGACTCAGTACAGCACCACAGCTACTGTAGTAAGGTACTCAGTACAGCACCACAGCTACTGTAGTAAGGCACTCAGTACAGCATCACAGCTACTGTAGTAAGGTACTCAGAACAGCATCACAGCTACTGTAGTAAGGTACTCAGTACAGCACCACAGCTACTGTAGTAAGGTATCAGTACAGCATCACAGCTACTGTAGTAAGGTACTCAGTACAGCATCACAGCTACTGTAGTAAGGTACTCAGTACAGCACCACAGCTACTGTAGTAAGGTACTCAGAACAGCATCACAGCTACTGTAGTAAGGACTCAGTACAGCACCACAGCTACTGTAGTAAGGTACTCAGTACAGCATCACAGCTACTGTAGTAAGGTACTCAGTCAGCACCACAGCTACTGGTAGTTCAGTCACACAGCACTGTAGCTCAGACAGCACACAGCTACTGTAGTAAGGTACTCAGTACAGCACACAGCTCTGTAGTAAGGACTCAGTACAGCATCACAGCTACTGTAGTAAGGTACTCAGTACAGCATCACAGCTACTGTAGTAAGGTACTCAGTACAGCACCACAGCTACTGTAGTAAGGTACCAGTAGTCACCACAGCCTATAAGACTCGCAACACCACAGCTACTGTAGTAAGGTACTCAGTACAGCACACAGCTACTGTAGTAAGGTACTCAGTACAGCACACAGCTACTGTAGTAAGGTACTCAGAACAGCATCACAGCTACTGTAGTAAGGTACTCAGACAGCACCACAGCTACTGTAGTAAGGCACTCAGTACAGCACACAGCTACTGTAGTAAGGTACTACAGCAACAGCATGGCACATACAGATCACAGCTATAGAGGTACTCAGACAGCATCACAGCTACTGTAGTAAGGTACTCAGTGCAGCATCACAGCTACTGTAGTAAGGTACTCAGTACAGCATCACAGCTACTGTAGTAAGGTACTCAGTACAGCATCACAGCTACTGTAGTAAGGTACTCAGAACAGCATCACAGCTACTGTAGTAAGGTACTCAGTACAGCATCACAGCTACTGTAGTAAGGTACTCAGAACAGCATCACAGCTACTGTAGTAAGGTACTCAGTACAGCACCACAGCTACTGTAGTAAGGTACTCAGAACAGCACCACAGCTACTGTAGTAAGGTACTCAGTACAGCATCACAGCTACTGTAGTAAGGTAGTCAGTACAGCACCACAGCTACTGTAGTAAGGTACTCAGAACAGCACCACAGCTACTGTAGTAAGGTACTCAGTACAGCACCACAGCTACTGTAGTAAGGTACTCAGTACAGCACCACAGCTACTGTAGTAAGGTACTCAGTACAGCACCACAGCTACTGTAGTAAGGTACTCAGTACAGCATCACATCTACTGTAGTAAGGTAGTCAGTACAGCATTACAGCTACTGTAGTAAGGTACTCAGTACAGCACCACAGCTATTGTAGTAAGGTAGTCAGTACAGCACCACAGCTACTGTAGTAAGGTACTCAGTACAGCACTACAGCTACTGTAGTAAGGTACTCAGTACAGCACCACAGCTACTGTAGTAAGGTACTCAGTACAGCACCACAGCTACTGTAGTAAGGTACTCAGTACAGCACCACAGCTACTGTAGTAAGGTACTCAGAACAGCACCACAGCTACTGTAGTAAGGTACTCAGAACAGCACCACAGCTACTGTAGTAAGGTACTCAGTACAGCATCACAGCTACTGTAGTAAGGTAGTCAGTACAGCACCACAGCTACTGTAGTAAGGTACTCAGAACAGCACCACAGCTACTGTAGTAAGGTACTCAGTACAGCACCACAGCTACTGTAGTAAGGTACTCAGTACAGCACCACAGCTACTGTAGTAAGGTACTCAGTACAGCACCACAGCTACTGTAGTAAGGTACTCAGTACAGCATCACAGCTACTGTAGTAAGGTACTCAGTACAGCACCACAGCTACTGTAGTAAGGTACTCAGAACAGCACCACAGCTACTGTAGTAAGGTACTCAGTACAGCACCACAGCTACTGTAGTAAGGTACTCAGTACAGCACCACAGCTACTGTAGTAAGGTACTCAGTACAGCACCACAGCTACTGTATTAAGGTACTCAGTACAGCATCACAGCTACTGTAGTAAGGTACTCAGTACAGCATCACAGCTACTGTAGTAAGGTACTCAGTACAGCATCACAGCTACTGTAGTAGATGAAGGTCATTAACAGGGAGTGATTAAGTTCCAGAGAGCGAATACAGTGTAAGATCTGGGAGTAATAATGACAGTAAAAACACCGATAAAGGCGCATATAACAGCATGACGTCAGTGGTACATGCCAGGCTTGTGCCACGTAGGAGTGCCTTCATGCCCCTCACTGTACTCGACGTGTATCAGACTTGTTTTAGAATACGCAGCACCAGCATGGAGCCTACACTTGAGAAAGCATATTCAGAAGGTAACAGAGTGGTGAAGTATACTGACACTACGCCAGACTTTATAAAGTCCCTGGTGGACGAAACGTCGTCACAACACAGTGTTATAACCAACACTGTGTCTTGTGTAGACACGTTCACAAGTTGGAGAAAGTACAAGTACTTGGATGTTTCCAGAAGAGAGAAAGTTAAACTATGATGATTCTTTTCAAATCACTGGTTCTCTCTCTATGCTGGAATATTGCTGTACACTAACAGCTTCATTCAAGGCTGGTGAAACTGCACATCTAGATATTAATGTACACAGAACCTTGACTGCAAACATAACTTCCGTCAAACACCTTAATTACTGGGGACGCTTGGAGTCACTTGACCTGCACTCACTGGAGCGCAGGCGAGACAGATACATCATAATCTACACCTGGAAAATCCTAGAGGAACTGATCCCAAATCTGTACACAGAAATCCCTCCCGACGAAAGCAAAAGACTAGGCAAACGGTGCAATATACCCCCAATAAAAAGTAGGGGCGCCATTAGTACACGACCGCTGATTGGATGCCTCAAGTAAACATTAGTTTCAGCCAATGGGAGCTCAGTAATTCTGCCAACAAGGTGGCCGAGGGTAACCAGGAAGCGTTCAAGTGTACACGACTTTCACAGGTGGTGGGAGTGTGTGTGATGGTGTCATACAGCAGGCAACATAACCAGGGATGCCTGGTGGGAGTGTGTGATGGTGAGAGTGTCATACAGCAGGCAACATAACCAGGGCTGCCTGGCGTAATAACTAACATAAACGCAGCGCAGATACCGTGCGAATTTTAAGCAGAGCGTGATACTTTTGCATGCTTCTTGAGCATCTTGGAGATGGGAGGAAGTGAGTGTTGCAGCAGGCAGGTGTAGGGAAGTGGGGGGAGGGGAAGGTAATGTGAGGGGAGGGGAAGGTAATGTGGGGGGGAACGGGAGGGGAGGTTTTACATGTAGTATAACGAAGTGGAAATATTTGTGATAGAAGTGAAGGTAGCAGTGAGTGACGGGGCAGGAAAGATATGGAAAATGAACAACCTACTCTAGGTGTGAAATTATAATGAATCTGAATAAATATAGAACGTATCCCGTGTTCATCACTGCAAAGAATAACGTGGACGTCATCAGAGGCTGGCACCACCACGTACTGCTGCTCCGCACTGCCTCTTAGTGTCACTTTCTTACGGTAGTTGTCACTTTCTTACGGTAGTTGTCACTTTCTTACGGTAGTTGTTACTTTCTTACGGTAGTTGTCACTTTCTTACGGTAGTTGTCACTTTCTTACGGTAGTTGTTACTTTCTTACGGTAGTTGTCACTTTCTTACGGTAGTTGTCACTTTCTTACGGTAGTTGTCACTTTCTTACGGTAGTTGTTAATACACTACACACGACACAGTCAGTAGCAGCGTGTATCTTCCTCACTTACCATCACATCAACAAAAATTCCCATAATTAAGCATCAGTTTACACGTATGTTTACTAAAGTTAGAGAGGAGATGCTCACTACCCTCAACTGCATCAATCATCAACTAGATGAGATGCTCACTACCCTCAACTGCATCAATCATCAACTAGAGGAGATCCCCACTACCCTCAACTGCATCAATCATCAACTAGAGGAGATGCCCACTACCCTCAACTGCATCAATCATCAACTAGAGAAGATGCCCACTACCCTCAACTGCATCAATCATCAACTAGAGGAGATGCCCACTACCCTCAACTGCATCAATCATCAACTAGAGGAGATGCCCACTACCTTCAACTGCATCAATCATCAACTAGAGAAGATGCCCACTACCCTCAACTGCATCAATCATCAACTAGAGGAGATGCCCACTACCCTCAACTGCATCAATCATCAACTAGAGGAGATGCCCACTACCCTCAACTGCATCAATCATCAACTAGAGGAGATGCCCACTACCCTCAACTGCATCAATCACCAAGTAGAGAAGATGCCCACTACCTTCAACTGCATCAATCATCAACTAGAGAAGATGCCCACTACCCTCAACTGCATCAATCATCAACTAGAGAAGATGCCCACTACCCTCAACTGCATCAATCATCAACTAGAGGAGATGCCCACTACCCTCAACTGCATCAATCATCAACTAGAAAAGATGCCCACTACCCTCAACTGCATCAATCATCAACTAGAGAAGATGCCCACTACCCTCAACTGCATCAATCATCAACTAGAGAAGATGCCCACTACCCTCAACTGCATCAATCATCAACTAGAGAAGATGCCCACTACCCTCAACTGCATCAATCATCAACTAGAGAAGATGCCCACTACCCTCAACTGCATCAATCATCAACTAGAGAAGATGCACTACCCTCAACTGCATCAATCATCAACTAGAGAAGATGCCCACTACCCTCAACTGCATCAATCATCAACTAGAGGAGATGCCCACTACCCTCAACTGCATCAATCATCAACTAGAGAAGATGCCCACTACCCTCAACTGCATCAATCATCAACTAGAGAAGATGCCACTACCCTCAACTGCATCAATCATCAACTAGAGGAGATGCCCACTACCCTCAACTGCATCAATCATCAACTAGAGAAAATGCCCACTACCCTCAACTGCATCAATCATCAACTAGAGAAGATGCCCACTACCCTCAACTGCATCAATCATAAACTAGAGAAGATGCCCACTACCCTCAACTGCATCAATCATCAACTAGAGAAGATGCCCACTACCCTCAACTGCATCAATCATCAACTAGAGAAGATGCCCACTACCCTCAACTGCATCAATCATCAACTAGAGAAGATGCCCACTACCCTCAACTGCATCAATCATCAACTAGAGAAGATGCCCACTACCCTCAACTGCATCAATCATCAACTAGAGGAGATGCCCACTACCCTCAACTGCATCAATCATCAACTAGAGAAGATGCCCACTACCCTCAACTGCATCAATCATCAACTAGAGAAGATGCCCACTACCCTCAACTGCATCAAACATCAACTAGAGGAGATGCCCACTACCCTCAACTACATCAATCATCAACTAGACGAGATGCCCACTACCATCAACTGCATCAATCATCAACTAGAGAAGATGCCCACTACCATCAACTGCATCAATCATCAACTAGAGAAGATGCCCACTACCCTCAACTGCATCAATCATCAACTAGAGGAGATGCCCACTACCCTCAACTGCATCAATCATCAATTAGAGAAGATGCCCACTACCCTCAACTGCATCAATCATCAACTAGAGAAGATGCCCACTACCCTCAACTGCATCAATCATCAACTAGAGGAGATGCCCACTACCCTCAACTACATCAATCATCAACTAGACGAGATGCCCACTACCATCAACTGCATCAGTCATCAACTAGAGAAGATGCCCACTACCCTCAACTGCATCAATCATCAACTAGAGAAGATGCCACTACCCTCAACTGCATCAATCATCAACTAGAGAAGATGCCCACTACCCTCAACTGCATCAATCATCAACTAGAGAAGATGCCCACTACCTCAACTGCATCAATCATCAACTAGAGAAGATGCCCACTCCCTCAACTGCATCAATCATCAACTAGAGAAGATGCACTACCCTCAACTGCATCAATCATCAACTAGAGAAGATGCCCACTACCCTCAACTGCATCAATCATCAACTAGAGGAGATGCCCACTACCCTCAACTGCATCAATCATCAACTAGAGAGATGCCCACTACCCTCAACTGCATCAATCATCAACTAGAGAAGATGCCCACTACCCTCAACCATCAATCATCAACTAGAGGAGATGCCCACTACCCTCAACTGCATCAATCATCAACTGAGAAATGCCCACTACCCTCAACTGCATCAATCATCAACTGAGAAGATGCCCACTACCTCAACTGCATCAATCATAAACTAGAGAAGATGCCCATACCTCAACTGCATCAATCATCAACTAGAGAGATGCCCACACCTCAACTGCATCATCATCAACTAGAGAAGATCCCATCCTCAACTGCATCAATCATCAACTAGAAGATGCCCACACCAACTGCATCAATCATCAACTAGAAGATGCCCACTACCCTCAACTGCATCAATCATCAACTAGAGGAGATGCCACTACCCTCAACTGCATCAATCATCACAGAGAAGATGCCACTACCTCAACTGCATCAATCATCAACTAGAGAAGATGCCCACTACCTCAACTGCATCAAACATCAACTAAGGAGATGCCCACTACCCTCAACTACATCAATCATCAACTAGACGAGATGCCCACTACCTCAACTGCATCAATCATCAACTAGAGAAGATGCCACTACCATCAACTGCATCAATCATCAACTAGAAGATGCCCACTACCTCAACTGCATCAATCATCAACTAGAGGAGATGCTCACTACCTCAACTGCATCAATCATCAATTAGAAAGATGCCACTACCTCAACTGCATCAATCATCAACTAGAGAAGATGCCCACTACCTCAACTGCATCAATCATCAACTAGAGGAGATGCCTACTACCTCAACTACATCAATCATCAACTAGACGAGATGCCCACTACCATCAACTGCATATCATCAACTAGAGAAGATGCCCACTACCTCAACTGCATCAATCATCAACTAGAGAAGATGCCCACTACCCTCAACTGCATCAATCATCAACTAGAGGAGATGCCCACTACCCTCAACTGCATCAATCATCAACTAGAGAAGATGCCCACTACCTCAACTGCATCAATCATCAACTAGAGAAGATGCCCACTACCTCAACTGCATCAATCATCAACAGAGAAGATGCCCACTACCCTCAACTGCATCAATCATCAACTAGAGAAGATGCCCACTACCCTCAACTGCATCAATCATCAACTAGAGAAGATGCCCACTACCCTCAACTGCATCAATCATCAACTAGAGAAGATGCCCACTACCCTCAACTGCATCAATCATCAACTAGAGGAGATGCCCACTACCCTCAACTGCATCAATCATCAACTAGAGAAGATGCCCACTACCCTCAACTGCATCAATCATCAACTAGAGAAGATGCCCACTACCCTCAACTGCATCAATCATCAACTAGAGAGATGCCCTACCCTCAACTGCATCAATCATCAACTAGAGAAGATGCCCACTACTCAACTGCATCAATCATCAACTAGAGAAGATGCCACTACCTCAACTGCATCAATCATCAACTAGAGAAGATGCCCACTACCTCAACTGCATCAATCATCAACTAGAAGATGCCCACTACCCTCAACTGCATCAATCATCAACTAGAGAAGAGCCACTACCTCAACTGCATCAATCATCAACTAGAGGAGATGCCCACTACCCTCAACTGCATCAATCATCAACTAGAGAAGATGCCCACTACCCTCAACTGCATCAATCATCAACTAGAGGAGATGCCCACTACCCTCAACTACATCAATCATCAACAGACGAGATGCCACTACCATCAACTGCATCAATCATCAACTAGAGAAGATGCCCACTACCATCAACTGCATCAATCATAACTAGAGGAGATGCCACTACCTCAACTGCATCAATCATCAACTAGAGAAGATGCCCACTACCTCAACTGCATCAATCATCAACTAGAGAAGATGCCCACTACCCAACTGCATCAGTCATCAACTAGAGAAGATGCCCACTACCTCAACTGCATCAATCATCAACTAGAGAGATGCCTACTACCCTCAACTGCATCAGTCATCAACTAGAGAAGATGCCCACTACCCTCAACTGCATCAATCATCAACTAGAGGAGATGCCCACTACCCTCAACTGCATCAATCATCAACTAGAGAAGATGCCCACTACCCTCAACTGAGTCAATCATCAACTAGAGAAGATGCCCACTACCCTCAACTGCATCAATCATCAACTAGAGAGAATGCCCAATACCTTCAACTGCATCAATCATCAACTAGAGGAGATGCTCACTACCCTCAACTGCATCAATCATCAACTAGAAGAGATGCTCACTACCCTCAACTGCATCAGTCATCAACTAGAGAAGATGCCCACTACCCTCAACTGCATCAATCATCAACTAGAGGAGATGCCCACTACCCTCAACTGCATCAATCATCAACTAGAGAAGGTGCCCACTACCCTCAACTGAGTCAATCATCAACTAGAGAAGATGCCCACTACCCTCAACTGCATCAATCATCAACTAGAGAAGATGCCCACTACCCTCAACTGCATCAATCATCAACTAGAGGAGATGCCCACTACCCTCAACTACATCAATCATCAACTAGACGAGATGCCCACTACCCTCAACTGCATCAATCATCAACTAGAGAAGATGCCCACTACCCTCAACTGCATCAATCATCAACTAGAGGAGATGCCCACTACCCTCAACTGCATCAATCATCAACTAGAGAAGATGCCCACTACCCTCAACTGCATCAATCATCAACTAGAGAAGATGCCCACTACCCTCAACTGCATCAGTCATCAACTAGAGAAGATGCCCACTACCCTCAACTGCATCAATCATCAACTAGAGAAGATGCCTACTACCCTCAACTGCATCAGTCATCAACTAGAGAAGATGCCCACTACCCTCAACTGCATCAATCATCAACTAGAGGAGATGCCCACTACCCTCAACTGCATCAATCATCAACTAGAGAAGATGCCCACTACCCTCAACTGCATCAGTCATCAACTAGGAAGATGCCCACTACCCTCAACTGCATCAATCATCAACTAGAGAAGATGCCACTACCCTCAACTGCATCAGTCATCAACTAGAGAAGATGCCCACTACCCTCAACTGCATCACTGCATCATCAACTAGAGGAGATGCCCACTACCTCAACTGCATCAATCATCAACTAGAGAAGATGCCACTACCTCAACTGCATCAACACTGAAGTCAACCCCACTGCATCAATCTCAGGAGAAGATGCCCACTACCTCAACTGCATCAATCATCAACTAGAGAAAATGCCACTACCCTCAACTGCATCAATCATCAACTGAGAAGATGCCACTACCTCAACTGCATCAATCATCAACTAGAGAAGATGCCCACTACCCTCAACTGCATCAATCATCAACTAGAGAAGATGCCACTACCCTCAACTGCATCAATCATCAACTAGAGAAAATGCCACTACCCTCAACTGATCAATCATCAACTAGAGAGATGCCCACTACCTCAACTGCATCAATCATCAACTAGAGAAGATGCCACTACCACTATTACCACTACTACCACTATTACTACTACCACTACTGCTACTATTAATACCACTACTACTACCACTATTACTACTACCACTACTACTGCTACCACTACCGCTACTACTACTACTACTACTACTACTATCACTATTACCACTACTACTATTACTACCACTATTACTACTACCACTACTGTTACTGTTAATACCACTACTACTACTACTTCTACTACTAATACCAATACTAACACTACTACTACCACTTCCACTACTACTATTACTACTACTGCTACTATTACTACCACCCTCACCACCCTCACCAGCAGCAGCAGCAGCAGCAGCAGCAGCAGCAGCAGCAGCAGCAGCAGCAGCAGCAGCAGTGTAACTCTTGTGAGGTGACCAAAGACAAGAATATGTGGCTGCCAATTTGAGAGGTATTGAGGCCAGCGTGAAGCTGGAGCAGCCAGAGTCACGCACCTCCTCTCTAACTACCTGTGGTGGAGTCACGCACCTCCTCTCTAACTACCTGTGGTGGAGTCACGCACCTCCTCTCTAACTACCTGTGGTGGAGTCACGCACCTCCTCTCTAACTACCTGTGGTGGAGTCACGCACCTCCTCTTTAACTACCTGTGGTGGAGTCACGCACCTCCTCTTTAACTACCTGTGGTGGAGTCACGCACCTCCTCTTTAACTACCTGTGGTGGAGTCACGCACCTCCTCTCTAACTACCTGTGGTGGAGTCACGCACCTCCTCTCTAACTACCTGTGGTGGACTTAACAAGATACCAAACGAGCGCCTCGACAGCTAGCCCTGCAGGCGTCCCCAGGTCGGGGTGGGGAGAGAGGGGCGGGAAAAGGAAGGGGAATTGGTCATGAAGGGAAGGGGTTTTAATAGGGAAGTAGAGGGAACCTGGGAAATGTATTGAGGTAACTGAGAAGGAATGAGAAAGAGGTGAGAGGAACGTCAATGAATGAATGGAGGAGAAAAATGAGACAAAAGAGAAAGGGTGAAGATGGGTATGGAGGGATGGAGGGAGGGAGAACGAGAACGCGTGCTACAACATCACCTACAACACACAAGATTCTTCACAGTAAAGGTCAAAGTGATGAAGATGAAGGAGTAGAGAAAACAACTGATGAAAGATGAGACAAATATACGAAGATCTACAAGCCAAAAAAAAAAAAAAAAAAAAAGATCTTTCGAATAAGAAAGTGGAGAGGTGAAGACACGGTAGCCAGCACACACCAACAGGTGCTAGACACGGTAGCCAGCACACACCAACAGGTGCTAGACACGGTAGCCAGCACACACCAACAGGTGCTAGAGACACGGTAGCCAGCACACACCAACAGGTGCTAGACACGGTAGCCAGCACACACCAACAGGTGCTAGAGACACGGTAGCCAGCACACACCAACAGGTGCTAGACACGGTAGCCAGCACACACCAACAGGTGCTAGACACGGTAGCCAGCACACACCAACAGGTGCTAGAGACACGGTAGCCAGCACACACCAACAGGTGCTAGAGACACGGTAGCCAGCACACACCAACAGGTGCTAACACGTAGCCAGCACACACCAACAGGTGCTAGAGACACGGTAGCCAGCACACACCAACAGGTGCTAGAGACACGGTAGCCAGCACACACCAACAGGTGCTAGAACACGGTAGCCAGCACACACCAACAGGTGCTAGAGACACGGTAGCCAGCACACACCAACAGGTGCTAGAGACACGGTAGCTAGCACACACCAACAGGTGCTAGAGACACGGTAGCCAGCACACACCAACAGGTGCTAGAGACACGGTAGCCAGCACACACCAACAGGTGCTAGAGACACGGTAGCTAGCACACACCAACAGGTGCTAGAGACACGGTAGCCAGCACACACCAACAGGTGCTAGAGACACGGTAGCCAGCACACACCAACAGGTGCTAGAGACACGGTAGCAGCACACACCAACAGGTGCTAGAGACACGGTAGCCAGCACACACCAACAGGTGCTAGAGACACGGTAGCCAGCACACACCAACAGGTGCTAGACACGGTAGCCAGCACACACCAACAGGTGCTAGAGACACGGTAGCCAGCACACACCAACAGGTGCTAGACACGGTAGCCAGCACACACCAACAGGTGCTAGAGACACGGTAGCCAGCACACACCAACAGGTGCTAGACACGGTAGCCAGCACACACCAACAGGTGCTAGACACGGTAGCCAGCACACACCAACAGGTGCTAGAGACACGGTAGCCAGCACACACCAACAGGTGCTAGAGACACGGTAGCCAGCACACACCAACAGGTGCTAGGACACGGTAGCCAGCACACGCCAACAGGTGCTAGAGACACGGTAGCCAGCACACACCAACAGGTGCTAGAGACACGGTAGCCAGCACACACCAACAGGTGCTAGAGACACGGTAGCCAGCACACACCAACAGGTGCTAGAGATACGGTAGCCAGCACACACCAACAGGTGCTAGAGACACGGTAGCCAGCACACACCAACAGGTGCTAGAGACACGGTAGCCAGCACACACCAACAGGTGCTAGACACGGTAGCCAGAACACACCAACAGGTGCTAGAGACACGGTAGCCAGCACACACCAACAGGTGCTAGAGACACGTAGCCAGCACACACCAACAGGTGCTAGAGACACGTAGCCAGCACACACCAACAGGTGCTAGAGACACGGTAGCCAGCACACACCAACAGGTGCTAGAGACACGGTAGCCAGCACACACCAACAGGTGCTAGAGACACGGTAGCCAGCACACACCAACAGGTGCTGAGACACGTAGCCAGCACACACCAACAGGTGTAGAGACACGATAGCCAGCACACACCAACAGGTGCTAGAGACACGGTAGCCAGCACACCAAGGTGCTAGAACACGTAGCAGCACCAACGGTGCTAGAGACACGGTAGCCAGCACACACCAACAGGTGCTAGAGACACGGTAGCCAGCACACACCAACAGGTGCTAGACACGGTAGCCAGCACACACCAACAGGTGCTAGAGACACGGTAGCCAGCACACACCAACAGGTGCTAGAGACACGGTAGCCAGCACACACCAACAGGTGCTAGAGATCGTCAGCACAACAAAAACAGTGGTGAGACCAGTAAAGTATCTTGGCGTGACAAAAACAATGGGAGCAGATAAATTATTTCCTTGGGTGAGGAGAGCAGAAGCAGACCAGTGTGAGCCAGTAGAAAAAGTCTTCAACCAATTTATCTACTGTGGATAGCTGAGAGAATTTTAGAAAAAACGGCCAATGGGAGGCAGACAAAAGGCGTCGAGACAGCCAGTATCTTCATGCATATCGTCAGAATCATATGGAAACTGATATTAGAATACTTGGAAGATTCTTTACAGAGACCTGCAGTGGATTTAAGGATGAAAAATCCTACATATTTACTGGAATTCAATGACAATCCCAGTGATGAAAGGAGGAGAGTTCTGGGTGGACTGCGTCTTACCGGCCTGCAGGCAAGCTTTGGTACGGTACCAGAAACTGGAGAAACAGTCAGGGCTTAAAGGCAGAGTATTCCAGTGGGTCAGTGAGCACCTGAAGGACAGGAAGTGGAGACTACCACTAAAGAATAAAACATGAGAATGGGAGACAGTAATGAATGGGGTTACGTAAGAATCAGTATGAGGACTGTTAGTGTTTCTAATATATGTGAACGACCTACCAGAAGAGTCTTACATGTCATTGTTTGCTAACGATGTAAAACCAGTGGAAGCAAACAAACAAGACAAACAAGATCTGGTCTAACAAGTTGTTTCTAGTGTTCAACACAAACAAATGCAAGGTCATGCAAACTTGACAAGGTGAGAGTAGAGCAGACACAGTACGTCATGCTGGCAGAAAAGAAACTGGAGTAAATATAACGTCAAGTATATCGCAAGAGTTACACATAACCCTTATAACGTCACCGACATATAATAACAGCATTTAGACACTTTAACACAGAATCCTTCAGAACGTAAGACATAAGCAAGCCAGTTACTTAGTCAAGCATATCACAACCTCAAAACGGTCTACTATAGATCTGCAAGAAGAGTAACTAGTACCAGAATAGAGGTTGAAGAATGTACTCTCAACAGAGGTTGAAGAATGTACTCTCAACAGAGGTTGAAGAATGTACTCTCAACAGAGGTTGAAGAATGTACTCTCAACAGAGGTTGAAGAATGTACTCTCAACAGAGGTTGAAGAATGTACTCTCAACAGAGGTTGAAGAATGTACTCTCAACAGAGGTTGAAGAATGTACTCTCAACAGAGGTTGAAGAATGTACTCTCAACAGAGGTTGAAGAATGTATTCTCAACAGAGGTTGAAGAATGTACTCTCAACAGAGGTTGAAGAATGTACTCTCAACAGAGGTTGAAGAATGTACTCTCAACAGAGGTTGAAGAATGTACTCTCAACAGAGGTTGAAGAATCTGAGTAGAATGATCTTGGCGAAATGGAGGACTAGAGGAGACATTATTACGATATATAAAATTTAAGAGTCATTTATAGGTAAGACAGTAAGAGATTAAGTGAATTAAAAGGATCAAGAGGACGGGGACACAAGTGGAAGTTGAAGAGAGTTGAACCACAGGAATGTAAGACAATATTGCATAAGTCTCAAGGTGGTTGAAGAGTGGAATGACTTGGATCAAGCAGCGGTGGAAGCAAACAATACACAGCTTCAATACTAGATACAATAGGGCCCAAGAGGCCAGAAGTGAGTATAATTAACATGCGCGCAAAACTTCATTAACACAGAACACATTCCCGTCGTTTCACTCATGATAGCCTCCCCTCCCGCTCCCCTCCCGCCCCCTCCCGCTCCCCTCCCGCCCCCCACCCGCCCCCTCCCACTCTCTCCCCCGAAAAAACTCCCTCAAAAATTCTTTCCCGCGCTCCAGGTGAATTGGCACGCATTCCTGGCCTTTCTCCGGCCAGCTGGTGACACTCTTGTGTGCACCACCGCTGCTGCTGCTGCCACCAGATGGCTCACTCATTACCTCACTATGCTGCACTCACCTCTCTCTTTCACTGCCGCCTATTTTTTTGCCAATAGATAAATGAGAACAAAACAACAATGGACAAAATACCAACGTTGTGGGTGGAGGAGAGGTGGTGCGCGCGCACACGCACACGCGCATGAATGGACGCTAGTAGCCCCTGACTTGAAAAACACTGCCGCTCACGGCCACTTCCGTATTCACGCGGTGCATACCAGTGTACACATATTTACATGCGGTGTATACAAGCATACAGATGTGTACACGCGTGTATACTTATGTACACCTGTGTATCGGTGTACACACCGCGTAAACAAGACAAGTGCCGAGCGCCAGCTTACAAGTGACCTCCCCTCGGCCACAAAACCACTGTAATGCTTATTGACAAAGATTTGCCAGCCATTTTAAGTTCTACAATGAGGTCCACTTGAACCCCACCCCCCCTACCCCCTCCCAATCACCCTCTTCCTTCCCCCTCCCCCCCACACAGTGAGAGAAGTGAGCGGAGGAAAGTTTAGCGTAGTGTTGAGTGTTGCTTCATGACGCCGGGTCATGGAACTCCACCCCCCCCCCCTCCCATCCATGCCACCCCTCGCTCAGCTGACACACTGTAAACACTCTTTTACCCGCTCACAAGAGCTCACTGCTTATACTGACCTCTTCCTAAACACATGACCGTTTGTAAACAATATCTTAATAAAAGATATCTTAAATAACAAGGATCTGAACCAGTGTCTTGAAAGGATCAACTCTGGAACTGAAGGATGCTCAAGGAACATTAACTAAGGAAAAACAAGAGAAGTAAACTGGAAAGAGAGAGACGCTCCCTCTACAGGCGGAGGTCAAGAATCACTTGAGATTCTTAAGGGGGATAGATTATCTGAAATATGGAAGGAACCACTGATTAGGGAAGTAGAGAGGAGCTAAAATTTATTTTCATGCGCCAAAAACAAGGCAAAACCACATACAGTATTGGGCCCTTGCTCAAACAAGATGGGACTTACAGGGACAACAGCAAAGAAAGGAGTGAGACACTGATTATAATAATAATAATAATCAATATAACTGTGTTTAGTGAACCATTAATCAGAATAAAGCTCGACAATCCAAATGAATTTTTCATGAACGAATCTCAAAATATTCTCAACATATACCGAATTTCTGACATAACGCTAACGCCAATGGACTTTGAAAAAGCCGTTGACAACATGCCCATGCGCTCTGCCCAAAGCCCAAGTTGTAAGAGGCTCCTGCCTCTTACAACTACTGGACCACTATGACATGGTCTTGGATACACTGGACGACAAACAGAATGCAGATGTAGTATACACAGATTATGCAAAAGCCTTTGACAAGTGCGACCATGGTGGTGTAACAACGCACAAAATGCGTGATAAAGGAATAGTTAAAAATAGTGGGCAGATGTATATTTAACTTTCTAACCAAAAGGACACAAAGGAAAATGGTAAACATAATAAAGTCAGAGGCTGGTGCAGTGAGAAGCTCTGTTCCACAAGGTGCAGTACTGGTCCCCATCCTGTTCCTCATCCTCATAACCGACATAGAGATGTAAACCATAACACCATGTCTGCCTTTGCAGATGATACTATAATATTCATGAGTGTCATCCACTGCAGATGCGGTAAATCTAGAAAAGCAGATATAAACCAAGTTTTCTATTTGGCCGTGGAAAACTTAAGTACATAATAGCTACAATGGAGTATACTACAAATTCTAAACACACAACAGAGCAAAAAACTAATGTGAAACACTTGGGAGTGATAATGTCAGAGAATCTAACCTTCAAGGATCACAACAGTGTCACTATCACATCAGCGAGGAAAATGATAGAATGGATAATGAGAACTTTCAAACCAAGGAATGTCATGCCGATGATGATCCTCTTTAAGTCACTTTTTCTCTCTAGGCTGGAATACTGCTGTACACTAACAACCCCATTCAAGACAGGTGATATTGCAGTTCTAGAGAATGTACAGAGAACTTTCACCAAACATATTAGTTCAGTGAAGCACATTAATTACTGGGAGCACTTGAAGTCCCTTGAACTGTACTCCCTGGAATGCAGGCATGAAAGATACATCATAATCTACAACTGGAAAATCCTAGAAAGAGTGGTCCCAAATTTACGCAAAGAAATCATTCTCTACGAAAGCAAAGGACTGGGCAGACGGTGCAACATACCCCTAGTGAAAAGCAAAGGTGTCATGAGTACACTTAGAGAAGACACAATAAGTGTGCAGCACTTAAAACTGTTCAACATACTCCCAACATATATTAGGGGAATTACCAATAGACCCCTGGCTGTCTTCAAGAGGGAGCTGGACAGATGCCTAAAGTGCTCAATCAGCCGGGCTGTGATTCTTACGTTGGTTTGTGTGCGGCCAGCAGTAACAGCCTGACGATCAGGCCCTGATCCAGCGGGAGGCCTTGTCGATGACCGAGTCGCAGGGGCGTTGACCCCTGGAAAACCCTCCAGGTGAACACATGACCGTGTGTAGAGTCTCTTCTTAAGTAGAACACGACCGTACTAACCTCTTCTGAGATAGAACAGCTGATCGCTCGTAATCAGCGGATCTCTCGTAATCAGCTGATCGCTCGTAAACAGTCTTTTTCCCAAACAAAACAGCTGACGGGGCCGGAAAACAATATGTTGCCAAATGTATGATGTAAACACTGCAAACACCTTACATTACTGCGTTGTTTGTGCAACTTATTGACCAAGTGTAGCAGTCAGTCAACTGAAGCAACGTCAACACTGCAAGTGCTGTTACACAATCAACAACTGTTACCACCACCTGGTGTGACTGGTGCTAACACCACCTGTTGTGACTGGTGTTACCACCACCTGGTGTGACTGGTGTTACCACCACCTGGTGTGACTGGTGCTAACACCACCTGTTGTGACTGGTGTTACCACCACCTGGTGTGACTGGTGTTACCACCACCTGGTGTGACTGGTGTTACCACCACCTGGTGTGACTGGTGTTACCACCACTTGGTGTGACTGGTGTTACCACCACCTGGTGTGACTGGTGCTAACACCACCTGGTGTGACTGGTGTTACCACCAATTGGTGTGACTGGTGTTACCACCACCTGGTGTGACTGGTGTTACCACCACCTGGTGTGACTGGTATTACCACCACCTGGTGTAACTGGTGTTACCACCACTTGGTATGACTGGTGATACCATCACCTGATGGTATATCTGAGGTTAAGATGACCAGCTCAGACTAACACCACTAAAGTCTCCCAGCTGTCTGACACCCCTGAAGTCTCCCAGCTGTCTGACACCCCTGAAGTCTACCATCCGAGGCTGACGCTACTGAAGTCTCCTAGCCGAGGCTGACACTACTGAAGTCTACCAGCTCAGGCTGACACTACTGAAGTCTACCAGCTCAGGCTGACACTACTGAAATCTTCCAGCTCAGGCTGACACTACTAAAGTCTACCAGCTCAGGCTGACACTACTAAAGTCTCCCAGCTCAGGCCGACACTAATAAAGTCTGCCAGCTCAGGCTGACACTACTGAAGTCTACCAGCTCAGGCTGACACTACTGAAGTCTACCAGCTCAGGCTGACACCACTGAAGTCTACCAGCTCAGGCTGACCCTACTAAAGTCTACCAGCTCAGGCTGACACTACTGAAGTCTACCAGCTCAAGCTGACACTAATAAAGTCTCCCAGCTCAGGCTGACACTACTGAAGTCTACCAGTTCAGGCTGACACTACTGAAGTCTACCAGCTCAGGCTGACACTACTAAAGTCTCCCAGCTCAGGCTGACACTAATAAAGTCTCCCAGCTCAGGCTGACACTACTGAAGTCTACCAGCTCAGGCTGACACTACTGAAGTCTACCAGCTCAGGCTGACACTACTGAAGTCTACCAGATCAGGCTGACACTAATGAAGTCTACCAGCTCAGGCTGACACTAATGAAGTCTACCAGCTCAGGCTGACCCTACTGAAGTCTACCAGCTCAGGCTAACACTACTGAAGTCTCCCAGCTCAGGCTGACACTACTGAAGTCTCCCAGCTCAGGCTGACACTACTGAAGTCTCCCAGCTCAGGCTGACACTACTGAAGTCTCCCAGCTCAGGCTGACACTACTGAAGTCTCCCAGCTCAGGCTGACACTACTGAAGTCTCCAAGGTCAGGCTGACACTACTGAAGTCTCCCAGCTCAGGCTGACACTACTGAAGTCTACCAGCTCAGGCTGACACTACTGAAGTCTCCCAGCTCAGGCTGACACTACTGAAGTCTCCCAGCTCAGGCTGACACTACTGAAGTCTCCCAGCTCAGGCTGACACTACTGAAGTCTCCCAGCTCAGGCTGACACTACTGAGGTCTCCCAGCTCAGGCTGACACTACAGAAGTCTCCCAGCTCAGACTGACACTACTAAAGTCTACCAGCTGAGGCTGACACTACTGAAGTCTACCAGCTCAGGCTGACACTACTAAAGTCTACCAGCTCAGGCTGACACTACTGAAGTATACCCGCTCAGGCTGACACTACTGAAGTCTACCAGCCCAGGCTGACACTACTGAAGTCTCCCAGCTCAGGCTGACACTACTGAAGTCTACCAGCTCAGACTGACACTACTGAAGTCTACCAGCTGAGGCTGACACTACTGAAGTCTACCAGCTCAGGCTGACACTACTAAAGTCTACCAGCTCAGGCTGATACTACTGAAGTTTACCAGCTGAGGCTGACACTACTAAAGTCTACCAGCTCAGGCTGACACTACTGAAGTCTACCAGTTCAGGCTGACACTACTGAAGTCTACCAGCTCAAGCTGACACTACTGAAGTCTCCCAGCTCAGGCTGACACTACTGAAGTCTCCCAGCTCAGGCTGACACTACTGAAGTCTCCCAGCTGAGGCTGACACTACTGAAGTCTACCAGCTGAGGCTGACACTACTGAAGTCTACCAGCTGAGGCTGACACTACTGAAGTCTACCAGCTCAGGCTGACACTACTAAAGTCTACCAGCTCAGGCTGACACTACTGAAGTCTACCAGCTCAGGCTGACACTACTGAAGTCTACCAGCTCAGGCTGACACTACTAAAGTCTACCAGCTCAGGCTGATACTACTGAAGTCTACCAGCTGAGGCTGACACCACTGAAGTCTACCAGCTCAGGCTGACACTACTGAAGTCTACCAGTTCAGGCTGACACTACTGAAGTCTACCAGCTCAAGCTGACACTACTGAAGTCTCCCAGCTCAGGCTGACACTACTGAAGTCTCCCAGCTCAGGCTGAAACTACTGAAGTCTACCAGCTCAGGCTGACACTACTGAAGTCTACCAGCTGAGGCTGACACTACTGAAGTCTACCAGCTCAGGCTGACACTACTAAAGTCTACCAGCTCAGGCTGACACTACTGAAGTCTACCAGCTGAGGCTGACACTACTAAAGTCTACCAGCTCAGGCTGACACTACTGAAGTCTACCAGCTGAGGCTGACACTACTGAAGTCTACCAGCTCAGGCTGACACTACTGAAGTCTACCAGCTCAGGCTGACACTACTGAAGTCTACCAGCTCAGGCTGACACTACTGAAGTCTACCAGCTCAGGCTGACACTACTGAACTCTACCAGCTCAGGCTGACACTACTGAAGTCTCCCAGCTCAGGCTGACACTATTGAACTCTACCAGCTCAGGCTGACACTACTGAAGTCTCCCAGCTAAGGCTGACACTACTAAAGTCTACCAGCTCAGGCTGACACTACTGAAGTCTACCAGCTCAGGCTGACACTACTGAAGTCTACCAGCTCAGGCTGACACTACTGAAGTCTACCAGCTGAGGCTGACACTACTGAAGTTTACCAGCTCAGGCTGACACTACTGAAGTCTACCAGCTCAGGCTGACACTACTGAAGTCTACCAGCTCAGGCTGACACTACTGAAGTCTACCAGCTGAGGCTGACACTACTGAAGTCTCCCAGCTGAGGCTGACACTACTGAAGTCTCCCAGCTGAGGCTGACACTACTGAAGTCTCCCAGCTGAGGCTGACACTACTGAAGTCTGCCAGCTGAGGCTGACACTACTGAAGTCTCCCAGCTGAGGCTGACACTACTGAAGTCTCCCAGCTGAGGCTGACACTACTGAAGTCTCCCAGCTGAGGCTGACACTACTGAAGTCTCCCAGCTGAGGCTGACACTACTGAAGTCTCCCAGCTGAGGCTGACACTACTGAAGTCTCCCATCTGAGGCTGACACTACTGAAGTCTCCCAGCTCAGGCTGACACTACTGAAGTATCCCAGCTCAGGCTGACACTACTGAAGTCTCCCAGCTCAGGCTGACACTACTGAAGTCTCCCAGCTGAGGCTGACACTACTGAAGTCTCCCAGCTGAGGCTGACACTACTGAAGTCTCCCAGCTGAGGCTGACACTACTGAAGTCTCCCAGCTGAGGCTGACACTACTGAAGTCTCCCAGCTGAGGCTGACACTACTGAAGTCTCCCAGCTGAGGCTGACACTACTGAAGTCTCCCAGCTTAGGCTGACACTACTGAAGTCTCCCAGCTCAGGCTGACACTACTGAAGTCTCCCAGCTCAGGCTGACACTACTGAAGTCTCCCAGCTGAGGCTGACACTACTGAAGTCTCCCAGCTCAGGCTGACACTACTGAAGTCTCCCAGCTCAGGCTGACACTACTGAAGTCTCCCAGCTCAGGCTGACACTACTGAAGGCTCCCAGCTGAGGCTGACACTACTGAAGTCTCCCAGCTGAGGCTGACACTACTGAAGTCTACCAGCTGAGGCTGACACTACTGAAGTCTACCAGCTGAGGCTGACACTACTGAAGTCTCCCAGCTGAGGCTGACACTACTGAAGTCTCCCAGCTGAGGCTGACACTACTGAAGTCTACCAGCTGAGGCTGACACTACTGATGTCTCCCAGCTGAGGCTGACACTACTGAAGTCTTCCAGCTGAGGCTGACACTTACAAAGTCTACCAGCTGAGGCTGACACTACTGAAGTCTACCAGCTGAGGCTGACACTACTGAAGTCTATCAGCTGAGGCTGACACTACTGAAGTCTCCCAGCTCAGGCTGACACTACTGAAGTCTCCCAGCTCAGGCTGACACTACTGAAGTCTCCCAGCTTAGGCTGACACTACTGAAGTCTCCCAGCTCAGGCTGACACTACTGAAGTCTCCCAGCTGAGGCTGACACTACTGAAGTCTCCCAGCTCAGGCTGACACTACTGAAGTCTCCCAGCTCAGGCTGACACTACTGAAGTCTCCCAGCTCAGGCTGACACTACTGAAGTCTCCCAGCTGAGGCTGACACTACTGAAGTCTCCCAGCTGAGGCTGACACTACTGAAGTCTCCCAGCTGAGGCTGACACTACTGAAGTCTACCAGCTGAGGCTGACACTACTGAAGTCTCCCAGCTGAGGCTGACACTACTGAAGTCTCCAGCTGGGGCTGACACTACTGAAGTCTACCAGCTGAGGCTGACACTACAAGTCTCCAGCTGAGGCTGACACTACTGAAGTCTCCCAGCTGAGGCTGACACTCTGAAGTCTCCAGCTGAGGCTGACACTACTGAAGTCTCCAGCTGAGGCTGACCTACGAAGTACCAGCTGAGGCTGACACTACTGAAGTCTCCGCTGGGCTGACACTACTGAAGTCTCCCAGCTGAGGCTGACCTCAAGTCTCCCAGCTGAGGCTGACACACTGAAGTCTCCAGCTGAGGCTGACACTACTGAAGTCTCCAGCTGAGGCTGACACTCAAGTCTCCAGCTGAGGCTGACATACTGAAGTCTCCAGCTGAGGCTGACACTACTAAGTCTCCAGCTGAGGCTGACACTACTGAAGTCTCCCAGCTGAGGCTGACACTACTGAAGTCTCCCAGCTGAGGCTGACACTACTGAAGTCTCCCAGCTGGCGACACTACTGAAGTCTACCAGCTAGGCTGACACTATGAAGTCTCCCAGCTGAGGCTGACACTACTGAAGTCTACCAGCTGAGGCTGACACTACTGAGTCTCCCAGCTGAGGCTGACACTACTGAAGTCTCCCAGCTGAGGCTGACACTACTGAAAGTCTCCAGCTGAGGCTGACACTACTGAAGTCTACCAGCTGAGGCTGACACTACTGAAGTCTACAGCTGAGGCTGACACTACTGAAGTCTCCAGCTCAGGCTGACACTACTGAAGTCTACCCCGCTAGGCTGACACTACTGAAGTCTCCAGCTGAGGCTGACACTACTGAAGTCTCCCAGCTGAGGCTGACACTACTGAAGTCTCCCAGCTGAGGCTGACACTACTGAAGTCTCCCAGCTGAGGCTGACACTACTGAAGTCTCCCAGCTAGGCTGACACTACTGAAGTCTCCCAGCTAGGCTGACACTACTGAAGTCTCCCAGCTGAGGCTGACACTACTGAAGTCTCCCAGCTGAGGCTGACACTACTGAAGTCTCCCAGCTGAGGCTGACACTACTGAAGTCTACCAGCTGAGGCTGACACTACTGAAGTCTCCCAGCTGAGGCTGACACTACTGAAGTCTACCAGCTGAGGCTGACACTACTGAAGTCTCCAGCTGAGGCTGACACTACTGAGTCTCCAGCTGAGGCTGACACTACTGAAGTCTCCCAGCTGAGGCTGACACTACTGAAGTCTCCCAGCTGAGGCTGACACTACTGAAGTCTCCCAGCTGAGGCTGACACTACTGAAGTCTACCAGCTGAGGCTGACACTACTGAAGTCTACCAGCTGAGGCTGACACTACTGAAGTCTACCAGCTGAGGCTGACACTACTGAAGTCTCCCAGCTGAGCTGACACTACTGAAGTCTACCAGCTGAGGCTAGCAGCACTACTGAAGTCTCCCAGCTGAGGCTGACACTACTGAAGTCTACCAGCTGAGGCTGACACTACTGAAGTCTCCCAGCTGAGGCTGACACTACTGAAGTCTACCAGCTGAGGCTGACACTACTGAAGTCTCCCAGCTGAGGCTGACACTACTGAAGTCTCCCAGCTGAGGCTGACACTACTGAAGTCTACCAGCTGAGGCTGACACTACTGAAGTCTCCCAGCTGAGGCTGACACTACTGAAGTCTCCCAGCTGAGGCTGACACTACTGAAGTCTACCAGCTGAGGCTGACACTACTGAAGTCTCCCAGCTGAGGCTGACACTACTGAAGTCTACCAGCTGAGGCTGACACTACTGAAGTCTCCCAGCTGAGGCTGACACTACTGAAGTCTACCAGCTGAGGCTGACACTACTGAAGTTCCCAGCTGAGGCTGACACTACTGAAGTCTCCAGCTGAGGCTGACACTACTGAAGTACCAGCTGAGGCTGACACTACTGAAGTCTCCCAGCTGAGGCTGACACTACTGAAGTCTCCAGCTGAGGCTGACACTACTGAAGTCTACCAGCTGAGGCTGACACTACTGAAGTCTCCCAGCTGAGGCTGACACTACTGAAGTCTTCCAGCTGAGGCTGACACTACTGAAGTCTCCCAGCTGAGGCTGACACTACTGAAGTCTACCAGCTGAGGCTGACACTACTGAAGTCTACCAGCTGAGGCTGACACTACTGAAGTCTACCAGCTGAGACTGACACTACTGAAGTCTACCAGCTGAGGCTGACACTACTGAAGTCTACCAGCTGAGGCTGACACTACTGAAGTCTACCAGCTGAGGCTGACACTACTGAAGTCTACCAGCTGAGGCTGACACTACTGAAGTCTCCCAGCTGAGGCTGACACTACTGAAGTCTACCAGCTGAGGCTGACACTACTGAAGTCTCCCAGCTGAGGCTGACACTACTGAAGTCTACCAGCTGAGGCTGACACTACTGAAGTCTCCCAGCTGAGGGAAGCTGAGCGACTCACTGAAGTCTCCAGCTGAGGCTGACACTACTGAAGTCTCCCAGCTGAGGCTGACACTACTGAAGAGTACCAGCTGAGGCTGACACTACTGAAGTCTCCCCGCTGAGGCTGACACTACTGAAGTCTCCCAGCTGAGGCTGACACTACTGAAGTCTCCCAGCTGAGGCTGACACTACTGAAGTCTCCCAGCTGAGGCTGACACTACTGAAGTCTACCAGCTGAGGCTGACACTACTGAAGTCTTCCAGCTGAGGCTGACATTACTGAAGTCTACCAGCTGAGGCTGACACTACTGAAGTCTACCAGCTGAGGCTGACACTATTGAAGTCTACCAGCTGAGGCTGACACTACTGAAGTCTACCAGCTGAGGCTGACACTACTGAAGTCTACCAGCTGAGGCTGACACTACTGAAGTCTACCAGCTGAGGCTGACACTACTGAAGTCTACCAGCTGAGGCTGACACTACTGAAGTCTACCAGCTGAGGCTGACACTACTGAAGTCTCCCAGCTGAGGGTGGTAGACTTCACTAGCGTCTTGAACTAAGATTATAACAACATAACTATACTATTAGAAGTGGACAATAGTTTAATGCTGTGTTTATTCATGTGAGAGATTTTACCCATTCAGTTAACTTTCAAAAGATAGAGAAAGTTATGTTAAGCAGGTCTATGTTAAGCAGGTCTATGTTAAGCAGGTCTATGTTAAGCAGGTCTATGTTAAGCAGGTCAATGTTAAGCAGGTCTATGTTGAGCAGGTCTATGTTAAGCAGGTCTATGTTAAGCAGGTCTATGTTAAGCAGGTCTATGTTGAGCAGGTCTATGTTAAGCAGGTCTATGTTAAGCAGGTCTATGTTAAGCAGGTCTATGTTAAGCAGGTCTATGTTAAGCAGGTCTATGTTAAGCAGGTCTATGTTAAGCAGGTCTATGTTAAGCAGGTCTATGTTAAGCAGGTCTATGTTAAGCAGGTCTATGTTAAGCAGGTCTATGTTAAGCAGGTCTATGTTAAGCAGGTCTATGTTAAGCAGGTCTATGTTGAGCAGGTCTATGTTAAGCAGGTCTATGTTAAGCAGGTCTATGTTAAGCAGGTCTATGTTAAGCAGGTCTATGTTAAGCAGGTCTATGTTAAGACATAAAAGAATCAAGCTTCATAAAAAGAGAGTTTTGAAATTAAAAGGAATATTGGTTTAGGATTATACAAATTCGACTTATTTATAATTAATAAAATTTTTGAAGAATTTAAGATATATTTTACAAGTTAAAAAGTTAAAGTTAGGGTTGAATATCAGCTGTGTCTGACAGCTGCTTCACCACCTGACCTGCATCACCAAACACAGTTCAGCTGTTGTATGCTGACAACATGTATATAAGGTACATAAGAGCGAGATTAATAATTCTCACTCTTATATGTCTTCTGGTAATATTTTATATTTATAGTTCCTTGATAATCACAGAAATCACGAAAGCGCTTGGAACATCACTATTCTTTTCACAATGGTTATTCTGCATATTGTGATATCACCTGTTTACTGCCAGCTTATTGCATATATATATATATATATATATATATATATATATATATATATATATATATATATATATATATATATATATTGAGAGTTTTCTGATTTATTTACGATTAAGTGCAACAAACCCGTCAGACTACCACCTGTGTTCGTAATAACCAACCACCAGCCATCAACCACCAGCCATCAACCACTAGCCATCAACCACCAGCCATCAACCACCAGCCATCAACCACCAGCCATCAACCACCAGCCATCAACCACGAATCATCAACCACCAACCACCATCAACCACCAGCCACCAACAACTAACTATCAACCACCAGCCAACAACCACTAACCATCAACCACCAGCCACCAACAACTAACCATCAACCACCAGCAAACAACCACTAACCATCAACCACCAGCCAACAACCACTAATTATCACCCACCAGCCACCAACAACTAACCATCAACCACCAGCCACCAACAACTAACCATCAACCACCAGCCACCAACAACTAACTATAAACCACCAGCCAACAACCACTAACCATCAACAACCAGCCATCAACCACCAGCCATCAACCACCAGCCATCAACCACGAATCATCAACCACCAACCACCATCAACCATCAGCCACCAACAACTAACCATCAACCACCAGCCAACAACCACTAACTATCAACCACCAGCCACCAACAACTAACCATCAACCACCAGCCACCAACAACTAACCATCAACCACCAGCCAAGAACAACTAACCATCAACCACCAGCCAACAACCACTAACCATCAACTACCAGCCAACAACCACCAGCCAAAAAACACTAACCATCAACCACCAGCCAACAACCACCAACCAACAAACACTAACCATCAACCACCAGCCAACAACCACTAACCATCAACCACCAGCCAACAACCACTAACCAACCACCAGCCAACAACCACTAACCATCAATCACCAGCCAACAACCACTAACCATCAACCACCAGCCAACAACCACTAACCATCAACCACCAGCCACCAACAACTAACCATCAACTACCAGCCAACAACCACTAACCAACCACCAGCCAACAACCACTAACCATCAACCACCAGCCAACAACCACTAACCATCAACCACCAGCCAACAAACACTAACCATCAACCACCAGGCATCAACCACCAGCCAACAACAACTAACCATCAACCACCAGCAAACAACCACTAACCATCAACCACCAGCCAACAACCACTAACCATCAACCACCAGCCACCAACAACTAACCATCAACCACCAGCCAACAACCACTAACCATCAACCACCAGCCACCAACAACTAACCATCAACCACCAGCCAACAACCACTAACCATCAACTACCAGGCATCAACCACCAACAACTAACCACCAACTACCAGCAACCAAGAACCTTATATATCACTTTCTATGGAACAATCCTGGTGGTACTATTCCTGTACAAAGATAACAATATGTGGAACACTGAAGTTTAAAACAAGAGTGACATAGTGAGCAATGAACCAACCTAACCTAACCTAACCTAACTATCTCATCCACTATAATAATGTCCACAGCTAGTATGATGCACACACACAGTGAAGAGGCGGGGCCAGGAGCTGTGAGTCGACCCCTGCAACCACAACTAGGTGAGTACACACACACAAACACCTGAGTGTTACAGAGAAAAATAACTTTGTAATGGATGTACTGAGGCCCAGACAATACTAACCAACATGACACAGTTTTGGGTGTAGGTGGTGATGCTGGGGTGGTGATGCTGGGGTGGTGATGCTGGGGTGGTGATGCTGGGGTGGTGATGCTGGGGTGGTGATGCTGGGGTGGTGATGCTGGGGTGGTGATACTGGGGTGATGATGCTGGGATGGTGATGCAGGGGTGGTGATGCTGGGGTGGTGATGCTGGGGTGGTGATGCTAGGGTGGTGATGCTGGGATGGTGATGCTGGGGTGGTGATGTTGGGGTGGTGATGCTGGGGTGGTGATGCTGGGGTGGTGATGCTGGGGTGGTGATGCTGGGGTAGTGATGCTGGGGTGGTGATGCTGGGGTGGTGATGCTGGGATGGTGATGCTGGGGTGGTGATGCTGGGATGGTGAGGCTGGGGTGGTGAGGCTGGGGTTGTGAGGCTGGGGTGGTGAGGCTGGGGTGGTGATGCTGGGGTGGTGATGCTGGGGTGGTGATGCTGGGGTAGTGATGCTGGGGTGGTGATGCTGGGGTGGTGACTTGCTGGGAGTGGTGAGGCTGGGGTGGTGAGGCTGGGGTGGTGAGGCTGGGGTGGTGAGCTGGGGAGTGGTGATGCTGGGATGGTGATGCTGGGGTGGTGATGCTGGGGTGGTGATGCTGGGGTGGTGATGCTAGGGTGGTGATGCTGGGATGGTGATGCTGGGGTGGTGATGCTGGAATGGTGATGCTGGGGTGGTGATGCTGGGGGTGATACTGGGGTGATGATGCTGGGATGGTGATGCTGGGGTGGTGATGCTGGGGTGGTGATGCTGGGGTGGTGATGCTGGGATGGTGATGATGGGGTGGTGATGTTGGGATGGTGATGCTGGGGTGGTGATGCTGGGGTGGTGATGCTGGGGTGGTGATGCTAGGGTGGTGATGCTGGGGTAGTGATGCTGGGGTGGTGAGGCTGGGGTGATGAGGCTGGGTTGGTGAGGCTGGGGTGGTGAGGCTGAGGTGGTGAGGCTAGGGTGGTGAGGCTGGGGTGGTGAGGCTGGGGTGACTAACACGGTGATGTTCACCGTTACCTGAGGTGTAACCTTGAACTCAGTTACCTACACCTGTGTACACACACACACACACACACACACACACACACACACTCACACACACTCAACCACACTCACACACACACACACTCACACACACTCACACACACACACACACACTCACACACACTCAACCACACACACACACACACACACACACACACACACTCACACACACTCAACCACACTCACACACACACACACACACACACACACACACTCACACACACTTAACCACACACACACACACACACACACACACTCACACACACACTCAACCACACTCACACACACACACATATACACACACACACTCACACACACAC